>CM044015.1:36066100-36328600 GCA_024085815.1 Flaveria linearis
TTTTGGATTTTTGATTTATAATTTTCTATTTGATTTTGAGTTTTCTAATTTTGTATTTGGTTTCTATAAAAGAAAGCACACACACAAACAATCAGGCAAAATAACTATGGAAAAGTTATCCTTATGAAATAGCAGATGTAGGAAAGTATTGGATCATAAAAAGATTCAAATTTGGAAACCAGGTTACACATGGTTAATAAGCCAATGACTCCACTAAATACTCAAAACTTCCTGGTAGAAAAGCTTTAGTAAATAGTTTGCCAACTGTTTTTCAGTGCTATTGGAATCAAAATGATTAAACCTTTTTAGAATTATATCTTAGAAATGATATCGAATTTCGATATGTGTTGTTTTGAGTGGTGAACTGGATTAGCTGTAATGACTAGCAGCAGTGTTATCAATGTAAATGGGTGTTTTAAGAATTGAACCCATAATCTAGCAGTTGGTTTTGCAACCAAAGTATTTGAGAACATCCTGCTGATGCAGCTATGTACTCAGCTTCTGCAGTTGAGGACAGAAACATTTGTTTGTTCTTACATTGCCATGAAACTAATCTGGTCCAAGAAACTGACAACCACCTGTAGTAGATTTCTTTCTTGACCACATCCACCATAATCACTATCTGTTAATCCATGTAACTCAAATTACCCTCGTAAGGATACCAAAGCCCTAAGGCTGGTTTACCTTGAGATACCTGAATATTCTTTTGACAGCAATAAGTGAGATGTCTTTCGGGTCTGATTGATACCTGCACAGACACAAACAGCATACATTATGTCTGGTCTTGATGCAGTAAGATACATTAAAGAACAATCATAGATCTGTAAAGTTTGGTCTACTGATTTTCCTTTAGGATCAGGTTCAATTGGTGGTTTACGTCAGCTGGAGTTCTTATGGATTGACAATCATGCAGTTGAATTTCTTCAAAAGTTAGTTTACAACGAATTTCTCTGATTGATAAAATACCATCTGCAGATGTTGAACTTGTAGTCCAAGAAAAGAAATTGATTTCTCCCATAGAACTCATTTGAAACAGAGATTTCATGATCTCTTCAAATTTTTGCACAAGTTGGACTTGTAGAACCAAATATGATATCATCTAACATACACTTGCACACTAAGAGATCATCATTATCCTTCTTTATGAATAAAGTTGGATCGATTTTCCCTCTTGTATATCCATGTTGGATCAAGTGTTGAGATAATGTTCATACCAAATTCTAGGAGCTTGATGTAGTCCATATAAAGCTTGCTAAGCTTATACACAAGATGTGGAAATTCTGCATCCAAAAGCCTGGGAGGTTGCTTCACATACACATCATCAGTGATTGGACCATACAAGAATGCACCTTTGACGTCCATTGATACACCTTGATTTCATGAATGATGCATAAGCCAGGAAAACACGAATAGATTCGAGTCTTGCAACTGGAGCAAATACTTCATCATAGTCAATTCCTTCTTCTCTCCTGTGTGTATCCTTGTGCAACAAGTCTTGCTTTATTTCTGATTACAATGCCACGATCATCAGTTTTATTTCTGAACAACCATTTGGTGCCTATGGCATTTTCTCCTTCAGGTAATTCCACCAACTTCCACACTTCTTGTTTTCGAAATGTAGAAGTTCCTCTGCATAGCTTCAATAACCATTGTCTGTAATGCCTCGGTGACATTTTTAGGAACAGTGAGGAAAGGAAACACGAGTATAAACAACTTTGCATGTTCAGATTTACTCCTAGTAGTTCTTTCATTCAGAGGACCAATAATCTGTGATGTTGGATGGTTCCGGTGGATACGAGATATCGGAATCTCATTTCCTGAACAGTAACATCAAGATTTGTTTGGTTCAGATTGGAGAGCTGTTGCAATAAGGTAGAAGAATGTGGAGTGAAATTGGTACTTGAGTCGGTGAATTGAGAAAGTAATCAAAGTTACTATGATCAATTGCATCTCCAGAGATAGAAGATGTGCCAGACTCAGGATGTCCAATTTCTGTACCATCATCAGGAATAGGTGTGATGCTTCTGAGCAGCTAAAACAGAATGATCTGAAGCTGAAGAATCAGGAATTTGTCATGGAAATGGATTGTTGAATCCTTGACAAATGAAAAAAATGGATAATCTGGACGAGCATCATCTGAATCATCAGAATCTGAATCATCACTGAAAGATCCAAGATCTCCTCTTGAGTTCTTCTTACCTGAAAAATCATCAGATTGATTAAACAAGTTAGACTGAAATGAGTTTAACAAAGAATCCAAATCAAATAACCATGCAGGACCATTTGAAACTGATGGAAAAGAGTTTTCAAAAATTTAACGTGATGTTTCATTAATAGTGTTGTCCTAGAGTTATACACTCGATAGGCTTTTGAAACAGATGAATATCCAACGAAAAATCCATTATCAGCTTTTCTTCAAATTTTCCTAAATGATCACTTGAGTTAAGAATCATAACTGGACAACCAAATGATTTTAAAATTTATGTTTGGTTTCCTGTCAAACATCAACTCATATGGAGTTTTCTTTTATCTTAACAAGCAAGATTCTGTTCTGAACAAAACATGCTGTGGATATTGCTTCGTCCCAGAAAGTGATTGGAAGTTTAGCATCTGCTAACATAGAACGGGCAGCTTCAATCAGAGTTCGGTTTTTCCTTTCAGAAACTCCATTTTGTTGTGGAGTCTGGGAGCACTGAACTGATGAACTATCCCTTTTTCTGCACAAAACAAATCAATGTTAGCATTTTTAAATTCAGTTCCATTATCACTTCTTATTATTTTTACTTTTTGATCAAGCTGATTTTCAACTTTATTAATAAATCTTTTAGAAGATCTGCAGTTTCAGATTTAGCTTGAAGAAAGAAAAACCCATGAAAATCTTGTATAATCATCTATGATGACTAAACAATATGATTTTCGACCAATACTCCTAATATTAGTTGGTCCAAAAAGGTCCATATGTAACATCTGGAGTGGTTTGGTGTTTGAGTTTATTAGTTTGGACTTATAAGACGCTATGTTGTTTTCCCTTCAACATGCTGAGCAATGATCAGTTGTTGAAAACTTCTTGGAAGGAAGTCCAATAACATGATTCCTGCTACAAGCTTGTTCATGTTTTTGAAGTTGGAATGACCAAGACGTCTATGCCAAAGCTGGCTTTCATCATTTGAAGCTTTAGCAATCAGGCAAGTAGTTTCAGTTGCAGGATCCACTTGAGACATATCCAATTTGTATACATCTCTGTCTCTAGCAGCTTTAACTATCACCAGTCATTGCTAATCTGAAAACTGGTTTCAAGACATAACAGTGAGATTCATAAAAGAACAGAGTAAGATTTGTCACAAATTTGGGATACACTTAGAAGATTAAAGTTCAACTGTGAACAGAAGTTGACTTTATCAAAACTGATAATCCCATTGGACACTGTTCCCTCTCTGTTATCTTTCCACCTGCATCTCCTCCAAAAGCAACATGAGTACCGTCCTTTAACTTAAAGTCTTGCAACAAGGCTTGATTGCCTGTCATATGCCGGCTACACCCACTGTCAACATACATGAGTTGATTGGTCTCCGCGGGCGTACCTGCAGTCACAAACATTTAAGGTGAGTTAGTAACCCAAGCCGAGATGGTCTTGGGCTTGCAAAACTTGTCAACAATTGTAAATTGTTTAAAATGAAGTTTGTTGACATCTGTTTTCTTTTGAAGTTTATCATGTTCAAATCCTTTTTGAGAAAACCAATGATTATCTCTTTGAGATTTTGATTTCAAAGCAGTTATTAAGAAATCTTGAACTCTTGTAGAATCATTTGAGAATGTTCCTTGTTTATTCTCACAGATCGAGGAATAAACTTTTCTTGATGGTATTGCTGTGATTTGACAAAATCTGAATTGTTTCTTCTGAAAGATCTCAAACCAAGGAAGATGTGTTGTGAAAATTTAAATCCAATATTTGATTTCTCATAAATTGTGGATTTACAAAACCTTGATTATTGAATTCCTTCTTGTAGAGTTCTTCCTGAAGTAACAATCATGGTATTGTGATTCTTTCATCACACAAGGCACAGTATTTGTTAAAATACACTCAGTGTGGTGTGATTTGTCATATCACATATGTAGCAATACTTGTTAAAGTAACATTCAGAAATGTCATGATTGTACATGTCACAGATATCACAATACTTTCAGAATGTTTAAACAACATTTTATTAACCCTTGATGTTGAAGCAACATTTGATTCTTGTTTGAATTTTGGGTTGGCAATTTAATTTGTTGTTTAATTGGAGTAAATTTTGTCTTTTGATCTTTGGGATTTTCTTTTGAACTTGAACAAAATTCTTTGACTCCTTGATTCAAATCTTTTATACACAGCGGAAGTCTTATGATCTGGACTTGTTCTCAGATCAGAGTTAGTTAGATTGATCTTAGGTGTAGTTGTTATTTGTGTTTGTGTTCAAGTCAAAAGTTCCTGCAGACACAAACTTCACAGGTTTAATTGAGTATTGTTCTGTGACTGATTAGTTGATTCAGTTTTTCTTGCTTTTGCAGCTTTTCTTCGTCTTTGATTCTCAATCTTGATGAAGTTTCTTGCTTTGAAGTTTAGTTGAATCTTGAGAAGATTCCTTTGACATTCTTTCACTTCAGTTAGTTCATTAGAACTAGAATCATCAGAATTATTGTTATCTGATTTAACCTCTTCATATTTTCTTTCAGTTTGTTATTGACATCAGAATTTCACTCTTTAGTTCAGTTTGTTCAATAACATTTTCACTTTTTGGTACTAACAGCTTCTTTTGTTTTTGTTGAGGTTCATAAGATTTAACTTTGATGGGATGACCTTTTTGATCTTGTTTAAGTCAGTTTCTTCATAAACTTCAACATTTTTCTTTGAAGGTCTTTTGATCTTGAAATTCCTTCAGTTTAGCTTTGTTTTCTGGTGAATGATCATGAGTATTGAAATTATCAGGTAATGTTTTGAGATAGATTCAGGCATAGGTTCATGTGTGAATCCTAGTCCTGTTTTGTCTTTTTCATTCCTTCCATTCATCAGTTGCTCAACAATTTTCTTGAGCTTTAACTTTGGCTAAGTCTATTTGAGTTGCTGCATGTGCCAATTTTCTTTTTCAAGTGTTTTGTTCATCTCTTCAAGTTGTTGTTTGACAGTTCAAGTTCTTAATGGTTTTGTCCATGAAGCTTGAAGAGACATGATCTTTTCATCAGCAATTTTGTGATCTAATTTTAGCTCATTGTGTTTGATCTTCTTGTTGAGCTTGTCACAATTTTAAATGAATATGTTCTGTAGTGTTCAACTAGCTCAAAAACTGCTTTTGTGCACATTTTCTCTCTCACTCTACTGGTATTTCAGGATATGAGTGTGAAGATTCAGTATCAGAAGAATTAACAACCTTTGGTGTTCTGATTGAGCCATAAGAGCAACTTCTTTAGTGGTCTTTTGGGTCTGATTTGTCGCTCCAATCATACTCTTCTTCTGATCTGATTCATCATATTAGGATCTTTAAATTCAGACCAGTCTTCATCATCAACTTCAGCAACTAGTGCCAGATTAGCAGTGAGATCAGCAGTAAATTGCTCTGCATATGCACTCCAGTCATAACCATCTTTGATGTTTACAACCAGTGCCTTCTAGTTTCCTCACTGTTCTCTCTTCTTTGGGTTCTAGCATTGTAGACTTTGGTATGGCTTCTGAAAAGTCTTGTTTGCCTGTTGCTGATATTTTTGACCATTTGAGCTGCCTTGAGTATTTCCTCCTTGGTTTCTTGGAGCTTTACATTCTCTTGAAAAATGACCATAGCTGTTACAGTTAAAGCATCTTGATTTTGATTTATCAAACCAACAGTTTTGTTTGCACTGGGTTTGTAATTTCTGTTAGTGTAAGCATGCTTTTGAGTTCTGTAAGCTATCATGACCATCTGCCAATTAAGATCCATTTTTCAACATCATCTGGATCCATTTCAAACAAATCCTGTAGAACTAGCTCCATTTGAGTCAGATGACTGCCTTGATAGCTTGAAAGCTTGCCATGAAAGCAGTGAAAGCAGTTTTTGACTCTTCATCTTGTAAAAGAATGTTGATCACATCTTTCACTTTACTTGGATTGGGAGAGTTTGAGGAGGATGGCATCTCAGTTGAAGGTTTGGCATTTGAGCTTTAGGTGAAGACTGTGGTTGTGGTTGAGTGGAGTAAGCAGGTGTACTGGTGAAAATCCTGCTCCCACAAATAGATCACCTTCATCTTCAGGAGTGGATTGGTCTTTAGCCAAAAATGCATTCTCAACAGTATTTGCTGGTGAAGCAACATACTTATACTGAGTTGTTGATGCATGTCTATCATATTTCTTGAGCTCTCATCAATTTCTACAGATTCAATTTTAGCATGAGCAGATCAAGATCCCTTGGAAACTTCTCAGTATGTTTAATAAAGTGACAGTTGTTTCCAAGAAGATGGTAGTGCATTCAGAAGTCTATTGTTTAGTCCTTAAGATCATTCTTGATTCCCAAAGTAGACATCTCTGTAGTTAATTGCACAAACCTGTTCATCATTTGGTTATTGTTTCTCCTGAGATGTGCTCAAAAAGTTCCAATTGCCTTTTCAGTTTCTGCTTTTTCAGATCTTGAATCTCTTTCCCTCCTTCACATATAATCTTCAAGGCTTTATACATTGTATATCCAGTCTGATAGTTTTCAAGCCTTGAAAGAACTTCCAGTGGTAGTCCTTTACACATGAGAGAATATGCTTTGATATCATTCTTTACCTTTTTTAAATCATCACCATGAAGATTATTCTGGATAAGGCTCTTGTGAATCTTTAGAATACACAAATCCTCTGTCTGGGACCATCAGTAGTCACATGAATGTATGGACCCTTTTCAATTGATTTCCACAGATTGTGTCTATGGAATTCAAATGATGTTTCAGCCTAAGAGACCGATTTTAAAATCAGCTCTGTTTTTAAGTTTTGGAACTCTATTCTCAGAATCTTCTGATTTAGCCATTTTTTTATTTTTGTTTTTTCTAATCTTTGAATTAAGAAATGAAAAGAAAAAATATTTTTGGATTTTTGAAATTTTATGAAAAATTTCTAAGTGTTAAGGCTGAAAAGTCTGAAACAGTAGTCAAACGCCCAACAGTGATGATACGACCAGCAGTAGTGAACGTCCAACAGTGCTAATAAGTCCAACAGTGAAAAGTCCAACAGTGGTGATAAGTCCACAGTGATGAGTCTAAGGGATTGCCTTAGAAAATTTCCAACACAATGCTGAAACTACCAACAGTAGTTATACGACCACAAGCTGAAACGACCAACAGTGGTTATATGACCACAACCTAAACGACCAGCAGTGGTTATACGGCTAAGGTAAAACGACTGAAACAGTTGAGAAAAGTCCAACAGTTCTCAAACGACCAATCACTTAGGCAAATTTCAGTGTTTTTAATCCCTAATACGGCACATTCATCAGATTCATATGAATGTAACGAACTCAGAAATCTCAAAATCCTTCAATTGTTGCTGAATTGAGCTGAAATTCGCAATTAGTTCATGATTATACCGATAATCAATCCTATAACCTCATTTCAGTGATTATCAACAACTTTCTATGAATTTCAGAGATTTTAGGTCGAACACTCAAGAACACTCATTTGAACTGTTTTTCACTAATTTACTCGATTTTTTATGAGATAAACTGCAATTTGTGATTCAAAACATGTTTCGATGATGAAACACAGCTTCGATTCACAATATTTCACTTGAATTGTCAATTGATTACAGATTTCGGTGGGTTTTGAAGTTTCTATCTTCGACAGAACCTCAAAAACACTCAACCGAAAGCTCTGATACCAATTGATAGGATCAATTAGAGCAATCTGTATCAATATATGAACAATTCAAAGCAAAATACAATCAATTGTAATCAATTCAAGCCAAATCAACAAAATCATATTCCATTGATAGCAAAGACAATTACAAATGATAGAAAGCAGTTTCATAAACCATGCAAAAACTAACAATCTATACTACGTCTAAGCTATTTATACTAGAACATAAGGAACTAATTTACACAACTAGTCCCTACACTAGTATAAAATACAAAATAGACACTAAACAATAAAGACTAAATGTTAATCTTTTAAGGGACCTAACAGAATTAAGAGGCAGTTTAGTATTCCTAGAATCCTGAGCAGAATGGAGTGGTGGAGAGAAAGAACAGGACTCTCATGAAGCCGCAAGGTCAATGCTGGCTGACTCAGGATTGCCACTGACCTTTTGGGCTGAAGCTGTCAATACAGCTTGCTATGTACAAAATAGAGCTTTAGTGAATAAGAGTTGATGAAGACTCTTATGAAGTACTTCATCATTTGGCTCCTCTGATTTCATTCTTTAGAGCCTTTGGGTGTCCATGTTTTATTCTCAACACTAGCAACCCACTCCAGAAATTTGCTAGTAAGGTGGATGCAGGGTATTTTGTTGGTTATTCATCAACTTGCAAAGCATACAGAGTCTTCAATGTAGGACAAAGGTGGTTGAAGAAACTCTGCATGTTAAGTTCAATGAATCCAAAGGACAAGATACTAAGCTTTTTATATTTCTTTTTCTTTGTTAGAAAAGAGATAGTTTCCATTTTTTACTTCAAAACCTGTGGAGTTGTTTGATCTGGACATATTGCAATATGTTCCTTATCAAACCTCCAGCTGTTGAGCCTATCAAAGTTCTCACCTGGTGGTACTGATGATGATGTAGTCAGTACTCACCTCTTCAGGTTTAGTGACAACCTGCCTGAGTCCACTAAACCTGATGCTCTGTAGCTTCAGCAGCCCCATCCACAACAAATGCTGATGAGATTTCTGCAAGCTCTACTTCATTTGAGCTGCCATCTCCTACATGGTTTCAAGAATCTCCTTACCATTTGTTTCTGCTGAAAGTCCTACAAACACTTGCACTGACATTATAGTCTATCAAGAGCTGAGGAATTACCCCACATCTCAAATCATTGGTGATATCAATGCTGGAGTTTCAACCAGAAGTCAATTGTCCAATTTTTGCTTCTATGCTCTCTTCATCAGTCAGCAAGAGCCAAAGAACTATCATGTTGCTTTAAGAGACAATGGATGGGTTGAAGCAATGCAGCTTGAGCTTCTTCAGTTCAAGAAACAGCAAGTGTGGGAGCTTGTTCCTTTACCCCAAGGGAAGTGTGCAATAGGCACCAAATGGGTATTCAGGAACAAAACAGATGATAAGGGCCAAATTGTCAAGAACAAGGCCAGGCTGGTTGTCCAAGGATTTGCACAAGAGGAAGGCATCGATTATGATGAGACCTTTGCTCCTGTGGCAAGACTTGAAGCAATCAGATTGTTCTTAGCTTATGTTGCCTTTCACAGTCTTAAGGTTTATCAAATGGATGTCAAAAGTGCCTTCTTATATGTAAAATAAAAGAAGAAGTTTATATGTGTCAACCACCAGGCTTTGAGGACAACAAACATCCTGATTGGGTGTACAAGCTTGATAAGGCTCTTTATGGCTGAAGCAAGCTCCTAGAGCTTGGTATGAGACACTCTCAACTTTTCTTTTAGAAAATAAGTTCACTAGAGGCACCATTGATAAAACCTTATTCATCAAGACTGTGGGACAACATAAGCTCCTTGTTCAAATTTATGTAGATGACATCATCTTTGCATCCTCTGATCTAAAGTTGTGTGATGAATTTACAATACTCATGAAGCAAAAGTTTGAAATGAGTGCTATGGGGGAATTACAGTTCTTTCTAGGTTTGCAAATCAAACAAAGGGATGATGGAATTTCATCCATCAGTCCAAATATACCAAAGAGTTGTTGAATAAGTTTGATTTACAAACCTGTAAGCCCTGTTCTACTCCCATGAGTAGCATCACACAACTAGATGTAGATCAGAAAGGTAAAGCGGTTGATGAAACCTTTACAGATGTATGATTGGGTCCTTGATGTACCTTACAGCTTCTAGACCAGACATCATGTTTGCAACATGTGTTTGTGCTAGATTTCAGGCTGCACCTAAAGAATCCCATTTGATTGCAGTCAAAAGGATCTTTAGATATCTGCAAGGTACCCAATCACTAGGTCTTTGGTATTCAAGGGCATTCTTGCAAATTAGTTGCTTTCTCTGATAGTGACTATGCAGGATGCAAAGTCACCAGAAAATCCACTTCTGGTGGTTGCCAATTCCTAGGCAATTGTTTAGTTTCTTGGCAGTGTAAGAAACAAACATCAATTGCTACATCCACTGCTGAAGCTGAGTACATTGCTGCTGCAAGTTGTACATCTCAGATACTCTGGCTTCAGAACCAACTCTTGGATTATGGCATTAAAGAGACTAAGACTCCATTATTAATGGATAGTGCTTCAGCTCTTTGCATTGTCAAAAATCCAGTCCAACACTCTAGGACCAAACATATAGAGATCAGACATCATTTATTAGGGATTGCTATGAAAAAGGTCTGATTGATCCAAAGTTTGTGCCTAGTGCTGATGAGCTTGCAGATATATTTACTAAGCCTTTAGATAGTGCCACATTTCAAAACTTGGTACTAAGGCTTGGTATGCTGCAGCTCGAATAATTTGACCAATACTGATGCTCTCAGTTCACAAGTACTGATGAGCATTAGTATGCAAAGGTCAAATATAAGTACTGATGAGTAATTTAGTCTTCAGCATTTTCACAACTACTGAAGACTAAAAGGCTTCAAAGTACTGATGTACATTATTTGTTGAAAACAACTTATGTAGTGAGGTGGATTACAACTACTGATGTATCATTTTCAAACAAATAAGTACTGTAGAACAAATTTTGTTCACAAGTACTGATGTGTAATTTACACAAGTACTGAAGACAAAATTTGTTCACCAACTCTGGAGTATTCATCAGCACTTGTGAACATCTGATCACAAGAGCTGAAGGCATAAATACTCACAAGAGCTGAAGGGTCAATGAAACATCTGAAAGTCAGCCAAAGAGCTGATGAGTAAATGTGGAGGTCAACATGAAACAACTGATTTGACGGAAACAGCTGATGAGTAATTTATTCTTCAGCTGATGCCAACAGCTGCTGTTTCATACCCAAACAACTGAAGGACAAAACCATGTCTTCAGTAGTTTCACAACTACTGATGACTAACACCAAGTCCTCAGTTGTTTACAACTGAAGCAATACCATGTCTTCAGTAGTTCACAACTACTGAAGGCTAACACCAAGTCTTCAGTTGTTACAACGCCTGAACAGCTGAAAACTAGTGTTCAGTAGTTATAACTACTGAAGACTGATAACAAGTCTTCAGATGTTATAAACACTGAAGGTTTAAAACATCATTAGTAGTTTCAACAACTGATAACTAACACCAAACCTTCAGTAGTTTTCTTTCAGCCTTTGCCATACCCTATAAATACCAACCTTCAGAGCTTTCATTCTCACTTGACCTGACTTTTTCAAAAACCTCTGAAATTCCCATACACCATAATGGCGGCCATGCAACTCAAACCTCGACACAACTGTGCGCTCATCTCACCAAATCGCCACTATGGCCTAAGTTCCACAATGTCGTCGATCTGATGACCGATTGTCCCTATCAAACGGCATTCCTCCTCAACCCACCATATACACCGACTCCCTATCGGAGTTCTGGACGAACATCATCGTCCAAACCGGAGAGAATGATGGCGAGGTCTCTCTCGGTCCTCCGTAAACAACCACCAAGTGGTTATCACTCCAGCTACCATTCGAGAAACCCTAAAGCTGGAGGAGGCCACCTACCCAACCTCTTACCCCAAAGGCGCCCTCGATCTATGCTTCACTGCCAACGACTATCAGGGCGACCTCTCGGCCACCACCTTGTTGAAGAAACACTTCCCAGATCCCCAACGACTAATCTTCCACATGGTGAATGTGTGTCTGTCTCCCAAAATCTTCATGGGACCAGATGTCAATAAGGTGGCAACAGGTATTGTATTCTATCCTGAGAAACAACCCCTAAACTTTACTGATATTATATTTTGGAACTCAAGGATATGGCCACAAAACCCATTTCTAACCGTTGGATCTTGTATCCTCGGTTCATAATGGCCATTATCGACAGCCAGCTTCAAGCTGAGGGACTTGTTGGCACTGGGGTCCCTGCCACGGCTGTTCTAGCCGAGGTATACTCTAGGCACAACACCGACCACACTCAAACAGGCTGGCCGGCTGCGAAAACCCACGCAGCAGGAACCCACAGCCTCCCCCTCCAAATCCAAAGTCTCAGCTACCACGACTCCACCCACCACAACCGCATAGGTTTCCTCTCAATAGGAGCCTGATGCAACCACTTCTGGGGCACCTACACATCTGGGGTCTTTCTCACTTGAGGAGACTGCCATTGACATGCACACTCCCCCATGTGCACTCTGCTTCTAGCCCATCTCCCACAGAAGCTGCCCCACAAAGTCCAACCCTAATAATTGCCAAAGTATTGACCCACCTGAGCACTCCACCCTCTCCCCAGAAACCTATTACAACTGGGGAGACTCCAACCGAAGAGAGGGTGGATACAAGTGCTGGTGGGAGCCCCAACACAGAGAATCACATGTCCAATCTCCCAGTATGGCTAGGGAGATAGGACATTCTGGTGAGGCTGCCACTTCCCCTGCATCAGCACATGAGCAGGGAGAAGCTGGTACAAGCAATAAGACCTCACCAGAGGCAACTGCCGATGATGGATCCAATCCGGAGGCTGGAAGTCCCCAGTACAATACAAAGGGGCACATGCTACTACTGAGCCACACTCAGAGCATGTATATCCTGACACAGTCAGGAGGTCAGGTGATTCAGCTCACACTGATGATGACCTGAGCTTCTTCTTTGACGTAGTTGCTCAAAACACTATCTTAGAGGATGAGATAAGCAGACTCAAAGAGCTGCTTGCTCAGATGACTCAAGATAGAAGTCCATCTGCCACCACAAACCCACAGATGGCACCTTCACCCGAAGGTCTCACATACACTGAGCCACTCCCATAAACTCGGCCACCAGCCCCTACTTCTGGCACTAGCTCTCAGGGCCAGAACCCCCCTGAGCAGCTAGATGCTATCCTCCAGAAATCCCTGCCTCTCATCACACCCATAATCACAGAAATTGTGATGAAAACCATTGATGAGAGGCTTCCCACACATATCCAACCTCTGGTGGAGGTTGCTGTTGCTAAAGCACTTGCTGAGAGTCAAACCCCAACCAATGCACCCAAAAAGGGGGAGACCTCAGTGCAAGTTAAGAGGAAAAGGGGAGAGGAGAAGTTAGAAGTAGGTAGAAAGGAGGTGTTGAGAGGGAGAAGGTTCAGGAGACTAAGGGGAAGGGGAGGGAGGAGGAGGAGAGAGCTGAAAAAGAAGTGACTGGAATCCAAAAGGATTTCAGTGTCACTTATCAAAAGAAAGGAGAGAAGAGAGGAGAGGTGAGGGGAGAGTGCTGATCCTGATCTAGCAACCCTTGTCAAGGAGGCTGATGCTGAGCATAGTCGATCAATGGACTCTGTCATTGGTCAGCTGTTTAGGCAAGGCTTTGACAAGGACACTGCCTTGCTAGATCAGGAGATCAGGAACATGGAGAGAAGAGAGATTGAGTACCGATGGACTACTTATAGCCAAGAGGAAAGAAAGAAACTTGAGGCTATGAGTAGGTTCACTTCGAAGTACCTGGGCAGGCCAGTCCTTGATGTCAAGGCATGGACCAGGGACAGACTCTTGGAAATAACCACCAAGATCTGTTCGGCTGGTGATTTCACTAAAGGACTGGTCGCTGAGGCCCTCTCAGAAGCCGGTGCTGGGAACAGGACCCTGCTAGTAAAACAAACCAAACCTGCTCTTATTTCTAGGTTACTAGCAGTGCCTGCCAACATTCCCACACCAACAACCCAACCACAACCCACTAAACCAACCCCTTCACCATCAAAACCCGCAGCCAATGATCCACCCTTGAAGAAGAAGAGAAGGGTGTTGAGGCTGCAAGAAGAAGAAGAAGAGGAGGATGAGGAGGATAGACTGCCCCTTTCAGCAGTCATCCCTCTACCAAAAGCCAAACCTCAAACCACACACTCCCACCTCACAGATGGATACTGTGAGGGTAAAGATAGAGGAAGAGGCGCAGCAGCAGCTTCATGATGCTGAAATGCTTAAGTCAATTGACCAAGCATATGCTGCCTCTACCTCTATCATGAACATGAAGAAAGAAGCTCTGAGACTCTTCACTCTCAAACAAACCTTCCAATATAACAAAGAGAGAGTGAGGACTTGGCCTGATCCGAGGGTGGCTCACAGGATTACAAAGAAAGACATTCCTGTGAGGTACAAGAGCCAGATGAAGAGGATTGTAGTGAAGTGATCACAGTGGCTCTTGTATTAACACCTGGGAAATTATGAATGAGTTCGAGAAGGCCTATGAGTCTAAGCAACCACCCGAAAGATGTTGGAGAATGGGGTGGTTAGGAAAGGCTTAGTTTATAAGAGGCTTGAGAACTTCCACAAAAATGAGCTCAACTTGTTGCTAGAGGGCAGACATCCAGATGAATTTGCTTATAGGCAAATCACAACAGTTGAGCTCAAGAATGGCAAACAGGTCAAGTTTGTCTCAGAGCTGTACGGCCATGAAGGATTATTTGATGGTGGAAGCGAGGCCTATCTAAAGAAGAACAAATGATTTTTGTCCGAGCCTACACCAGAGAATCCTACAGGCTTGTACGTGGGAGGTAGGTTTCATGGATGGGACAATAGCTCTGTGTCTAATTCCCAAAACAGAGCTCCCATCCATACTTAGCCAAACAAATACCAAAAACCTTCTCCCAGGCCAGTGCTTATCAGGGTCAACTTCTGATCTGATCCAGAAGGAAATAGACCAATCCTTATGCCAACAATAAGTGGGACAACAAATAATTAGAGGTTTTGGCTGCATTGGTTCAGGGGTAGTTTGTTGGACCAAAAGAACCAATGAGCCAAGATCAGGAAAACCTCTAAGTCCCACATGACATCACAACAACTGCTGAAGACTCCCATCAGCTGTTCTGACAAAGTCTGAGAATCAACAGCTGAGTTCAAGAGCTGAAGTTCAAAGAACTGAAGTACAACAGCTGAAGACCCCAAAGTACTGAAGATAAGTACTGAAGTCTAAAGTACTGATAAACACAAGTACTGAAGACTTCAAGTACTGAAGACAAGTGCTGAAGATCAAAGTCTGAAGAACTGAAGAACTGATGATCAACTGCTAATGCACAAAGTCTGAAGACAACGACTGAAGACATCAGCTGATGACAACTACTGAAGTCATCAGCTGATGAATCATCTGAAGACCAAAGTCTAAAGACCAAAGTGCTGAAGTTTCAGAGTTTGTCACAACAGCTGAAGAAGTCTTCTTCAGTTGTTGTGATGGTTTATTTTCTTTCAGTAGTTTCGTTTTTCATTTCAGTAGTTTGTACAACAGCTGAAGAGTTTGTTCTTCAGCTGTTATAGTTCAGTAGTTGTAAACGACTGAAGAGTTTGTTCTTCAGTCATTGTAGCTTTTCAGTAGTTTCCTTTTCAGTACTTGTAATAGGTAGAACACTTAGGAAATTTTGTAAGAAGATGTCAGCTGTTGTGACATCTTCAGTAGTTGTGTTCTATCAGTAGTTAGTTAAATAATTGTTTAATGTCAGTGGAATCTGACAACAGTATGGGTCATTTGCCTATAAAAGGGCAGTGACCTGAATGTATTCCAGGCCGAAACATGTGAAATAAACGAATATTATTCCTTTTGAGGCAGAATTATTCTCTCTCTCTACAATTTACTTTACATGCAATATTCCTTATGTTCTTGCATTAATTGCTAATTATCATGCTAAATCCGCTGCGAACACAATCTAATTGATCAAACTAGAGGCTGAGATCCTAACACTAAAAGAAGAAAATTTAAAGCATGAAAGGATCATTGGTCAAGTCCATCTATTTGAGGAGAATGATAAAGGAATTAAAGCTCGTTTTGGATGAATTTGGATTCCTTGGACTTGTAAGGTCAAAACAATGATTCTTGATAAGGCACATAAATCAAAATATTCAATTCATCCAGGTACGACCAAGATGTATAATGATTTGAAGAAAGAGTACTGGTGGTAAGGAATGAAAAAAGATATTGCTAAATATGTGAAAAAATGCTTGACTTGCTTACAAGTCAAAGCTGAACACCAGAAACCATACGGGAAGAATGCAACCACTAGAAATTCCATTATGGAAGTGGGAGCATATTACGATGGATCTGATAACGAAACTTCCAAAAACTGCAAAAGGATATGACACGATATGGGTAATTGTCGACCGTCTAACAAAAAGTGCTCACTTTATACCCATACGTGAAAACTATTCGTCTGAACGAATGGCAGAAGTATATGTTAACGAGGTAGTGTTAAGGCATGGTGTGCCATTGTCTATTGTATAAGAAAGAGATGCACGTTTTACCTCAAGATTCTGGAGGAAGTTTCAAGAAGGAATGGGCACCAAATTATTAATAAGTACGACATATCACCCCCAGACCGATGGGCAAAGCGAGAGAACGATTCAAACTCTCGAAGATATGCTACGTGCATGTATTATTGATTTTGGTGGCAGTGGGACAAATTTGCCCCTAGCAGAGTTCTCTTATAATAATAGTTATCATTCGAGCATTGGAATGCCCCCGTTTGAAATGTTGTATGACAGAAGTGCCGCACTCCTGTATGTGGGGAGAGGTTGGCCAAAGAGAACTTACTAATAAAGAAGTGGTGGAGGAGATAAATGAAAAGATTGATCAAATCAGAGCGCATTTAAAAGAGGCTCAAGATCGACAAAAGTCGTATGCTAATAAACGAAGACGCCCGATTGAATTTCAAGTGGGAGACTATGTTATGTTAAAAGTCTCCCATGGAAAGGTGTGATTCGTTTTCGCAAACGTGGTAAGTTAAGTCCACGCTTTATTGGTCCGTTTAAAATTATTGCTCATGTGGGGCAAGTGGCGTATCGTCTAGATTTACCTGATGAATTAAACGAATTCATAACACATTCATGTGTCATATTTACGAAAATGCTTGGCTGATGAAATGACATACGTGCCGTTGAATGAAATTGAGGTGGATGAAAAGCTTAACTACATAGAAAAGCCAGTGGCAATTCTTGATCATAAGGTTAAGCAACTGCGAAATAAAGAAATAAATCAAGTGAAAGTGCAGTGGAAGCATCGGCGTGGTTCTGATACCACATGGGAAGCCGAAGATAAAATGAGAAAGTATTACCCCGAATTATTCGAGGTATAAAAAAAGGTTTCGGGGATGAAACCAAATAAGTGGGGGAGAGTTGTAACATCCTCTTTTATGGATGAAAATAATACGTGAAACTTATATTAGAAAGGTTCTTAAACGAGTAAGTTTCAAATCAAAAGACTATTTAATTGTATGACGTTTAAAAGAGCGGAAAATAATAATAATAATAATATAATAATAATAATAATAATAAATAATAATAATATAATATATACCTTAGCTTCGTATTGAAGAAGGATATTTATATGAAAATAATATTATATTAAGTATACTTAATGACCAAGTAAATTATAGTAATAAACAATTATAATTCAAGTCTTCATGATGAAGACATTCAAGTCGGCTATGTCCAGTTATATATTTGAAATTTGACAATTTCATTTAGTGTGAGATGGAGAGCCTCATAAGATAAACAAATATATATGTGAGTTTGGTAGGAGATTTTGAGCTAAAGAACACAAAAGTTTTTGGGTGATTTTGATCACAACTATTAGAGGGTCATATTCTGTACTCAAGTTAGTTACATCAGGAGGAGTAAGTACTAACCCATCAATTACTCATAATACATGTGTATTTACATGTTATATGTTTTAGTTATCATAAGTTTATATGATTTTTATGGAGATGAAGCATGTTAAATACATGTGACATATGTTTATTTGTTATGATAAATGATTACAGGGAAAACGATTTATATGATTACGGGTCCAAGTATGTGTAATGATATTTATAAAGGAGTTAAATATATGTAAGGATTTCGAGTGTTGAAATCCCAAGAGGTTCGGGTGTTGAACTCCACATATATAGAAAAGATGAGTTAAATATATGTAAGGATTTCGGGTGTTGAAATCCCAAGAGGTTTGGGTGTTGAACTCCCAAGGGGTTGGGTGTTGAACTCCACATATATAAAAATATAAGTTAAAAATCCTCATGGGTTAAAAATAAACCACAAGAAATTCGGGTGTGAATTCCTAAGAAGAAATAAGGATTTGAATAAAAATTGATTTTGGGTGTTAAATCCCAATAAAAGAAAATATGTTTTTGAATTAAAAAGGTGTACTTACTTAGCGAAAGCTAATAATTTTTTTTTAAATGTTTTTAGAAAAAGCACCCATAGATGGTTAAAGCTTCATGGACATGACTGGACTGACAAAGGAACCATACTCTCGTTTAATATTTAATATAATAATGTTGTAGAAAAGTTTATAAAATGTTATTTTTCATGTAATACTTTTATATAAGTTAAGAAATCACATGTCACTGCGAGTGACAACTTTTGTTGTGAACTGGGATCAAAACTCTGATATAAATTGTGAAAGTGTTTAAAAAAATTGGTGTGTTTCACTTTCTCTCCTTCCCTGTTGATCCTTTCTTATCCTCCTTCTCTTTTCTCTCTTCACTCCTCACTGCCCTGATAAATTCGGTCTCCACAGACGGTAAGACTGTTTGCATGACATGGTGCACCTCATCAGCAACTGCCTCCCTAGCTGAGGCATTCAAACTAGCATTGTCATTCTCCTCACTCCGGCCATGAACCTCAGGGTTCTCGTGAGCTGTCTCGGTAGCCTTAGCACCACTCCTGGTAACACGTGGCCCAGCACCACGTCCACCACGACCTCTGCCCCTAGAAGCCTTCGAAGATTTCCGTCTAGCCATCCTCTAAATGCTATAAGATTTAAATACTAATACAGTCATTCAAGGTAATTGCTCAGTTCATGTTAAGTATAGTAAGTCCCTAATGACAGTGGCCAGTTGTGATTAGCCATTTACTTTACTCTTCACACTCCAAGCATTTCCTATTCTGACTACATCAGTATCTAAATCTACTATTAACACACAAGTCAAATTGCACACGCATAGTATACTGATTAATCCTTTATAAAAAGAATACCTGATGGCACGTAGCTACTCGGGCTGACATCCCTCCATTTGTCCCATTTTCAGTTTAAGATTAGGTTTGTGAAAATATTTTACCCAATTCATTTAAATTTTGGCACTGATACCAACTTGTAAGGCCCCGATCCCGGGTACCTCATAGTTGGTCTTTCATAGCACTAAAGATACATAATAATATACATTTCATAAAATAAACAACGGAATTACATTAACAAAAGCCCATTTATTTCATTTATAAATATTGTTGTTAAACAATATATCGTTGTTCGTTAGTTACAAAAAGGATTATTTAAATGCATTACAAACAAAAATATCATCAAAACATGAATGGATGTCAGTCTTGTCCCGCCGAGTGGCTTCACCCTCGTGCCATCCTCAGCAATATTACCTGCCAACTGAAAATGTATAAAAATCAGCGTTGCTGAGTGAGTTCTAGTTTTAAAAGTATTAAAATATTTTGTATAGATATATGAAAATATCCTTTGTTATAAAAGACCTCTTTTAATTTAGTATGTGATCACACATTATACATACATCAAGCTAATACTTTCTTTCATTCATTTACTGTACGCATTCGTTCATTTCGTACTTTTATCATTACCTTTCACTTTCTTACGGACCCATGTGCAATACCCCGAACATTATGCACGAAGCTGATGCTGGGCCTGTGGTCTATAAATAAACCACGAACATTGTGTACTAAGCTGACGCAGTCACCTAGGGTATGCTACAAGGGTCCCTGTCAGTCTCAATGACTGACCCTGCATGCATTCTTCGGGTTAGCTAAACTGCATACAGTTGAGCTAACGACAACATGGTCGTGCACTTCCTATTCATTTGCTTGCAAGACTTGCATTCTTTCATTTATGTTCCACTTTTCATTATCATTAATCTTTCACTTTTATTAATGATAATACTTTACGTATACGTTCATAACACACCACGTAAAGTCACACAATGATAATTATTATGGAACAGAAGAACAACTTATAATTAGGCATAATAATATCAATTAGAACCCTAAAGTCAAACTATGGTCAAACCCTAATCATTTTGTTTTCACCAAAATTTCAGGAAAAATTCTAAGTGTTAGGCGCATGAGAACTATGCAGGCGCATGAGGACTGTTTAAGCGCATTACAACTAGGCGGGCGCATGGACTTAGGCATTTCAACACTTAGGCGCATGGGCCACTTCGGGCGCATGGGTACTATTTGGGCGCATGGGGTTTACTTAGGCGCCTGAGCCTAAGACCTAGGCGCACAAACTACCGTTCAGGCGCACAAACTTATACTTAGAATTTCTAAGGCATTTTCTAGGCACTTGGGGATACTGTTTGGGCGCATGAACCCTATTTGGGCGCATGGCCCTACTTAGATCATTTCTAAGGCAATTTTAGGCGCATGGGCCTTATTTAGGCGTATGACCAACCTGTTTGGCATGTTTCTAACACATTTTCAGTCCCAATCATCATATTCTATCATTCTAAGCTTATGACAACTTTTCTAAGCATGAATGCCACCTAACAATTATAAATCATCATCATGTAAGCATAAAACATACGGGTATACATACATAGAAATTTTAAAACCATTTTAATACATTTTTCAGCCCTAAAAGTGTTAAAACATATAAGATTACGGGGTCTAGAACTCACCTTGACTACTTCAACCTTGAACTCTCAGATTTGAACTTTTTAAAGAGCTCTAACACCTAAAACATGTCAAGAACACATACCCGAACAAATATAAACAAGTAATAACACGTAGAAATCGGTTTCATGGTTGAGAATCCATAAAAACCGAACCAATTATTCAAAATTTACTTACCTAAGCCCAGATTTGCTGCTTTCTCTCTCTAAAAACCAAAACCCAGCTTTCTTCTTCTTTTCTTTTTGGTCGACAAAGAGCAGTTGTAAGCATGGCATGGGCGACCATATCTTATAAAGGTGGAAATTTTTGTCTTTTGTGTACTATTTACACAACGCCCCCTTTGACTTTTGGTCTCTTTTTATTTTCTATTTGATACTTTTTCCTTTCTACTTATTTGAAAAATTTTCGGGTGTTACACTTAGGCAGCAGGGTAACCTTGTCATTGCAATTTAGTTTGTTTTGATAACTCCTTATTTCATGCAATTTAAATAAATCCTAAATTAATTTTGCAATTAAATGTAGTTAACCATTAGAAATTGCAATTTTTTATTCATTCATTATTTTATCTTCATTTGCATTCACATTCAAACCACTATTGTGATCACATCCTTTTGATCGACCGTGCTATTTTACGCTTATGTGTTATTTAAAGTTGATGTGATATTTTAGTTGTATATGCTAATTTAGATAAATTTTAATGTTTTCATTGTTAAAACGATTTTTATTTTGAAAAAAATATATATTGAACTACTAATTTACTTTTGTCAAGTGTTTATTGGCATTTTTAGTATACTTTTGACATTATAAAGTGTTGTTTGATATTATTCGGTGTTATGTTCATTAAGTATTGTATTAGTTTTATATGATGTTTTTATGGTTATGTGCTACTTTGAGGAAAAATTTGATGTTTTAATTGTTAAAATGGTTATTTGTTTTAAAAATATGTATGCAAGTGCTACATTTATACATGAATTGATTATTTTGTGTTATAAAGTGTCAGTTTAAAACTATATAGTACTAAGTTCGTTGTGTGCTATTTTACAAAAGTAGCACCATTATATTTATTAAGTGTTATTTTTGAAAACTTTTTAAAAACATGTAAAATCTAAAATTCATTGTGTGCTAAGTTCATTGTGTGCTATTTTATGAAAAAGTAAACACATGAAAAATCTAAAATTCATTGTGGATGTGGAATTTGTTTTATTTAGTTATCACTAATTACTAATTTACTCTTATTCTAATTCACTATTATACTTATTGAAGATCGATGAGTTGTTATTAATCTTAGTCGTCAATATATATAATCAACGCACCAGATCTGTTTTCGTGCTTTTTAAGTAGCATAGAGTTTGTACCAGAACTATCCTCTATATTACACACACACACACACCACACACACACACACCCACACACACACACACACACACATATATATATATATATATATATATATATATATATATATATATATAGGGGAGGGATCAATTGAAAACCATGTTATAATTAAAAACAGTGAAAACCACCACTATCCAATCACATAATTTATAATTGATTTAATTTTTTAATTGTTTAAAGTATATTTGAGTAAAGTTTAACCTTATTTTTTGAGTCATTGTTATTTTTAATTTAAACTCCAAGGTTGACGAGGATAACGAATCGAGTTACGTATACGTAACTTGTATGAGTAAAATGTACGTAACTTTAGTTGTACACTTGGTAACACGTACTTACATACACATAACCCTTACATATATGTAACTCTTAGTTATACACTTTGTAATACGTACATACATATATTTAACCCCTAGTTTCACGGTTTTCAATTATAAATATGGTTTCATTATATATATATATATATATATATATATATATATTTGCAAAACTTGCTTTACACACCACATATATATATATATATATATATATATATATATATATTTGCAAAACTTGCTTTACACACACACAGTATCTCTCTTCTCTCCTCTCTATTTATTTTATTTAACTTATATATTTTTACTAATATGTTAAATATTAATATCATGATATTTTTTCAAATATGTTAAACTAAAAAATAATATTGAATATAAATGTTAATTGTTTGTAGATAGATGTTAAACATCAATATCATCATTCTTTTTATACTTACAAGAACTATTTACATATTTTATAACTATTAGATAATAAAGAATGTTTATTTTTAGATATGTGATTATTGATGTTGCTCATACCTTTTTTTTCAAAATAATAATTATTTAAGTGTATTGAAATTTCATACAAGTCACTAATTTTTAAATTGCACGTTTTTTTACATATACGTAAATCTTTACATAGGTCATCTATTTTCATATACGTATGCATATAGAAATACATATTTTGAGTTGCTCTTTCTACATATAAGTAAAATTTATGTTTTACATATATGTAAATTGTGACATCCGGTAATTTTCCGTTACCAAACACCGTTAGTTCCGTTAGGTCTTGCATACACGTGTCGTGAGCACATACTAGTTGTCGTTGAACGTTGATGGCTTAATAACATTTAACAATGATTATCAGATAATGACGTAATTAATAATGTTGATTATCAATTTGTAGTTATGTGATTTATAAAATTTAAGTATTATTTGTGAATTTTACTTGATAACATGACAACGTGTGATAATTATTTCATGTGTTTGTAGTTGGTTGAAAATGTATATGGTTATTATTATTGAATTATAATATATGAGTTTTGTAGTTAGAAGTATGTAAGGCCCCATTCCCGGGCACCTCACAGTTGGTCATTCATCGAACATAAAACATACATTTATTTAAAACATCGCAGCGGAAATTAATTAAAACTATTTCATATATATTAATGACATCTTTTGCAAAGTAATACAATACAGTTAACTGTTACAAAATATTATAATTGCAATACATCACAAAAACGTCATTGTTATACTAATGGATGCCATCCCAAAAATGCCAAGTAGCTGCCCCATGCCATCCTCAGCAACTCTTACATGCCAACTGGAAAGTGCATAAAAGTTAGTGTTGCTGAGTGAGTTCTAGTTTTGAAAATAAAATACTTCACTTATCATTCAAAATCGTTATTTACTTTCATATGTGCTCACACATCATACGTACAATAGATAATCTTATTATTATCTTCATCATCGTTCATTAACTTTCGTTCATTCATCATCGTACGTCATAATTATCATTCGTTATCTTTCTTACATCCGGGCCAATGCCACGGGCTATACCCCAACATCATGCATAAAGCGGGTACTGGGCTGAAGTTTATAATCAAACTCCCGTACATTGTGCCTGGTGGCCTGACCACAGTACCGGGGTAACTTCATTCGGACCAATTCCATGTGCTATACCCCACCGTCATGCATAAAGCGGGTACTGGGCCGAAGTCTACAAATATACTCCCATACATTGTGCCCGGTGGCCTGACCACAGTACGGGGGAAAGCGGCAAGATTCCATACATATGGTCAATCACAAGGATTAGACCCCAGTGTGCATCCTTCCAGGGTAGATAACCCGCACACAGTTGAGCTAACACCCTTCATTGGGTGTGAACCTCCATACATTGCTTGCAAGACTTTTCTTACATTCGTTCGTTCATTAATTCATGCATTCTTTCTTTCTTTATGCTTCTCATATCATTAACATTAACTTCCACTTTACATTGCATAATACTTCACGTTCATCTCATACTCATAATACGTAGGTCACAGAATAATACATAATAAGGAGCATAAGAAAACACATCACACATAAGCATAACATCATCATACATCATCACGCCTCATCATAAACATCATGCATCATCCATTCCCATACACATACCTAACAAGTTATCATAGAACATAACCGACCCTCCGTGGGACAGCGGGGGTTCGGGGGCGGCAGCCCCTGACAGCGGGGTTCTAGGGGCGCCAGCCCCTAGTGGGGTCCAAGGGGCAACGCCCCTAGTTGGGGTGCCAGGTCAGCGTGAAAAATTTTTATTTTAACACTTTATATAGAACATTTCCTTATAGAAAAATCGATCTTCCTATTAAAACCTCTTAAAAATATTTCTAAGTTATTAGGCGCATGGGCACTATGCAGGCGCTTGGCCTTCTAGACGCATGGGAACACTTAGGCGCATGGGAAGGTTCTGGGCGCATGGACACTATTTAGGTGCATGGGCACTATTTGGGCGCATGGGCACTATTTGGGTACATGGTCACTATTTGGGCGCATGGGCACTATTTGAGCGCATGGGCACTATTTGGTCGCATGTCCCAACACTTAGTCATTCTGGGCAGTATTGCAGACGCCTGGGTACTATTCAAGCGCATGGGCCTGACTTAGACGCATGGGCATCTAGACGGTTGGGTACTGTTCAGACGTTTGGGATTTCTGGGCGGTTGGGAACACTTAGTAAATTTAAACGTTGGCGCATGGGCCACTTTCTTAACGTTTGGGCAACTAACTCTTACTATATTAACATAAATCAGTCCTAAATCATCTTATATCATGAGTTAAACTTAGTATTAACATTCTAAGCATCACAACATACACATATATCATAATCATAACATCAAATGCGCCCAAATCACACCCACCCACATACACATTCAAAATATACTTATGGGTGTGAAACCCAACTTTATAAAAACATACTTACATGCATTTCCAGCCCCAAAATTGTTAAAAACATGTAAAAAGGGGGTCCTAGAAACTCACCTTATTCAATTTTGGGTATAACTTCCTTCAAACCCGTTTGCTATGAGCTCAAACACCTAAAAACCACTAAAACACACACACACAAACGAACATACCCATCCATAAGTATAAACTCAAACTAAAATCAGTCAAGAACACCTAAAAATCATGTACACGCACAAGAGGGACCACTTTATTCCTTATCTTTTTCTCCTTACGATCAATGATCGCCACTGGTTGCTCCACATAGTTGAGCCGTTCATCTACTTCGATATCTTCTAGTGGTACAACCATGTCCTCATCAGCTAAACACTTCCACAGATGAGATACATGGAATGTCGGGTGAATTCCACTTAACTCATCTAGTAGTTCCAACCTATAGGCCACCTCTCCTACTCGAGCAACGATTCGAAAAGGCCCTATGTATCTCGGGTTCAACTTCCCCCGCTTTCTGAACCGAATGATACCCTTCTAAGGTGAGACTTTCAACATGACTCTATCTCCCACCTGGAACTCAATCGGTCTACGTCTCTTATCAGCATACGACTTCTGTCTATCTTTAGCCGCCTTCGTAAAGGCTTTGATCTTTTCTAGTTTATCAGTCGTAGCCTCGATCACCTCAATACTTCCCAACTCTTTCTGACCAATGTCACCCCAACAAACGGGGTGTCCTGCATATCCTACCGTACAACATCTCGTATGGTGGCATGCCAATGCTGGCATGATAACTGTTGTTGTACGAGAATTCTGCTAATGGCAAATGGTTATCCCAACTTCCTCCAAAATCGATCACGCATGCTCGAAGCATGTCTTCGAGTGTCTGGATCGTCCTCTCAAACTGGCAGTCCGTCTACGGATGATAAGCCGTACTGATGTGTAGCCTCGTTCCCATCGCATCATGGAATTTCTTCCAAAACTTGGATGTAAACCGAGTGTCACGATCAAATACAATAGACATCGGTACACCATGACGAGCTACAATCTCCTTGATTAATAAATCTGCTAATCTCTCGGAGGAATATGTCTCTCGGATTGGTAGGAAGTGTGCACTCTTCGTCAAACGATCAACTATCACCCATATAACATCATACCTTCTCGGGGTACACAGTAACTTCGTAATAAAGTCCATGGTTATATGCTCCCACTTCCACTCGGGTATATCCAGCGGTTGGGTTTTCCCATACGGTTTCTGATGCTCCGCCTTCCCTTGCAAACAAGTAAGGCGCTTACTCATGTATTCCGCTACGTCACGCTTCATACCCGGCCACCAATAATTCTTCTTCATATCATGGTACATCTTGGTAGCACCGAGATGAATGGAGTACCGAGTTTTATGAGCCTCATCCATGATCTTTCCATGTATGTCCCCGTAACGAGGAATCCACATCCGCCCATATCGGGTTCTAACACCGAGAGTGTTTTCACCCAACTCTATGACCAGGCCTCTCATCCGTTCAGAGTTAAGACGAACCTCTTTCAACACCTCATCTTGAAACTCCTTGACCTGCGTCATCACATCAGAGGTCATAATCATCTGATAAGCCTTCACCCGAATCGGCTCGGGTCTCTCCTTTCGGCTAAGGGCATCTGCCACCACGTTGGCCTTGCCCGGATGGTAATGGATCTCGCAATCGTAATCCTTTATGAGCTCCAACCATCGCCTCTGCCTCATATTCAAATATTTCTGCTCGAAGAAGTATTTCAAGCTTTTGTGGTCAGTGAAGATGGTGCACTTCGTCCTGTATAGGTAGTGCCGCCAAATCTTCAAGGCAAAGACCACAGCTGCCAGCTCCAAGTCATGAGTAGGATAATTAACCTCGTGAACTTTCAACTGTCAGGATGCCTAGGCTATAACCTTCCCTCGTTGCATCAACACGCAACCCAACCCCGTGTAAGAAGCATCCGAATAGACTACCAAGTCCTCGCTTCCTTCAGGTAAGGATAAAACAGGAGCTTGAGTTAACCTCATCTTTAACTCTTCAAAAGCCTTCTCCTGATTTTGACCCCATACAAACTTCACATCCTTACGGGTCAGCTTAGTCAATAGAGAAGTAATCTTGGAGAAGTCTCGGATGAATCTTCGATAATATCCCGCCAACCCCAAGAAGCTATGGATCTCGGATGGCGTCTTTGGAGACTTCCATTGCATTACCGCCTCCACCTTTGCTGGGTCTACCATAATCCCCTCAGGATTTACCACGTGACCCAAGAACTGGACTTTGCGCAACCAGAACGCGCACTTAGAGAATTTAGCATACAACTTCTCTCTCCTAAGTATCTCCAATACCTCACGTATGTGATCGGCATGTTCTTCCTTGCTCATAGAATAAATCAGGATATCATCGATGAATACAATCACTGATTTATCTAACATCAGCCAACATACTCGATTCATCAAGTCCATAAAAGCAGCTGGCGCGTTGGTTGAACCAAAAGACATAACGAGAAACTCGTAGTGTCCATAACGCGTATGAAAAGCTGTCTTATGGATATCTTGCTCCTTTACCTTCAGCTGATGGTAACCAGATCGAAGATCAATCCTTGAGTGTAACACCCGTAATTTCTTATTAAGAAATTAAAAGAATGAAATAGAAAGAAAGGAGAAGGAAATAAAAAGCCTGCTTTTGTGAAAGGACCAAAAGTGTAAAATATAAAAAAAATCTTATAAAGTTGGTAAAAAGGTGGCATGGCCGCCCATTACCTTCTGCATAACATTTTTATTCGACTTTTAGAGAGAGAAAGCAGCAGGAGCAGAAAAACCATCGGGATTTTGAAGAAGGACCTGAGAAATTCAAAGTTTTTAGTAAGAAATCTCGAATTTATGATGCTAGGACGATTCTAGAACCATACATGAGCTTATAAATGTGACTAGTGTGTTCGGGTTGCACTGTGTGTGTGTTTTAGGTGTATAAACGACTGAGAAGTTCAAGGAAAGGGCATCCAAAACCCGAAGACAAATTAAGGTGAGTTCAAGACCCCGTTTTACTGGTTTTTAAATGTTTTGGGGCTGGAAAATGCATGCAAGTATGTTTTTGTACAGTTTGGGTTGAAACCCGTATGAAATGAATGTATGTATGCTTATGTTTATGTTAGATTTATGCCTAGAATTATATGTATATGTTTAGAACTAGGCATTATGATGTTTGGGACTTGGATTATGGATTAGACACATGAACAGGTTGCAAATATGTCTGAAATTGGACTTAGAATAAATAAGAACAAGCTGATGAGTCCACCAGTGGTCATACGACCAACAGTGTGGTCGTATGACCAGGATTTTTTCTAAGTGTTAAAGCCCACTAGTGCTCATACGACCAACAGTGTGGTCGTATGACCAGGAGGTATATTTTTCTAAGTGCTGATGAGTCTAACAGGACTCATACGACCAACAGTGTGGTCGTATGACCAAGTTATATTTCTAAGTGGTCCAATAGGACTCATACGACTAACAGTGGTGGTATGACTATGTGATGAAATTTTCTAAGTATGATGAAGAGTCCCACAGGACTCATACGACCAACAGTGGTCGTATGATCAGAAGATATTTCCCAAGTCCAGGGATGGTACGACCAATAGTGCTCATACGACCAATAGTGTGGTCGTATGACCAGATGATAAATCTAAGTGTAAGATGAAAAGTCCAGCAGTACTCTTACGCCCAATAGTGCTTATACGGCCAGAGGGCTTATACGCCCAACAGGGCTCAAACGCCTAGGACACTTAGAATTTTTCAGAAATTTCCTGAAATACCGAAGTTCGAGGCTTTGACCAGGGCTGACTAGGGTTAACAAATGATGATGTTTCATGCATGTAATGATGATTATGGTTAACCCTTATTGTTTCTGATGTTATTATCAGTGTATTACTGTTAACAATATTATTAAAATATTGTTAAATGTGGCATGATGATGTACGTACGGTGATGAATGTATGATGATGTACGCACGGTGATGAATGTATGATGAGTATGTATGATGAGTGTGCGTGTTCCTTGTAATTGTGTGCTTATCTTTCTGAAACTTTACGAATAACGAGAATGAACTAATGAAGTATTATGTATCGTAAAGTGAAAGATAATGAAAGAGGAACATGATGACGAATGCATGTATTAACGAATGAACGAAAAGAAGAATGATGATGAATACATGCATTAATGAACGAACGAATAATGTCTTGCAAGCATTGAATAACGCGATTGGTCCTTCTTTGTGATTGACCATGGTCATGGTACCTCTACCGCTTACCTCTAGTACCGTGGCATACGATTTTCCGTCATATGTTGACTACGGCCCGGTAGCTAATAACGATCGGGGTGTAGCATATGGTATTGGTACAATTCACCTTTCAATGCGTGCAAGTAAGTATGAACGGGATTCTTGTCATTCGACCACAGTAATCATAGCCAAGTGCTATAAAGTGGGTAAAGCCTGACAGAATCCACCGAGAAGTTAAAGATAACGATGAATAACGAATGATGAAGATAATAACGAATATTATCTCTGTGTACGTATGATGTATGAACGCACGCATGAAAGGATACTTTTAAATAAGTAAAAGTATGTTTTATTACAAAACTAGAACTCACTCAGCAACGCTGACTTTTATGTATTTTCCAGTTGGCAGGTAGTGTTGCTGAGGATGGCACGAGGCGGCTACTCAGCTCTTTTGGGATGGCATTCTTTTGTTAACGTTTTTGTATTGTAATGCAAACAAATGATCTTTTGTAACGGGTGTTGTATTACTTTACAAAAGCAATTATAGTAAAATTTAAAGTTTCCGCTGCATGGTTTTTATTAAGTTATTTTAAATGTATGTTTTATGGGTAATGACGACCAACTGTGAGGTGCCCGGGAACGGGGCCTTACAAGTTGGTATCAGAGCCAAAGTTTAAGTGAAATGGGTAAAGTTTTAAAACAAACCTAAAACTTAAACTGAGAATGGGACAGGGAGAATGAGAATGCCATCTGAGTAGCTGCGTGCCATCAGGTATTTTCTTGAAAGTTAACCAGTGTTACGTGCGCATGTTATGTGTTTATGTTACTGTTAGACTTAGATACTAATGTAGTCAGGACAGGTAATGCTCGGGGTGTGAAGAGTAGAGTAAGTGGCTAATCACAACTGGCCACTGTAATTAGGGACTTACTATACTTGACATAAACTGAGCTATTTCCTTGAATGACCGTGTTGGTGTTTAAGTCTTTCAGTGTGATAGAAGATGGTCGGTGGTAGATCATCTAAAGCCCCAATTGGTGGAGGCAGTGGCGGAAGTGGTGCGGAACCACGAGCCACAAGAGGTAGGCCTAGACAAGAGAAGAAGGTTCCGAAGAACCTAATACTACTCCCTCAGGGGGAGTGGATGAGAGTGATAATGTGAGAGCCTCGGTGAAAGAGACGGTGATCGAGGAGGTGCACCAAGTCATGCAGACGATCTTACCGTCTGTAGTGACTGAAGTGATAAAGGCAGTACGTGAAGACGATAGACGAGGGAGGAATCAGTCCTCAGGTAGACAACAACAGGCGGAAGTAGAAACGGTACTATCTGACGATGAAGAGGAAGAGGAAGAAGAACAGTTACGGGAGACCGCCCGGGGTTGTAACTACGGGGCATTCATGAGGTGCAAACCTCCAACTTTTGATGGGTCTGGTACTGCTACTGATGCTCACCAATGGGTGATGGAAATGGAAGCTGTCCTCGATATTAGTGATTGCCAGGAGGACAAGAAGGTGAAGTTTGCTACCCACTCTTTTACAGGGTCGGCTTTATGCTGGTGGAAAAATATAGTCCAAGCCGAGGGTAGCAGGGCTATAGGGAAGATGAAGTGGGCTGAGTTGAAAAGGCTGGTGATCGAGGAATTCAGTCCTTGTCGGGAAATGGATAGAATAGAGAGAGAGTTCCTGCAGTTGGAGGCGGGGACGATGACCCACCAACAATATACCACCAAGTTTAACGAATTGGCGCTGTTGGTGCCGGAGCAGGTGACGCCGGTGTCTCGAAAGATCAACCGGTATATTCAGGGGCTGCCAGCTGAAATTCGTTGGCACTTGATTTCTGCCCGACCAAGCACTTTCAGGTCGGCAGTGGATTTGGCGGGAAGGTTATTCGATGAACGTGCTGCTTTGGTGAAGGCTGAGGGAAGCAAGAAAGGAAGTGGAGAGAAGAACTGGCAGGGGAAGAGATTTGGTCGGGGTGATACTTCGACAAACAACAAGAAAGCAAGGGTGGATGACCGCCGAGTGGTCGTGTCTGGAGCTGGGGTGAGGAAGTGTGGTAAGTGTGGAAAGGAGCACTCAGGGGAGTGCAAGTGGGGATCTAACCTCTGCTTTAAGTGCGGGAAGACAGGGCACATATCAAAAGATTGCCGGATGGGCAAGTGCTTTAACTGTGGAGAAAGCGCCATATGAGCAGGGACTGTAAGAAGCCGAGGGCTGAGGCTTCAGGGGTAAAGAAGACGGGAAGTGAAGGTCCGAGAGCAAACGCCAGGGCTTTCACCATGACGCAGGAAGAGGCTAGGACGGACCCCGATGTGGTGTCAGGTACGTTTCTAGTAAACCAAACTCTTGCTTCTGTGTTATTTGACTCTGGTGCTAGTAGGAGTTTCATTCTGCTACTTTCTGTGCTAAATTGCCTGTTAGTAGCAAATGCATTAGTGAGCCTTTTATGTAGAAACTGCTATTGGTAAGTCCACTAGAGTTACTGATGTGATAGAGGACTGTACCATGGAGTTAGAAGGTCATAGGTTTGCTGCTAGATTACATGTGATGCCCCTAGGAGGATTTGATGTAGTGTTAGGGATGGACTGGTTAGCAACCTACGAAGCGAATATCGTGTGCCGAAAGAAGATGATTAGACTGACAGCGTCCGACGGAAGTCCGGTGATAATTTATGGCGATCGAGTTACGACGATTCCGAAGGTGATCTCGATGGCGGTGGCGGGAAAGTGTATGAGGCGCGGATGTAGCGCCTACTTATGTTATGTAAAGAATGTAGAGACGCCAACACCACAGCTATGCGATGTGCCAGTGGTGTGTGACTTTCCAGACGTGTTTCCCGAAGATTTATCGGGATTGCCACCTGACCGAGAGATCGAATTCCAGATCGACCTGATACCGGGTGCCCAACCTGTCGTAAAAGCACCGTATCGCTTGGCTCCGACGGAGATGAAAGAGTTGATGGAGCAGTTGCAGGAGCTGCTGGATAAGGGGTTTATCCGACCGAGTATCTCACCTTGGGGTGCTCCGGTTCTGTTCGTAAAGAAGAAGGATGGTAGTATGAGGATGTGCATCGACTACCGCGAGCTGAATAAGCTGACGGTGAAGAACAGATACCCCTTACCAAGGATCGATGACTTGTTTGATCAACTTCAGGTGCCAGTTGGTTTTCAAGGATAGATCTTCGATCGGGTTACCATCAACTAAAGGTGAAGGAACCAGATATCCCTAAAACAGCCTTTCGTACGCGCTATGGTCACTACGAGTTTCTTGTCATGTCTTTGGGTTGACCAATGCGCCGGCTGCTTTTATGGATTTGATGAACCGAGTGTGCCGACCAATGTTGGATAAATCAGTAATTGTATTCATCGATGATATTCTGATTTATTCAAGAAGTGAAAAAGAGCATGCCGGGCATATTCGGGAAGTGTTGGAAACGTTGAGAAGGGAGAAATTGTACGCCAAGTTCTCCAAGTGCGCCTTTTGGTTACGCGAGGTGCAATTTCTGGGTCACGTAGTGAATGCAGAAGGAATAATGGTGGACCCAGCAAAGGTTGAGGCTGTGATGCAATGGAAATCACCAAAGAAGCCATCCGAGATTCGTAGCTTCTTGGGATTGCGGGCTATTATAGAAGATTTATTCAAGACTTTTCAAGATCGCCTCACCTTTGACAAAATTGACTCGTAAGGACGTAAAATTCGTGTGGGGTCGAGAGCAGGAGATGGCTTTTGAGGAGTTGAAGGCAAGACTAACACAAGCTCCTGTCTTGACTTTGCCTGAGGGAAATGAAGACTTAGTGGTCTATTCGGACGCATCTTATTCTGGGCTAGGTTGTGTGTTGATGCAACGTGGAAAGGTGATAGCCTACGCATCTCGACAGCTGAAGACCCACGAAGTCAACTATCCCACACACGATCTAGAATTAGCCGCGGTGGTTTTTGCGTTGAAGATTTGGCGGCACTATCTATACGGGACAAAGTGCACTATCTTCACAGACCACAAAAGCTTGAAGTATTTCTTCCAGCAGAAGGATTTAAACATGAGGCAAAGGCGATGGTTGGAGCTCATAAAGGATTATGACTGCGAAATCCTTACCATCCGGGCAAGGCCAATGTGGTGGCTGATGCCCTTAGCCGAAAAGAAAGACCTGAGCCGATTCGGGTGAAGGCTTATCAGCTGATCATGACCCCCGATGTGATGACACAGGTTAAGGAGTTTCAAGACGAGGTTTTGAAAGAAGATCGTCTTAACTCCGAAAGGATGAGAGGCCTAGTGACGGAATTGGGTGAGAACACTCTTGGTGTTAAGACCCGATTTGGGCGAATGTGGATTCCTCGATACGGGATCTACGTGGAAGAATCATGGATGAGGCCCATAAGACCCGATACTCCATTCACCCCGGTGCTACCAAAATGTACCACGATATGAAGAAGGATTACTGGTGGCTGGGTATGAAACGTGACTAGTGGAGTACGTGAGTAAGTGCCTGACTTGTTTACAAGTGAAGGCGGAACACCAGAAACCTTACGGGAAGATCCAACCGTTGGATATACCTGAGTGGAAGTGGGAGCACATCACCATGGACTTCATCACGAAACTACCACGTACCCCGAAAGGGTATGATGCCATATGGGTGATAGTTGACCGCTTGACAAAGAGTGCCCACTTCCTACCGATCCGCGAAACGTACTCATCTGAAAGATTGGCGGATCTGTTCATCAAAGAAATTGTAGCTCGTCATGGTGTACCGGTGTCTATTGTGTCTGATCGCGACACCCGGTTTACCTCTAAGTTTTGGAAGAGATTTCACGATGCAATGGGGACGAGACTACACATTAGTACAGCATATCACCCTCAGACAGACGGTCAGTCTGAGAGGACGATCCAAACCCTGAAGACATGGCTTCGGGCATGCGTGATCGATTTTGGAGGAAGTTGGGATGATCACTTGCCGTTAGCAGAATTCTCGTACAACAATAGCTATCATGCCAGTATTGGCATGCCACCCTACGAGATGCTATACGGTAGGAGATGTAGGACGCCCGTATGTTGGGGAGACATTGGGCAGAAAGAGTTAGGAGGTGTTGAGGTGGTCGAAGCTACGACTGAGAAGTTAGAAAAGATCAAAGCCTTCATGAAGGCGGCGAAAGATAGGCAAAAGTCGTATGCTGACAAGAGGCGAAGGCCGATAGAATTCAAGGTTGGTGACCGAGTTATGTTGAAGGTCTCACCTTGGAAAGGGATTATTAGATTCAGGAAAAGAGGTAAGCTAAGCCCGAGGTACATAGGACCTTTCTGAATTATCGCACGAGTAGGAGAGGTGGCCTATCGACTGAACTGCCGGATGAGTTAAGTGGAATTCATCCCACATTCCATGTATCCCATCTGAGGAAGTGCTTAGCTGATGATGACATGGTTGTACCACTGGAGGATATTGAGGTGGAAGAGGCTCAACTACGTGGAGCAACCAGTGGCAATCATTGATCGTAAGGAAAAGAGGTTAAGGAATAAAGTGATTCCTCTTGTGCGTGTACAGTGGAAGCACAGGAAGGGATCCGAGTCTACGTGGGAGACTGAAGAAGAAATGAGACAACACTACCCACATCTGTTTGAGGAATAACAGGTTTCGGGGACGAAACCTATATAAGGGGGTGGACTTGTAACACCCGTAATTTCTTATTAAAGAAATTAAAAGAATGAAATAGAAAGAAAGGAGAAGGAAATAAAAAGCCTGCTTTTGTGAAAGGACCAAAAGTGTAAAATAATAAAAAAATCTTATAAAGTTGGTAAAAAGGTGGCATGGCCGCCCATTACCTTCTGCATAACATTTTTATTCGACTTTTAGAGAGAGAAAGCAGCAGGAGCAGAAAACCATCGGGATTTTGAAGAAGGACCTGAGAAATTCAAAGTTTTTGGTAAGAAATCTCGAATTTATGATGCTAGGACGATTCTAGAACCATACATGAGCTTATAAATGTGACTAATGTGTTCGGGTTGCACTGTGTGTGTGTTTTAGGTGTATAAACGACTGAGAAGTTCAAGGAAAGGGCATCCAAAACCCGAAGACAAATTAAGGTGAGTTCTAGACCCCGTTTTACTGGTTTTTAAATGTTTTGGGGCTGGAAAATGCATGCAAGTATGTTTTGTACAGTTTGGGTTGAAACCCGTATGAAATGAATGTATGTATGCTTATGTTTATGTTAGATTTATGCCTAGAATTATATGTATATGTTTAGAACTAGGCATTATGATGTTTGGGACTTGGATTATGGATTAGACACATGAACAGGTTGCAAATATGTCTGAAATTGGACTTAGAATAAATAAGAACAAGCTGATGAGTCCACCAGTGGTCATACGACCACAGTGTGGTCGTATGACCAGGATTTTTTCTAAGTGTTAAAGCCCACTAGTGCTCATACGACCAACAGTGTGGTCGTATGACCAGGAGGTATATTTTTCTAAGTGCTGATGAGTCTAACAGGACTCATACGACAACAGTGTGGTCGTATGACCAAGTTATATTTCTAAGTGGTCCAATAGGACTCATACGACCAACAGTGGTGGTATGACTATGTGATGAAATTTTCTAAGTATGATGAAGAGTCCCACAGGACTCATACGACCAACAGTGGTCGTATGATCAGAAGATATTTCCCAAGTCCAGGGATGGTACGACCAATAGTGCTCATACGACCAACAGTGTGGTCGTATGACCAGATGATAAATCTAAGTGTAAGATGAAAAGTCCAGCAGTACTCTTACGCCCAATAGTGCTTATACGGCCAGAGGGCTTATACGCCCAACAGGGCTCAAACGCCTAGGACACTTAGAATTTTTCAGAAATTTCCTGAAATACCGAAGTTCGAGGCTTTGACCAGGGCTGACTAGGGTTAACAAATGATGATGTTTCATGCATGTAATGATGATTATGGTTAACCCTTATTGTTTCTGATGTTATTATCAGTGTATTACTGTTAACAATATTATTAAAATATTGTTAAATGTGGCATGATGATGTACGTACGGTGATGAATGTATGATGATGTACGCACGGTGATGAATGTATGATGAGTATGTATGATGAGTGTGTGTGTTCCTTGTAATTGTGTGCTTATCTTTCTGAAACTTTACGAATAACGAGAATGAACTAATGAAGTATTATGTATCGTAAAGTGAAAGATAATGAAAGAGGAACATGATGACGAATGCATGTATTAACGAATGAACGAAAAGAAGAATGATGATGAATACATGCATTAATGAACGAACGAATTATGTCTTGCAAGCATTGAATAACGCGATTGGTCCTTCTTTGTGATTGACCATGGTCATGGTACCTCTACCGCTTACCTCTAGTACCGTGGCATACGATTTTCCGTCATATGTTGACTACGGCCCGGTAGCTAATAACGATCGGGGTGTAGCATATGGTATTGGTACAATTCACCTTTCAATGCGTGCAAGTAAGTATGAACGGGATTCTTGTCATTCGACCACAGTAATCATAGCCAAGTGCTATGAAGTGGGTAAAGCCTGACAGAATCCACACGAGAAGTTAAAGATAACGATGAATAACGAATGATGAAGATAATAACGAATATTATCTCTGTGTACGTATGATGTATGAACGCACGCACGAAAGGATACTTTTAAATAAGTAAAAGTATGTTTTATTACAAAACTAGAACTCACTCAGCAACGCTGACTTTTATGTATTTTCCAGTTGGCAGGTAGTGTTGCTGAGGATGGCACGAGGCGGCTACTCAGCTCTTTTGGGATGGCATTCTTTTGTTAACGTTTTTGTATTGTAATGCAAACAAATGATCTTTTGTAACGGGTGTTGTATTACTTTACAAAAGCATTTATAGTAAAAATTTAAAGTTTCCGCTGCATGGTTTTTATTAAGTTATTTTAAATGTATGTTTTATGGGTAATGACGACCACTGTGAGGTGCCCGGGAACGGGGCCTTACATTGAGAACCAACTGGCACCTTGCAACTGATCAAACAAGTCATCAATCCTCGGTAATGGATACCGATTCTTCACCGTTAACTTGTTCAATTCATGGTAGTCAATACACATCCTCATACTTCCGTCCTTCTTTTTCACGAACAAGACCGGAGCACCCCAAGGAGAGATACTCGGTCTAATTAACCCCTTATCGAGCAACTCCTGCAGTTGCTCCATCAATTCCTTCATCTCGGAGGGAGCTAGACGATACGACGCCTTAGCAACAGGTTGGACACCGGGTATCAAGTCAATCTGGAACTCGATTTCGCGGTCCGGTGGCACACCTGGTAAATCTTCTGGAAACACATCGGGAAAGTCACGCACCATTGGTACATCAGACAATTATGGTATTAACATGTCCACATCCTTCACATAGGCCAAATAAGCACTACATCCACGCCTCATGCACTTCCCTGCCACCACCATCGAAATCACTTTCGGAATCGTCGTAACTTGATCACCGTATATTGTCACCGAACTACCGTCGGCGCTATCAGTCTAATCATCTTCTTTCGACACACGATGTTTGCTTCGTAGATTGCTAACCAATCCATACCTAGTACTACATCAAATCCACCTAGGGGCATCACATGTAACTTAGCAGCAAACCTACAACCCTCTAGTTCTATGGCACAGTCCTCTATTATATCAGTAACTCTAGTGGACTTACCAATAGCAGTTTCTACATCGAAGGGCTCATCAATATGTCTACTATTAACAAACAATTTAGCACAAAAGTAGCAGAAATAAAACTCCTACTAGCACCAGAATCAAATAACGCAGAAGCAAGAGTTTGATTTACTAGAAACGTACCTGACACAACATCGGGGTCCGTCCTAGCCTCCTCCCTAGTCATGGTGAAAGCTTTGTCTCTCGCCTTCTGCCCTTCAGTCCCGGTCGTCTTTGCCCCGGAACTCTCAGCCCTTGGCTTCTTGCATTCCCTACTCATGTGACCCTCTCCACCATAGTTAAAACATCTCGCAACACGACAGTCCTTTGCTACATGTCCCGTCCTCCCACACTTGAAGCATAGATTCAATCCCCACCTACGTTCTCCGGTATGCTCCTTTCCGCATTTTCCACACCTCTTCGACCCCGCACCGGATGTGACCACACGTCGGTCATCCACCCGTGCACTCTTGTTGTTTGCCGGAGCACCACCCCGTCCAAACCGCTTCCTTTTCCAGTTCCGGTCACCACCACCTTTCTTACTCACCTCAACCACCACTACCTCCCTTTCATCATACAGTCTTCCCGCCAAATCAACCACCGACCTGAACGTGCTCGGTCGGGGCAGCGATCATATGCCTGCGGATGTCCGCCGGTAAGCCCTGAATGTATCTCTTAATCTTCCGTGATAGGGGTGTCACCTGATCTGACACCAGCCGTGCCATCTCGTTAAACTTGGTGGTGTATTGTTGATGTGTCATGGTTCCTGCCTCCAGCTGCAATAACTCTCTCTCCACCTTGTCCAACTCCCGATGAGGACAGAACTCCTTAATCACCAATTTCTTCAGTTCACTCCACCTCATCCTACCAATCACCCTGCTACCCTTGGCTTGGACAATGTTGTCCCACCAGCATAAAGCCGAGTCCACAGACGAGTGAGTGGCGAATTTTACCTTCTGGTCCTCCCGGCACTCGCTGATCTCAAGAACAGCCTCCATCTCCCTCACCTATCGGTAAGCAGCAGCAGTAGTGCCATTACCATCGAAGGTAGGGGCTTGCATCTTTGGAATTCCCCATAGTTACAGCCTCGTGCTGTCTCCGGCACAGACTCCTCTTCCTCCTCTTCCTCATCAGTAGGGATAATCGTCTTGGTTTCGGGTTGCTCTCTTCCTGCCGAAGACCTGTTCCTATCCCTCCTCTCTCCTTCCCTAACAGCCTTGATCACCTCGGTCACTACAGATGGCAGTATTGTCTGCATGACCTGATGAACCTCCTCCACCACGGCCTCCTTCACCGAGGCTCTCAAGTTAGCACTCTCGTCACCACCCTCCGGATGAGGGGTCTCAGGCTCCTCGTGGGTCACCTTCTCAACCCTAGGCCTTCCTCTTGTGGCTCGTGGTTCAGCACCGCGTCCACCACGTGCTCCGCCTCGTGAAGCCTTAGAAGATCTATCTCCAGCCATTCCTAATTGCTATAAGATTCAAATGCTAACACGGTCATTCAAGGTAATAACTCAGTTTATGTCAAGTATAGTAAGTCCCTAATTACAGTGGCCAGTTGTGATTAGCCACTTACTTTACTTTTCACACCCCAAGCATTTCCTATCATGACTATATTAATATCCAAATGTGCTAAGGGCAAACAGATCAAATAACATGCGCATATAATACCGGTTATCGTTAAAGAAAATACCTGAGGGCACGCAGCTACTCAGATTGGCACCCCTTCCCTTTCCGTCCTATTTTCAATTTAAGTTAAGGTTTCTTTTGAAAATATTTACCCATTTCACTTAAACTTTGGCTCTGATACCAACTTGTAAGGCCCCATTCCCGGCACCTCACAGTTGGTCATTCATCGCACATAAAACATACATTTATTTAAAACATCGCAGCGGAAATTAATTAAAACTATTTCATATATATTAATGACATCTTTTGCAAAGTAATACAACACAGTTAACTGTTACAAAATATTATAATTGCATTACATCACAAAACGTCATCGTTATACTAATGGATGCCATCCCAAAAATGCCAAGTAGCTGCCCCATGCCATCCTCAGCAACTCTTACATGCCAACTGGAAAGTACATAAATGTCAGCGTTGCTAAGTGAGTTCTAGTTTTGAAAATAAAATACTTCACTTATCATTCAAAACCGTTCTTTACTTTCATATGTGCTCACACATCATACGTACAAATAGATAATCTCATTATTATCTTCATCATCGTTCATTAACTTTCGTTCATTCATCATCATACGTCATAATTATCATTCGTTATCTTTCTTACATCCGGGCCAATGCCACGGGCTATACCCCAACATCATGCATAAAGCGGGTACTGGTCCGAAGTTTATAATTAGACTCCCGTACATTGTGCCCGGTGACCTGACCACAGTACCGGGGTAACTTCACTCGGACCAATGCCATGTGCTATACCCCACCATCATGCATAAAGCGGGTACTGGGCCGAAGTCTACAAATATACTCCCATACATTGTGCCCGGTGGCCTGACCACAGTACCGGGGTAAGCGGCAAGATCCCATACATATGGTCAATCACAAGGATTAGACCCCAGTGTGCATCCTTCCAGGTTAGCTAACACGCACACAGTTGAGCTAACACCCTTCATTGGGTGTGAACCTCCATACATTGCTTGCAAGACTTTTCTTACATTCGTTCGTTCATTAATGTATGCATTCATTCTTTATTTATGCTTTTCATATCATTAACATTAACTTCCGCTTTACATTGCATAATACTTCACATTCATCTCATACTCATAATACGTAGGTCACAGAATAATACATAATAAGGAGCATAAGAAAACACATCATACATAAGCATAACATCATCATACATCATCACGCCTCATCATAAACAGCATGCATCATCCATTCCCATACACATACCTAACAAGTCATCATAGAACATAACCGACCCTCTGTGGGATAGCAGGGGTTGGGGGCGGCAGCCCCTGACAGCGGGGTTCTAGGGGCGGCAGCCCTAGTGGGGTCCAAGGGGCAACACCCCTGGCTGGGGTGCCAGGTCAGCGTGAAAATTTTTTTTTTAACACTTTATATAGCACATTTCCTTATAGAAAAATCGATCTTCCTGTTAAAACCTCTTAAAAATATTTCTAAGGTTTTAGACGCATGGGCACTATGCTGGCGCATGGGCACTATGCAGGCGCTTGGCCTTCTAGATGCATGGGAACACTTAGGCGCATGGGAAGGTTCTGGGCGCATGGACACTATTTGGGCGCATGGGCACTATTTGAGCGCATGGGCACTATTTGGGCGCAGGAGCACTATTTGGGTGCATGGGCACTATTTGGGCGCATGGGCACTATTTGGGAGCATGGGCACTATTTGGGCGCATGGCCCAACACTTAGTCATTCTGGGCAGTATTCCAGATGCTTGGGTCTATTCAGGTGCATGGGGCTGACTTAGACGCATGGGCATCTAGACGGTTGGGTACTATTCAGACGTTTGGGATTTCTGGGCAGTTGGGAACACTTAGTAAATTTAAACGTTGGCGCATGGGCCATTGTTTGGACGTTTGGGCAACTAACTCTTACCATATTAACATAAATCAGTCCTAAATCATCTTATATCATGATCTAAACTTAGTATTAACATTCTAAGCATCACAACATACACATATATCATAATCATAACATCAAATGCGCCCAAATCACACACACCCACATACACATTCAAAATATACTTACGGGTGCGAAACCCGACTTTATAAAAACGTACTTACATGCATTTCCAGCCTCAAAATTGTTAAAAACATGTAAAAAGGGGGTCCTAGAAACTCACCTTATTCAATTTTGGGTATAACTTCCTTCAAACCCGTTTGCTATGAGCTCAAACACCTAAAACCCACCAAAACAAACACACACATAAACGAACATACCCATACATAAGTATAAACTCAAACTAAAATCAGTCAAGAACACCTAAAAATCATCAAATTCTTACATTAAATTCGACTTCTCCTTCCTCTTCTTCAAAAACCTAAACTCTTTACTCTTTCTCTATCTAAAATCGGTTGAAATGAAATGTGCAGACAACATGGCTGGCCATGCCACCTTTTGTACAAAATTATTATAAATTTTGTACTTTTGACATATTTAACCTCTCAACTTGGGTTAAATTGCATTTCCTCCTTTTATTCTTCTTTATACAACTCTTAAAATATCCGGGTGTTACAAGTCCACCCACATTTGAAACATGAACTATTACATTTTCTGTTTATCTTACATTCTAGTTTTAAACTTGGTTTGGTGTGTGTTTTGCCAATGTTACATTTCTAGTACTTTGGGTTTATCTTACTTACAAAAAGCTTCCACAAATATTTTAAAGTTTCAAACTCTGATTTTGTTAGATTAGATGTGGTTGGTGCAATCAAAACAATACTTAGAAGATTTTGAGTGCCACTGATGAAGGTGTTCGGAAGGTAAAGCTGCAACTTTCGAAGCAAAGTTGAAGATCTTCCGAAGAACTTCCGAAGGATGAACTTAGTCTTTCGAGACTTAGAAGTTCTCCTTCCGAAGTAGAACACTTTAAGATTGAAGACAAAGTCTTCGAAGACAAAGTCTTGAAAAAAGCTATGTCTTTCGAAGTATAAATGGTTCGGAAGAACTTATTCTTCCGAAGCCATTTTACCTTCAGAAGAGCTAGTTATGAAACAGTGGACATAAGTATGGTCCGACTGACACTTGCTGCCTAATCTGATGTACTGCAAGATGCTTTCCACATTCATGTGGTTGACCATACTTTATTCCACTGTTCACCTTTTCTCAGTTAGTACAGTTACCACCTTTAGCTGGTGACCAAAAGGTAAGTCATGGACCTGTCATGACTACCTAATCTTAGATAATACTTTATCTAAGATACCTTATCTCTAGCAATGTAGTATTTGTTTATATGTAAGTCCCAACCAGTTATCTATGTATAACAAGCTGTAGATAGTAGTATATATAGTTCCTCATTGTAACTTTGTAACCATGCTTCTTGCATGAGTCTTGTAATACTTAGTTGAGAAATAATATGTACAAGTATCTTGAAAACCATTTCTTGTGTTCATTAACTTAGTATATTATTATCAACTGAGATTGTGATTCTTCATTCATCAAACGAGTGATACTTAGCAAGTTTATAAGAAACAGTTAGTGTTGAGAGACAAATATTGATCCCGCAATTGGTATCAGAGCACCAGGCTCTTGATTGTGAGATCTAACCATTTCAAATGACCTTTGTTTCTTCAAACTTACTCACTTAACCAAAATGCCCTCAACTAAAAGTATTTTGAGCCTAAGATGGGAACCATGACCAAAGCTCCTATTATTACTCCTGATAACTTCAGGCACTGGTGTCAACGTATTAAAGGCTTCATCAAGTAACAAGACTCCCGTATGTTGAAGTCCGTCACTCATGGACCATACATACCAAAGATGGCTTCATTAACTGGAGATGGTGCCATGATTGAAAAGGAGATTGAAGACTACTCTGATGAAGACTTCAAAAAGATGTACATTGATAGCAAAGCAATGACTGTATTGCTTACTGCCATACCAAACTCCATAATCGCAGGCTTTGAACATTGCACTACAACCAAAGAACTCTTTGATGCTTTGAAATTGATGTACTCTGGTTCCTCAGAATCCAAAGAATCCAAAAAGGATGCTCTGAAGCAACAGTTTGAAAACTTTACTTATATTGATGGCAAGACCTTAAGCCAACAATAATTCAGATACATGGATTTGATAGCATCTTCAGTCCATGAGTGTGACTCTTGAAAAGAGGGACATAGTAAGGAAATTTATGAGTGCACTTACTCGTGAATAAACTTTCTATTATGTCTCTATCAGGAGATCTAAACCACACTCACCATGCCTAAACTATATAGGATCCTTGATGGATACCGTATGGAAATGGAGAATCATAATAACCGCCAGATGAATAGAAGCTCAACCCCTCCTGTCAGTAATGCTTTGCATATTGCTGAAGGTGCAAGAACTCCTCAGCCCTAGATGTACCTGAACTACAACCAAAAACCATCATGCTCATCTGGGACTTACGTCACATTCCTTGAGACACCCAGGTCTCAAGAAGCTTAACAAAGCCTTTCCAGGATAGTTGTGCTTTTGTCTTAGGAAAGGAACACTATGGAGATTTTAGTTTTGCTTTGATGATCTGGAGTGTTTCAGCCCAGATCATGTAGAATACATGGACATTATCCAGCAATGGCTCTCTTAACCTATAGAGCAAAGAAGTTCTTCAAGAGAACTGGAAGGCAGTTCCCCCATAACCCAACTAATAACAAGTTTGGGCTCGACAAGGCAAAAACCAAGTGTTACAACTATATCCAACTTGGTCATTTTGCAAGGGAATGCAAAGCTCCAAGATCCAATCCGGGAGCAGCTCAAGCCTCCCAACATAATGCTACCATAAAAGCTACAACTAAGCCAATAGAGCAACAAACTGTAGCTGTTGCTCAAGAAGTTGACTAGAGCTTTATGGTGCAAGATGTCACCCCTGCTCAAGCTCTCATGGCCAGCACAAATGATAAGAAGGTATATGAACATCTCTGTACTCCTGACTGTATAGCTAAGGTTAAGATGTATCAGGGCTACCACTTGAAACTTAAGTCTGATATTGAGTCTTTAAATATACTAAAATCTGATTTTAGAAGAGCAGAATCTGACTACAAATCAAAAAATTAAGAGGTAGAAAACACTGCATCTTCCTTAAAACATGAGCACTCTAACTACGGGGTTCAAATGAAAGACTTAGTTTCAAGATTGACTGAGGCTCAAGCCCAGCTAGTAATAGCTAAGGCTGAAGCAAAGAAGTATGCTATCCAGGAGCATAACTTCAATAACATTCTTGCATCAACCTCTCACTCAAAGGACTGTTATCAAAACAAGAGTGGGTTGGGAACCAATGAAAATGCTCCACCACACTCTTATGTGCCTATAAGACAACCAAGATGTGGTACTAATGAGCAAGAGGTTCCAACTACTGACCCACCATCCTTTGAGAAGAAGAGTGATGTAGAAATGGTGACCACCACAGTGAAGGATAAGGTAGAAAACCTCAACCACACAGCTGATGACAAACTTCTAACCACCAAACAAAGAGATAACAAAATTCAAATAGCAAGAAAAACTGCTACGAAGGAGGCTGAGTCCAAGATGAAAATAGACCTAAGGCAAAAGGGTGATTTCATCTCAGGTGGATTCTAAGTGGCTGAAAGCTTAGAGTCAGGATAGGATTGTAGTACTAGTACTCCTATTTAACTGAAGGATCTGAAGCTGAAGGGGAAGGCTATTGAGGAAGATAAGAAATGCAAGACACAACAGCCTACATGCCCTACCAAAGCTAACATTGAGCGCATAATGTGTGGCCTGCACAATCACATGGCTAAAGATTGTTACTACTGTTGGGTTCTAAACAAGTTTATCAAAGTCATTTTCATCCAAATAAAATGAAAACGCAGCGGATACTTATATAAATATCTTATATTTTGAAAACCCATTATGGATCGATATATGGAGGTTCATGCTTACAAAACCAAACATAAAATGTTTTAATCAACAACCTTTTCTTGGATCTTGAGGAAGATAAGTGATGAATGGTAGTCTCCAAAGAAGAAGGCCTCAAATGTGTCTACCCTTCAAGCTTCCAACAAATACCTTAGTTGCTAGGATTTTAACACTTGAGATGAAAACTTCTTTCTTTCTTTCTTCTTGGCCGAGAAGATAGAGAGAGGAAGAGAGTTTTTGGTGCTATTTTTATGATGTTATGTCTTGTGTTTGAATATTGTGTGTCTTACACTTAATGTACTTTTACAAAACCAAGACACACACATCCAATGCATGTTCTAGAAGCATTAAAGACAAAAGAGAAAAATGAGAAAAGAAGATGAAGGGGCCGGCCCCTTTCCTCCTTCTCTCTTTATTCTTTTAAAAAAACTTGTTTTATTTACATATTATTTATGTCACAAACAAACAAACGAACCCAGTTTATCTTCGAAAGTCCTTCATAAATTGTACCAAAATCAAGTTAAGTACTTGTTTTGGTTACATCGGTGCCTTATCAGACCCAACAGAATAACAATGTATATTGGCCTATAATATGATTTATGTTTTATATATATATATATATATATATATATATAATGTTATGTTGCAATTTTTTAAAATGTGACATAAATAATATGTAAATACAGTTGCCAACTTTAGTTGGTGACAAAAGGTTAGTCATGGACTTATCATGACTACCTAATACTAGGATATTACTTTATCTTAGTTTATATACTTCTAGCATCTGTAACATTTTGTCTAGTTGTATTTCTCAGCTGGTTTTCCAAGTATAACCAGCTGTAGATAGTAGTATATATAGTTCTCATTATAAGCTCATAAGAGCATGCTTGTAAGAGTCTTGTAAACTTTGAGTTGAGAATTAATATGTACAAGTATTTCAGGTACATGGATCTTATCTCATCACTTCAGTCGGTTGGAGTTTCTCTTGAGAAAAGAGATCTAACAAGGAAGTTCAAGAGTGCAATTCCTCAAGAGTAGACTTTTTACCGTGTCTCTATCAAGAGAACAGAGAATTTGAACACTATCATAATGACTGAACTATTCGTCATTCTTGATGGATACTGTGTAGAGATGGAGACTAAGAAAGGCCATCAGATGAAAGCAATGCTCTAGTTGTTGCCGAAGGATCAAGAAACCCCCAGTCCCAATAGTACCTGACTTACTCCTAACAACAACCATGTTCTTCTGGTCCATATATTACTTTCCCTGAAACACCAAAGTCTCAACAGGCTTAATCAAGTCCTTTCTAGGACAATAGTGCCTTTGTTTCAGGAAATGAACATTCTAGTGACTTTCAGTTCTGTTTTGAAGATCTAGAATGCTTCAGCCCAGATGATGTTGAATACATGGACATCGTCCATCAATGGCTCTGCTGACTTATAGAGCAAAGATGTTCTTTAAAAGAACTGGAAGGCAGTTCCCTCAAAACCCAACCAACATCAAATTTGGGTTTAAACAAAGCAAGGCCAAGTGCTATAACTGTAATCAACCTGGTCATTTTGTCAGGGAATGTAGAGCTCCAAAATCCAATCCAGGAGCTACTCAAGCCTCCACACATCCTGCCACACATAAAGCTGCTTCAACTGAACAACAAACTTCTGCTGTTGCTCAAGAAGTTGAATGGAGCTTCATGGTGCAGGAAGTAACTCCTGCTCAAGCACTCATGGCTGGAACTGATGATAGCAAGGTATATGAACATCTTTGCACTCCAACTTGTATTGCTAAAGTCAAACTGTATTAGAATTATAACATGGAAATCAAATCTGATATTGAGTCCTTAAACATCTTAAAATCTTATTTTAAAAGGGCAGAATCTGACTACAAAATGAAAATTAAAGAGTTAGAAAGAACTGTGTCCTCTTTAAAGCATGAACAAACCAATTACAGGACTCAAATCAAAGATCTAATTTCTAAGTTAACTGAGGCTCAAGCCCAGCTAGTCATAGCTGAGGCTAAAGCAAAGAAGTATGCTATCGAAGAGCATAACTTCCAAACCATTCTTGCATCATCCTCCCACTTAAAAATATGTTATCAAAACAAAGGTGGGTTGGGAACCAATGAAATTACTCCACCATATTCTTACGAGTCTATAAGACAACCAAGATGTGATACTTAAGAGCAAGAGGTTCCATACCCCCTATCTTATGAGAGGAAAAATGATGCAAATATGGAGACCAATACAGGAAAGGATATGGTAGAGAAATCGATCCTCACCTGTAATGAACAACACCTGACCACCAAAGCCAGAAGAAACAAAGCCAAGGTAGCCAGGAAAACTACTAAGAAAGTAGCTGAGTCCAAGATGAAGATAGACCCAAAGCAAAAGGGTGTGTTTGTCTCAGAAGGATTCCAGGTGGTTGGAAGATTTGATCCAGGAAAGGAATGCAGTACCAGCACTCCTATCTAGCTAAAGGATTAGAAACTGAAGGGGAAGACTGTTGAGAAATGAAAGAAACAACAGTCAACATACCCATGAAAAGTAACATTGAGTGCATAATGTGTGGTCTGCACAACCACATGGCTAAATATTGTTACTACAATCCTGCAAGCACACATTATGCAAATAGTGTTAAGAAGGAAGAAGTCAAGGAAGGTTTCACATTTGGACCTTATCACATGGTTCAAATGTTAAGAAAAGAAAAACTTACTTCTGAAGACAAATTGCTTTTGGAAGAAAATCATTCTTATGAAAGGAAAACAACTTCGGAAGAAAAGTCAAAGAAAATTCCAAAGAACAAAGAATTCCTTTGAAACCTTTCAAAAAGAAGACTATTTCAAAAGAACAGGTTTTGAAAGCCTCTTTCGAGAAGAAAGAAGCTTTGGAAGAAGCTATGCTGTTGAAGCTTCATCAAGCTCATCCTCGGTGGTAAACTAAAGGATGGAATGGAAGATCAAAGAAGATGCTGCAGCCCAAACCTCTTCTTCCAAAACCATAATTGAACCCCCATGTCTTCATTTTGGTTCAATTTTGTCATCCACATTGGAAGAACCCAAGACCAACAAGGCTTGGGTTTCCACTAGCAACTAACTTTCTCACCCTATGTGCAGGGACATCCACTTGACAAAAATGAAAATATCTGGATTGTGGACAGTGGATGCTCAAGGCACATGACCAGAAACATATCTCTTCTTTAATATTTTCAACAGTTTGATGGAGGACATGTTCAATTTGGAGGTGAAACGGAGGATACATTTCTAGCAGAGGAAGTGTATCCAATGGTAAGTTAAAAATTGACAAAGTAAACTTTGTCAAACAGCTTGAACATAACCTATTAAGTGTTTCCCAATTCTGTGACCAGAAGCACCACATGCTTTTCACAGAACATGAGTGCATTATCCTTAAACCCGGGATGATAATTCTTCAGGAATTGGTGCTTCTTAGATCTCCCAGGAAAAGGGATATGTACAAGCTTGATATGAAAAATGTTTCCCCACTAGGTGAAGTATCATGCTTTCTTTCCAAAGCTAGTGGTGATGAGTCAAATCTATGGCATAAGAGAATGTGCCATGTTAATTTTAAGACCATGAATAAGCTGGTAAAAATAACTTGGTACATGGTGTGCCTAAAAAGAATTTATTTGCAAGGATAATTATGTTGTTTGCCTGAAAGGGAAATAACACAAGGTTCCTCATAAATCCAAAGAAGTGAACTCTATCACCACTCCATTACACTTGTTGCACATGGATCTCTTTGGTCCTACAAGTATAATAAGCATTGGAAGGAAATCATACTGCCTTGTGATTGTTGATGACTTTACTAGATATACATGGGTTTTCTTTTTGAGAATTAAGGATGAAACTGCTGAAATAAAATATTATATTCTTAAAATTGAGAACCAGATAGATCATAAGGTAAAAATATTAAGAAGTGACCAAGGGACTGAGTTCAATAATCAAGTTCTTGACTCATTTTAGGACTCTAAGGGGATCACTAGACAATATAGTGCTCCCAGAACTCTTCAATAAATTAGTGATGCTGAGAGGAGAAATATGACACTTATTAAGGCTGCTAGGACTATGTTGGCTGATTCAAAGCTGCCTCTAACATTCTGGGCAGAGGCAGTCAGCACTGCATGCTATGTATAGAACATAGTACTTATAGTTAAGCCCCATGGAAAAACCCCTTATGAGCTATGGAACAAGAGACCACCATTCATTGGTTTTCTTAGGTCTTTTGGTAGTAGGTGTACCATACTTAACACAAAGGACAATTTAGAAATATTTGCTGAAAAGTCGGATGATGCTATCTTTGTTGGATATTCTTCAAGCTCCAAGGCTTATAGAGTATACAACATTAAGAATCAACAATATGAGGAATCATCTAATATTGTTGTTAATGAGCACACTCCTTGTGTTAAGGGGAATGGTCCTGAATATATCTTTAACTTAGAAATGTTTTCCAATTATTCTAAACCTTCTTGTGAGACTGTTTTAGTTGGAACAGGTGGACAAACTGATTCCTATGAAGATCAAATGTTTGAGTTACTAAGGCCTCTTCTAAGATCTCCAAGAAGACATGAAGATCAAGCTCCCATAGCTGGTAATCTAGAGAGTCTCACCATCTCTAGAACCAATGGAGCATCAACAAGTTGTCTGCCAAATAAGCCCTAAACTTCACTAACTAACAACTTCAGTAATAAACACCAAGCTGATGAAGATAGTGACATGGAGGAACAGGAAACTATTGATCCTGCTTCACAACAACTCATAACTAATGTTATAACACATTCATTAAATCAATCCTCATTGAATGAATGCGAGACAATAGTTGGTGGTGGTGTCCACAAGCCTGAGCAAAACATCTCTAACTTGGATCTATCTATGCAACTAGATGTGATTCCTAGGCTCAGGATCCACAACACCCACCCAGTTGAGAACATCATTAGGGATGTCTCAGAAGGAGTAAAGACAAGGAGTCAAACCCATCAAGGGAATGTCTGCTTGTATTCATGCTTCCTCTCTCAAATTAAGCCCAAGAAAGTGGAAGAAGCCTCAAAGGACAATAATTGGGTTGAAGCAATGCAAAAGGAATTGCTTTAATTCAAAAGGCAGAAGGTGTGGAACTTATGTCCACTACCACAAGGCCAAGTCGCTATAGGCACCAAATAGGTGTACAGAAACAAGAAGGATGACAGAGGTTTGATCATCAAGAACAAGGTCAGACTTGTTGTTCAAGGGTACATAAGAGGAAGGAATTTACTATACAAATGTCTTTGCACCCGTTGCAAGACTTGAGGCTGTTAGGATCTTTCTTGCTTTTGCAGCATCCAAGAATTTCACTGTCTACCAGCTTGATGTGAATGTGCATTCCTGTATGGGGATATCAATAGAGAAGTCTATGTGTGCCAGCCACCTGGATTTGAAGATCCATAACATCCTAACTATGTGTGCAAATTGGACAAGGCACTCCATGGCCTACACCAAGCACCTAGGCTGTGGTATGAGACTTTGTCTCAATTCCTATTAAAGAATGGATATACCAGAGGCACCATAGACAAGACATTGTTCATAAAGAGGTCCAAAAAAGACATGTTGCTCGTACAAGTCTATGTGGATGACATCATATTTGGTTCATCAAATGACCAAATGTGTAAGGACTTTGAGAGCACCATGAGGAAGAAGTTTGAGATGAGTTCCATGGGCAAGATGGACTTCTTCCTTGGAATTGAAGTGAAGCAGATGAAAGAAGGGTTTTTCATTAGTCAATCTAAGTATGTCAATGACATCTTAGATAGATTTGAAATGAAGGATTGTAAGCCAGCCAGAACACCTATAGCCAGGAATCATAATCTTTGTCCTGACTCTGAGGAGAAGGATACTGATCAACATTAGTACTGGGCAATTATTTGATCCCTGATGTATTTAACTACTAGAACTGATATCATGTTTGCAACTTGCATCTGGCAAGATATCAAGCTGCTCCTAAGGTGTCTCACCTGGTTGCTCCCAAAAGGATTCTTAGATACCTAAAAGGAGCTCCTAAACTAGGACTCTGGTATCCTAAGAACAAGGACTTCAACCTCTATGGTTATACTTATAGTGACTATGGTGGCTGTAACATCAACAAGAAATCAACATCAGGAGGATGTCAATTTCTTAGTGGAAGGATCGTTTCATGGCAATGCAAGAAGCAATCCTGTGTCTCTACATCAACTGCTGAAGCTGAATACATTGCTACTGCCAGCTGCTGTGCTCAACTGATATGGATTTAGAATTAGATGATAGACTACATATTCAACTTCATGGAAACTCCTATCCATATAGACAAAAAGAGTGCCATTTCTATCACAGAGAATCCAGTAAAGCACTCAAAGACCAAGCATATTGAAATCATGTATAATTTCATCCAAGATATTCATGAGAAGAATCTCATAAAATTAGTTAAGGTTGATTCAAATGAACAATATGTTGACTTGTTCACAAAGGCATTTGATGAACAAAGATTTAAATATTTAATTATATCTATTAGGATGATCAACCTTGACTAGATCTCTTTTGAAAACCTTTTAAACATTCCATGGCCTTTTTGTATAACAATTACAATCTAAGCCCTGTTACAGAAATTTTCCTCAAAATTTTCTAAGTACAAATTCTTCCGGAGAGAAATTTACCTGTGGAAGAAGACTTTCTCAGTCTTCCACAGGAAAATTACTCTAAGTGTTCCTTCTTCCGCAGAAGCTTTTGGCCTCGAAAGGAGTTTTGATCAAGTATCAAAAACAGATTCCGAAGCTTATTAACTTCTTGCTCTTGAAAACAATCTTACTCTCGGAAGCAAATTTGTCTTAAGACTATATTTGGCTTCGGAAGTAAAAATTTACTTCGGAAGAAACACTTAAAACGGAAACCCAAGTGTTACCCTCGGAAAACATTTAACCTTCGGAAGAAACTTAACTATTTAAATGGATTTATCTTGGCGCCTAATCTTATCGAAACCTAAGCCATCTTGTCAATCATCCTTATCCCTTATCCGATAAGATTTTACCTCAATTTATACATAAACTAAGACCATCTATCTCTTTTCTTACCGTTACAAAACTTTCTACCCATGATTTATAGAGATAACTCTCAAATTTCCCCCACTATCCTTCATCTTCTTCACCGTTCCTCCAATCAAATAGATACTTAGAAAAAATGGCCCTCAATCCCCAACACAACCAAGTCGTGAGCCTTGATTCCATAAAGGATGTCGACTATGCCCCAATCATCCAGTTCCTCAACTAATCGACATACTTCACCGCCCTCACCGTGAACCCCCTTGTTTACTCCAATCATATGGCTGACTTCTGGTCAAATGAAAGGAGTGACACCCATAATGACCAAAGAGTTATTCGGTTGACGATACGCAACCAGGAGTTGATTATTAGTGAAACCACCATCAAGGAACATCTGGAGCTCCATGATGCGGGCCCCCTATTGATTTCCCCAACTCGGATTTGGCAGATTCTTATCTCCGAATGGACTATGGAGGTGATGTGCACAGGTCTACAGTTTATAAGTATAACTTTTCTTATAACTAGAAGTTTCTGCTGCACATTGTTCTTCATTGCCTATCAAATAAATCCGGGGGATGGGATCAAATCCCACATGATTTGGGGTGCCTGGTCCATAATATGGTGAGGAACCTACGGTTTAACTACTCACAGTTTGTGCTGCTAAATCTGATCAACAATATTAGCCAGGATTCATTCTACATGTATCCTCGGTTCATACAACACATTATCAACTGTGAACTAGACCAGGACAAGCTTTAGTTTACCCACACACTTTCCGTTCCTCAGATGAAACCTAGCATCTTCAAGACATTGAAAAAGGTTTCAGCCAACTTCACTGGAAGGTTCACCAATCTTCTTCCAGGTTTGTTTGAGCCAACGAATCATGGTAACATCCCTACAGACCGAGCATGTGATGAACCCCCACCAATTTCACCCGTTATCCACCATCCCAAAAGTTCACTTACCACAGACGCTCCAAACAAATCCTTGATTAATCTACTCTGATTGATCAAGCCTTATTTGTTCAATCTAAAAAGACTAGAGTGGAAACACAGGCTCCCACTCAGTCTGAGGTCCCACCATCCTCCATAATAGACCTCAATGTCATGGTTGAGTCTCCTCAGTCTCAACCAGAAGATCCCACAAACCTAGCCTTAAGCCCTCAGGGTGAGTCACAACACTCCCTTGAGCAGCCTGTAAGGGACAGCCACGTCATGGAATCCATTGCTTATGTAGGGGAATCCTTGTAGGATACAATGTGCCCAAGACACTTAGAATATTGATGTGGTTAGTACGTTATGATCCAAGTTGGGTTATACCCAATAACAAGCTTAGCAAACACCAATTAATATTTAATTGATGATATGATCATGCAATTAAATATTTACACCAATTTAGAAAATGGGTTTTCAAAATTAGTTGCATATGAGATGGAACAATTTATTAGGATATTTTGTTCAATAATATTATTTGAGATGTTATTTAAATTAGTTGTATAACACCAAATAATAATGAGAGTATACTACTTATACAATTAATTGGTTAATTGTATAAACTAGTTACAAGACTAGACAATACATATGTGTGTGTTAAAACTTATTTTTGTAAGTTATTATTTGTAAGAAAAAAACATGTTTTTTCTTCTTGTGGCCGTCCACCACAATACACACACATGCATGTGTGATATGTGAGATTCTCTTGGTAAGAACAAGCATATGCATGCTCCACTAGCTTGACTTTGGGAAGAACAAGCACACACACATGCATGTCTTGTCTCCTCCGCTAACTAGCATAATATACTCTCACATTCTCATTCAAACACACATATGCAAGAAGCAAAAACTCAGCTCTCTCTCTCTTTCTCCCTACGGTTTTGGCTGCAGGAAAAAAGGGTTTTTCAGCAAGTAACAAGAGGGTTTTGAGCTGTTCTTGGCGTAGTTTCTTCCTAACAAGAAGGTGTTTGCAAGGAGGCTTGGGGTATACAAGCTTGAGGACTTCTACTCTTGAAGTCTTGGCCATTTTCAGCATCATTCCAACATCATTAGGTTGATTTTTTGCTGCTGCAGTAAGGTAGAATCACAACTCTATATAGCTGTGATTTTATGTGCATTTACATATGTTCATAGCTTGCATATTCACATAAATGATCCTTTGTTCCTTGGTTTGTTTTATACATTAATATGGTCATCTAATGAACATATTTTTCAGCTTATAAAAGGGTTTATAAAGTTGTAGTTCCGCTGCGTTTTCAGAAAGTTTAAGAGGTTAAACTATGATTTTATGTTCTAACAAACCCAACAATGGCATCAAGAGCAGGTTATGTGAATAGCTTGCTTGTTCTTATCCTTTAAAAATCATTTTAAAGGATGTTAATCAACTAATTAGGGCTGATTTTGGTTGATTTAATAAACCCCAAGTCTTTCAAAGTTATATCTTCAAGCTTATGATTAAACTTTGAAAGATAGGAATGTCAATTGGTTGATATGTTTGGTTGTTGTTTGTTTGGACAAACAAACCAAATTTTCAGTTTATGTTGGCTGAAAATTTAGGGTTTGATGGGGTTTATTTTGTTTATTGAATAATGTTTATGATTGTTCATATGATAGTGCATAACCTAGCCTTTGGCCTTATGTTATTTGGATGATTGGAATGGTTGTTTTAATTCATTCAATTGGGTTGTAATATTTATGTTTATTATTTGGGTTGTAATTATTTATTCATTTGGTTATGTAATAAATAGATTAGGTGCATTTCTTTTTATTAGAAAAATGTATTAGGATATAATTTTGTAAAAGGAAGATGCACAAGATCAAGACCCAAAGATGGACATCAAAGACATGGACCTTGAAGTATTTGGATATGGATTCAAGTGGGAGTCCATGGACACATATAATGTGTCATTACAAACCCTTAAGAAAGACCTTATGACAACACTTGTGATGGCAAACAAGTGTTGTCAACTTAGTAGCTATGGTTATGCACGCATGTTTATATGTTTATGCTTGTTTGAATGTTTGTTGTTTGATTGTTTGGTTGATATTTAGACATATATTACAAACTCATAAACAAACTTAACAAGCTGAAAATTAATAGTTCTTAATCATTAAAAGTTAATAAAGGTTATTAAAAAGGATTAATGATTTTATAATAAAATGGGTTTTATTAAAAGAACCATAGGGTATCTTGTATTTGAAAGCATGCAAATACAAGTACATAGAGTTTTCTAAACTAGAATTATGAAACCTCTAAATGTTCAAATCCCTTTAAAATAAGTCAAACACCATCCTCTTATACAACACTCGAATCATTTGAGAACTTGATGTGGGATAAAGGTCACCTAACCACATTAGAGGGAACTTATGAGTTTGAGGTGGGTTTGCCATATTTATGGGATAAAGGTCACCTAACCACTAATATTAGCAAATTCACACGTGTGTCTAAGTAGGACGACTTAATTTGGAAATCATGCATTAGGATCACCGAAGCATGATGTACAAAGGGTGTTGATGGGATAAACATGCCAAACAAACATAAGATGTTTAACCGATCCCATACACTAGAGATTGTAATAGGTTACAATTGTCAAACGTTGACTACCTTGTTAATTTAAATAAAGGGATAAAGGTCACCTAACCGATATTTAAATGTAACGTTGGATTCTAGATTTTAATTATTAATTGTCTATGAGACGTAAAGGGTATTAATGATTAAAATGTAATTTTCAGAAATACTAATAAGAACTTTGTTAATTTTGTAGAATGGCCGCAAACAACAACAACACAAACCCGACCGTCCATAACCTATCACTAAGAACAATCCTTGAAAAGGAACGTCTAAACCATGGGAACTTCATGGATTGGTACCGAAACTTGAGAATCGTTCTCAAGCAAGAAAAGAAGTCCTATGTGTTAGACGATCCCATTCCCGATCAACCCGATGAAAATGACGTTGAGGCCTTTGCCGAGTGGGTCAAGTACACCGAGGACTCTGTGCAAGTCGCATGTCTCATGCTAGCAAGTATGATTCCCGATTTGCAAAAGGACTTTGAGAACCACAATGCCTATGACATGATCACCCAGTTGAAGGAAATGTTCCAACAACAATCAAGGGTGGAGCGCTTCGAAACGGTTCGAGCACTCCATGCATGTTGGATGGACGAGACCCAATCGGTGTCATCTTACGTTCTTAAGATGAAGAGCCACATTGATCGCCTCGAAAGGCTTAACTGTCGTGTGTCCAATGAGTTGGCAACGGATTTGATCCTCAACTCTCTATCCAAGAAGTTTGATAGCTTTGTTATGAACTATAACATGAATGGATGGGACAAGAGCATTGGTGAGCTTCACTCAATGCTCAAAACGGCCGAGGCGGGCATGGGTAGAAAGGTTCTACCGGTCCTTACGATCAATGAAGGAGGTAGTAGGAAGAGGCACCTCCCCGACCCTAGGGCAAGTGTTGCAAGAGGGAAGGGGCACGTCAAGGGGAAGGGAAAAGGAAAAGCAAAAGTGGAACCGCCCAAACCAAAAGAAAAGAAGCAAAAGGTTGCTCAAAATGACCCGTGTTTTGAGTGTGGTGAGGTAGGCCATTGGAAACGCAATTGCCCGGTCTATCTCAAAGCATTGAGATCAAAGAGGGATGCGGGGCAAACCACAGGTACAATCTTTATGATACATGTTGAGCTAAATGTTATTTCTTCTAACACATGGGTACTAGATACCGGATGTGGAACTCATATTTGCAATTTATTGCAGGGGTTCAAAAGAAGTGAGCATTATGCAAAAGGGGAAATTAGTCTCTTCATGGGGAATGGTGCAAAGGTTCACGTGGAAGCCCAAGGAGACTACATTTTGAAGCTTCCAAGTGGTTTGGAAGTTATTTTAAAGAATGTTTTGTATGCTCCTAGTTTAACTAGGAACATTATTTCTATTTCCCGTTTAATACAATGTGATTATGATTTCAAGTTTGTTGACAATGATATTCATGTTTCTTTCAATCATATGTTTTATTTTAAGGCTATACCTTGTAATGGTATTTATGAATTGGTTCATGAAAACACAACATATGATAGCTCAATGTACCAAGCAACCACCAAAAAGATCAAATTAGATTTGAGTGATTCCTATCTTTGGCATTGTCGCCTTGGTCACATAAACAAGAATCGTATGCAAAAACTCCAAAAGAATGGTCTTTTGAAAACTAATGAAAATGATTCATTTGATGTATGCGAGTCTTGTTTACAAGGTAAAATGACAAAGACCCCTTTTAGTGGGACTAATGAAAGGGCAAAGGATTTATTAGGAATCATACATTCGGATGTATGTGGACCTTTTAAACCAATAACTAGGAATGGTGAAAGATACTTCATTACCTTTACCGATGACTATAGTCGTTATGGGTATGTGTACTTGTTAAGACACAAACATGAATCTTTTGAAATGTTCAAAATCTTCAAGAATGAAGTAGAAAATCAACTCAACAAAACGGTCAAGATTCTTCGTACAGATAGAGGAGGTGAATACCTAAGTAGTGAATTTCAAGAGTATCTTAGAAGTTGTGGGATAGTCTCACAACTTACTCCACCTGGAACACCACAACATAATGGTGTGTCTGAGAGGAGAAATCGGACTCTATTGGATATGGTTCGATCTATGATGGCTAGAAGTACACTACCTCTATCATTTTGGGGTTTCGCGTTGCTCTCAGCGGCCCGTATTTTAAATATGGCCCCAACCAAGAAAGTGGAAAGGACACCTTTCGAAATATGGCATGGAAGGGTTCCATCATTATCATATTTAAAAGTTTGGGGGTGTGATGCTTATCCTAAGCAATACACTCAAAACAAACTGGAAGCCCGATCCACTAAGTGTATCTTCATTGGATATCCTAGAGATTGTATTGGATATTATTTCTATGATCCGACGGAACAGAAAGTGTTTATTGCTCGAAAGGCAGAGTTCTTGGAAACTAAGTTTCTTTCGGAAGAAACTAGTGGAAGAGCAGTGGAACTTGAAGAGGTTCAAGATTCACAAGACGATACACAATTGGTTGATACTAGCAATCAACATGAGGATGTTAAGAATGATCATGTGGATGATCAAGATACACAAAACGTTCGCAAATCTGGTAGAATTAGTGTTCCTCCTGAGAGATATGGATTTTTCATGGATGGGTGCTATGTGGTAGATTCAGATGAACCAACCTCATACCAAGAGGCAATGTCAAAACCTGATTTTGACAAATGGCAAGAAGCCATGAACGTTGAGATGCAATCCATGTATGATAACCAAGTTTGGGAATTGGTTACACCACCTCTTAAGTCCAAGATAGTTGGAAGTAAGTGGGTTTTCAAGAAGAAAACCGATATGCATGGAAACTTGGATACCTATAAAGCTAGACTTGTAGCAAAAGGTTTCACTCAAACTCAAGGGGTTGATTATGATGAAACCTTTTCGCCTGTGGTAATGCTAAAGTCTATCAGGATATTGTTTACCATAGCAGCATATTATGACTATGAGATTTGACAAATGGATGTCAAAACCGCTTTTCTTAATGGATATCTTGAGGAAGATGTCCATATGAAACAGCCTGAAGGTTTTGTCGATCCAAAACATCCTAACAAGGTAAGCAAGTTAAAGAAATCAATCTATGGATTGAAACAAGCATCAAGAAGTTGGAATCACCGTTTTGATGATGAAGTAAAGAAATTTGGCTTCATCAAAAACGCTGATGAAGTTTGTGTATATAAGAAAGCTAGTGGGAGCATTATTATTTTCCTGGTATTATATGTCGATGACATTCTACTAATTGGAAACGACATTCCAACCTTGGAAGGTGTAAAAACCTGGCTTGGAAGCTGTTTTTCCATCAAGGATCTTGGTGAGGCCACCTATATTTTGGGAATAAAGATCTATAGGGATAGATCAAGGCGGTTAATAGGTTTAAACCAAAGTACATACATTGAAAAGATCTTGAAAAGGTTCAAGATGGAGAATTCTAAGAAAGGTTTGGTGCCTATTCAAAAGGGGACTATATTGAGCTCATCTCAATGCCCTAATTCAAAGGTTGAACAAGAAAGAATGAATGGAGTCCCATATGCATCTGCTATAGGATCCATCATGTATGCAATGATATGTACTAGGCCGGACGTGTCATGTGCTCTAAGCATGACAAGTAGATATCAACAGAATCCTGGTAATAGTCATTGGATGGCTGTTAAGAGTATTTTGAAATACCTTAGAAACACTAAGGATATGTTCTTAATATATGGATCTGGTGAGGAGGAGCTCGTTGTAAAGGGTTACACGGATGCGAGTTTCCAAACTGATCGAGATGATTCTCGATCACAGTCGGGATATGTCTTCATTATGAATGGAGGAGCAGTCTCTTGGAAGAGCTCAAAGCAAGATGTAGTGGCACTATCTACAACAGAATCAGAATACATCGCCGCTTCATTGGCAGCTCAAGAAGCTGCGTGGCTTAGGAAGTTCATTGCTGATCTAGGGGTTGTTGCTACCATTCAAGACCCCTAGAGATCTTTTGTGACAACGAAGGTGCTATTGCTCAAATCAAGGAACCTCGTGCTCATCAAAAGACTCGGCACATTGAACGGAGATTCAACTACATTAGGGATGAAGTTGAAAAGGGGAAGATATGTATTCGCAAAGTTCATACCGATCAAAACATTGCGGATCCATTCACGAAGCTCCTAGATAGGTCAAAGCATGAAAGTCACACTTGTGCCTTAGGACTTCGATATTCTAGTGATTGGACTTGATCAAATTTAGTATTTGAATATGTGGAACTCTTTATTATTTGAGTAAAATTATTTGGTTATAATGTTTCAATTAATGTTCCTATTTAGCATGTTTAATCCATGAGTAAATTATTTACTCTAAATGTCCGTAGTCGTTCATACTTGTGGAACAAGTGTGAGGGTAAGATTATTATGAACTTGGATTGGTTGATATTCATAAGGATGAATATAGAGCAATGGGTTGCTACCAAGGTTCATAGATATTTGTGGGATACAAATATTGGACTAACCCGCATCTCAAATTTTACTACATGGAATCTTATCGATTGATCATAAGTAAATTTGAGTAAAGGCGAATATCATTTGGTATCCTCCGACCTGAGATACATATTGGGTTTTGATATTCACCAAGTATTATACCTTGAGCTAATTCTTCACTGTCCTGAAATAGTGGACAGTACATAAGGGTATGTTCAGGTATAACACGAGGTGTTTGTGAGAAACGTATATAGTCAAGATGGAATTTGTTCCTCTTATTCGTTGAGAGTTAGATGTCTAAGGCCTGATTAAGTTAAATCAACAAGGAATGATCACTCTGTGTCCTTGGATTTAACATGACATCTGTAACAAAAGGATAGATGATTGATTCACCTAAATCATTTTAAGTAGGGTACTTGAATAGGATGATGTTATTGAATGGCCATAAGTCATGCGTATTAAGGGTAGTAAACCGTTGTTAGGCGTTATTTACTGCTTGCATCAATCTTCTATGAATCTTGGGCAAGTGGGAGATTGTAGGATTCTATGTGCCCAAGACACTTAGAATATTGATGTCGTTAGTACATTATGATCCAAGTCAGGTTATACCCAATAACAAGCTTAGCAAACACCAATTAATATTTAATTGATGATATGATCATGCAATTAAATATTTACACCAATTTAGAAAATGGGTTTTCTGAATTAGTTGCATATGAGATGGAACAATTTATTAGGATATTTTGTTCAATAATATTATTTGAGGTGTTATTTAAATTAGTTGTATAACACCAAATAATAATGAGAGTATACTACTTATACAATTAATTGGTTAATTGTATAAACTAGTTACAAGACTAGACAATACATATGTGTGTGTTAAAACTTATTATTTGTAGGTTATTATTTGTAAGAAGAAACATGTTTTTTCTTCTTGTGGCCGTCCACCACAATACACACACATGCATGTGTGATATGTGAGATTCTCTTGGTAAGAACAAGCATATGCATGCTCCACTAGCTTGACTTTAGGAAGAACAAGCACACACACATACATGTCTTGTCTCCTCCACTAACTAGCATAATATACTCTCACATTCTCATTCAAACACACATATGCAAGAAGCAAAAACTCAGCTCTCTCTCTTTCTCCCTACGGTTTTGGAAGCAGGAAAAAAGGGTTTTTCAGCAAGGAACAAGAGGGTTTGAGCTGTTCTTGGTGTAGTTTCTTCCTAACAAGAAGGTGTTTGCAAGGAGGCTTGGGGTATACAAGCTTGAGGACTTCTACTCTTGAAGTCTTGGCCATTTTCAGCATCATTCCAACATCATTAGGTCGATTTTTTGCTGCTGCAGTAAGGTAGAATCACAGCTCTATATAGCTGTGATTTTATGTGCATTTACATATGTTCATAGCTTGCATATTCACATAAATGATCCTTTGTTCCTTGGGTTTGTTTTATACATTAATATGGTCATCTAATGAACATATTTTTCAGCTTATAAAAGGGTTTATAAAGTTGTAATTCCGCTGCGTTTTCAGAAAGTTTAAGAGGTTAAACTATGATTTTATGTTCTAACAAACCCAACAATCCTTAGGTGATGACCAAGGTCCCGGGTCAATAGATATCCATGCTACATCCTTTCTTGACCTTCTTACCCGACCTGATGAGGATATCATACTCCAAATAAGCAGTGATATTGATCCGTCTCACCATTCTCAAGATCAACAGAGCCCTTTGGAGCCTCTGATATTCAACCCACATCAGGAAACCGGTACTGAGGTGAGTCCCAAAGATATGGAGGGGACTCATATGGATAAAGATATCACTACTGAGAGTGCTTCATTAGCCTCTCAAGACAGTGGTAACATCAGTCAGCCTTTATCCATGACAACTTTGCATCTTAATATTTCTGAAGGAGACATTGAATTACAGAGGAAACCTAGGTGCCAAGAAATCATATCAGGTGGTACGGAGGAACACTAGGTATGTTATCCCATCTCCCCATGATTCTTCACAAGAGGATGAGGATAGTCTACAACTAACCGTAGAGTATCTGCTCTCCAAAATCTCAAACCTTGAATCTAAGGCTCAGATTTTAGAAAGTAAATCTGCCACTCAGAAACTTGAGATTAACACTCTCAAGACCCAACAAGCTAAGACACAGATTGAGAGGTCTGTCAGGCATGTACATACTCAGGTCTCTACAAGCTCTTCCTCAAGCTCATCTAACTCTCAAGATGATACTACCAAAAATAGGGAGAGTCTGCAGGGACAAAGATCTGATGAGGAGACATCTGTTCACTCTTTGGAGTAGATATCAACTCAGGGGGAGATGTCCGTTCACTCTTTGGAACAGACATCAACTCCCATAGAGCCCAACATTGCCATAACCTCTCCTTTTAGAGCCCTTCTTCACACCCAAATCTCACTGCACCCATCTTTCCCAAACCACCTTCTTCTGTTCAAATGGACCCTAGGATTCTTATCAACTTATTTAATTTTCTAAACCAGTTTCTGATGAGATCCTCATTTGAATATCCCTTACTTGATAGTACCTTGACTTACTTTGGAGCTGAACAGCTTCAAAGGTTAACTGCACCTTCTACCTCTGGGAAAGGTGTTGGTCAACCTACGGGGAGTGTGGAACCTGAGATTCATTTTGAAGGGAAAACACAAACTGATGGCCCAGGACCTAACTTAGAAGGGACAGGAAGTGCAGTTGCTTCTGAAGCTTTGGAAGTTACTTCCGAAGAGGGAGTTAAAACTTCCGAAGCAGGTTTCTCACCTACTTCCGAAGCCACTAAGGCTACTTTCGAAGCTAAGGAAACCTCTTCTGAAGCTAAGATTGAGGTTGCAGAAGTTATAGTAACCTATCCACTACCATTTCTCCTATGCCACCAACTCAACCTCCACTCAGCCAACCTGAACCCTCCAAGCCAGAGTCTCCAAAAGATCCAGCTTCCTTTGACCCTAAAGGAAAGAGAAAGTTGACACCTGAAGAGCTTGAGGAGGAGGAAAGGTTGGCCAAACTCAAGAAGAAAGGGCAACCTGACTATAAGAAGCTATTGGTTGTATGCAGAAAGGCATCAATAGCTGCTCAAGAGCAGTTTGATAATCAAAGAAGGGTGGAGGTCATAGACAGGCTCATCAGTTTGGGAGTAAAGAGTGAAGAAATGCTCTTACTTCCATATAATGAGCTTTTAAAACTAGAGAAGGAAACCTTGTTGCTGAATGAAAGAAAGGAAGCAACAAGGTTGGCTAAAGAAGAACAAAGGAGGAGGAAGAATGAGGAGGATAGGGCAAAGGCAAATGCAGGGAAAAAGGAGAGGAAATAGCCTTTCTCTGCTCTAGGGAATTCAAGGAAGAAGAGCTGGCCCCTTATGAATTAGACACTATCTTGTTCTTTTCCAAACAAGAACAAGAAAAGATCATGGAGGAGAGAAAGAGGGTAGCCAGAGAGAAGTTGAAGGAGAAGAAGAAGAAGGAGGAGGAGGCTGAGAAAACTACTGCCAAAAGGACTGAGGACAAAGAGTGGATGAAATCCTACCTTAAAGCCCATGGCTTCTCAGTCAGGCAGGTTGCCTCCATGTCAGAAAAGACTTTCCAACGACATGTCAGCGAGATAAAGGCTGACATTTGTTTGGGGAACGGGTAGGAGGTGCCCTGGAATCCAAGCAGCCAGAGGATGTCCCCAAAACCAAGACCATCACCCAAACCTAAGCCTACCCTCAAACCAAGACAAACGCTCTTACCTCAAACCACTGAAGCACCTACACATTTCCCTTTCCCTTTTACTATAAAACCTGAACCTACTGATAAACCCTATACCCTAGAACCAGCCCTTTAACCACTTTAAAACCTAAACCAACTGTCTCTCAACCACCACCATCACCACCTGTCCTAAAACCTAAAACCAAACCCAAAACAAAACCATCATCTAAACCTAAACCTCCAACCCAAGATTAACCCTCAACTAACCATCCTCTCAACCAGCTAGGCCCCTGACCATGAGGGAGTATGAGGAAATCTAGGAAAGGCTCAACCACTACACAAAGTTGAGTTCTATCTCTTGGGAGGACAAACTGATAGAATTAAGACATATTGATGATTCTATTAGCCTTCTCTCAAGATAAACTTTCCTTGATCTTTCCATAGGAACCCTGCACCAGGCTCTCACCCTTCATACTCTAAATAAAATGTCTTAACAAATAAAGAGAAGAAGATGAGAAGGAAACTGATGACTCTGTTGGACCCTAGGAATGGAAATGACTTTCCTATCACTCCCCAAGTTTCTAGGAGCTCTATAGTCAAGTGGAGGTTTTATGAACCTTTAGGAAATATTAGGTTGGTTAGGGAGAGTGGTATGATGAATATATGGGACATAACCTAATTGCTACACAGTAGTAGACTTGATCTTGCTGAGCTAGTAGACATACCACTCTCCAATCCCTCCAATTCTACTACTGCATCCCTTACCATAAATCATATAAGCAATTTGAGACAAGCATATTTGAAGAGAAAAGAAAAGGCAATTAAGGAGCTAGCTTTCATCAAAGGTAAAACCTTTCTACAAATGGTTCAAGGACCAGCCTTTAAGCCTATAGTTAGATGGGTGTACGACTCTAACACCCATAAACTAACTCTTTATAGGGGGGATTACCATCGGATTCATGTTATCCAAAGTAATAGACTTGAACTGTTATCTAAAGAAGAACTTAATCAAATCCTCACCATCGCCACTAAAGAAAAAAAGAAGAGAGTGTAGACTTTCTGGTATTGGTAAAGGAAACCGTAAAGAAGAAGGATAAGTGAATGTTTTGGTAGCATCAGCCTGGGGGAGTTTGTTGGGTTTGATAAGGCTGGTGCAACCAAAACAAGCACTTAACTTGATTTTGGTACAATTTATGAAGGACTTCCGAAGACAAAGCTGCATTTTCGAAGATAAGTCCATCACCTTCCGAAGCCAAGACTAGAAGAAATTTTGAAGAGAAACTTAGTCATCTGAGACTAAGTTAACTCTTCCAAAGTATAAAGAAGATAAACACTAGAAGCAGTTGATTCGAAGGAGTTTTTCCTTCCGAAGCCAAAGTAGCTTCGGAAGACTTTATGTCTTCGGAAGTTTACTCACCTTAGGAAGAAGCAAATGTGATGAGTGGATAAAGTAAGGTATCTGTCAGTTAACTGATACACTGACACACTACATGGAACTTCTCCATGCGGATATGGTTGAACTTATTTATCCACTGCTCACCCATCATAGTTTAGTATAGTTGTCAACTTTAGTTGGTGACAAAAGGTAAGTCATGGACTTGTCATGACTACCTAATACTAGGAAAATACTTTATCTTAGTTTATATACTTCTAGCATCTGTACTAGTTGTATTTCCTAGCTGGTTTTCCAAGTATAACTAGCTGTAGATAGTAGTATATATAGTTCTCATTGTAAGCTCATAAGAGCATGCTTGTAAGAGTCTTGTAAAACTTTGAGTTGAGAATTAATAAATACAAGTATCTTGAAAACCTTTTCTTGTGTCTTGCTTACTTAGTATATTATTATAAACTCTTAGAAGATTTTGTTTCATCATTTGAGTGTAACTTAGTAAGTTTAAGACAGAACTCTTATGTTAAGTGACTTGTATCAATCCTGCATATTCAACTATTTAAATAACAATGTAGAACACTCTATATTTATATAAATTATCCATATAATTCATACGCTTTACAAGTGCAACTATTTAGAAACCCAATTTCTGAATACTTTAAATGTTAATGTTTATTTGTTTGATCATATCAACAAATAAATATGGTATGTGTTTGTCTAACTTGTTATTGGGTATGACCCGACTTGGATCATAATGTACTAGCCACATCAATTTAATATGTGTCTTGGGCAGACTGAGTCCAACAATCTCCCACTTGGACATGATACATAGAAGATTAATGCAAGTAGCAAATACCGCCTAACAACTGTTTACTACCCTTAATACGTATGATGAAGTGCCATTCAATAACATCATCTTCTTTAAGTCCTTTACTTGAAAATGATTTTAGGTGAATCTATCATTTAATCCTTTTATGTCAAATGTCTTTTCAAATCTAGAGACACAGAGTGATCATTCTCTGTTGATTTAACTTAGCAGACCTTGGACATCTTCCTCTCAATGAATGAGAGGGACAAATCCCTTCTTGACTATATACGTCTCTCACAATCACCTTATACCACACCTAAACTTAGTCTTATGTTTTGTCCATATTTCAGAACAACGAAGAACTAGATCAAAGTATGATATTTGGTGAACATCAAGAGCTAATATATATCTCAGGTCGAAGGATACTATGATGTTCTCCTTTACTCAAATTTACTTATGATCAATCATGAAGATTCCATGCAACAACATTTGAGAGTGGGTCAGTCCAATATTTGCATTCCACAAATACCTATGAACTTTGGTAGATACCTTTTGCTCTATATTCATATCTTATTAATATCCACCAATCCAAGTTTATAATAGTCTTACCTTCATATTTGCTCCTATAAGTATGATCGACTACGGACATTTAGAATAATTAACATATTCATGGATTTAAATATGCTAAAATTGGACATAACTCAAAATACCATAATCATATGAAAGAGTCAAAATAACAATTGTTTTGTTATTCAAATACTAAATAGATCAAACTCAATCACTAGAATATGAAGTCCTAATTCACAAGTATGGCTCTCATGCTTTGGCCTTTCGAGGAGCTTCATGAGTGGATCTGCAATGTTTGATCGGTATGAACTTTATGAATACATATTTTCCCTTATTAACTTCATCCCCTATGTAGTTGAATCTCCGTTCAATGTGCCTTGTGTTTTGATGTGCACGAGGTTCCTTGATTTGAGCAATTGCACCCTGGTTGTCACAAAAGATCTCTAGAGGGTCTTGAATGGTGGAGACCATCCCTAGGTCGACAATGATTTTTTTAACCATGCAGCTTCTTGTGCTGCCAATGAAGCAGTGATGTATTCTGATTCTGTAGTGGATAATGTTACTACATCCTATTTTGAGCTCTTCCAAGAGACTGCCCCTCCATTCATAATGAAGACATACCCCGATTATGATCGAGAATATCTCGATTAGTTGAGAAACTTGCATCCGTGGTAACCCTTTACAACGAGTTCCTCCTCACCAGATCCATATATTATAAACATATCCTTAGTCCTCCTAAGGTATTTCAATATACTTTTAACAACCATCCAATGGCATTTCTTGGATTTTGATGGTATCTACTCGTCATGCTTAAGGCGCATGACACGTCTGGTATAGTGCATATCATTGTATACGTGATGGATCCTATAGCAGACGCATATGGAACTCCTTTCATCTTTTCTTGTTCATCCTTTGAGCTTGGACATTGAGATGCACTCAATATTGTCCCTCTTTGAATAGGTACCAAACCTTTCTTAGAGTTCTCCATCTTGAATCTTTTCAAGATTTTGTCAATGTATGCAGTTTGGTTTAAACCTATCAACCGTCTTGATCTATCCCTATAGATTTTTATTCCCAGAATGTAGGTAGCTTCACCAAGATCTTTGATCGAAAAACAACTTCAAGCAAGGTTTAACACCTTCCATGGTTGGAATGTCATTTCTATCAACATTCTTGATGAATCCAAATTTCTTGACTTCTTCATCAAAATAGTGATTCCAACTTCTCGATGCTTGTTTCAATCCATAGATTGATTTCTTTAATTTGCATACTTTGTTAGGATGTTGTGGATCGACAAAACCATCAGGCTGAATCATGTAGACATCTTCTTCAAGATGTCTATTAAGGAAAGCAGTTTTGACATCCGTTTGCCAAATCTCATAATCATAATATGTGGCTATGGAAATAATATCTTAATCGACTTTAGCATTGCTACAGGCGAGAAGGTCTCATCATAATCAACCCCTTGAGTTTGAGTGAAACCTTTTGCTACAAGTCTTACTTTATAAGTATCCAAGCTTCTATGCATATCAGTTTTCTTCTTGATAACCCACTTACCTCCAATTGGTTTGGAGTTTAGTGGTGGCACAACCAATTCCATACTTGGTTGTCATACATGGACTGCATCTCTACGTTCATGGCTTCAAGCCATTTGTTACAATCAGATTTTGACATTGCATTATGGTATGTGGTTGGTTCATCCGAGTCAACCATATAGCATCCATCCATGAAAAAACCATATCTTTTGGGTGGATTACTACTTCTACCAGATCTGCGAATGTTTTATGTGTATTGATCAACCACTTGATCATTTTCAACAACCTCTTGTTGATTGCTAGTATCAACCAAACGTGTATCTGTTTGTGGTACGTGTAATTGTGTATGTTTCTGTTGCATAAAGATATCTAAAAAACTTGATAATATGATTGTCCCCAAGTGGTTCCTAAACCAAATAAAATCTAAAGTGCAACAAAAATGCTTTGACAATAAACTTGAGCCCCGTAACATCTAACGATTTGTTATTTACTTGTGATAGATAAAACATACAATTTAGATCATGTAATGATGAATTATAGCTATCAATATCCATATTATCAAGCTACAAACTATATATAAATATATATATTTGATTTATCATTCATCATTCCGGTTGGTTTTTTTGAAAATAATCCTTTTTTAATTAAACTTTTTCATTTCTAAAATATTTACAAGAAATAATCATATTGATTTACACAAGTTTGACCAAGTCATAAACCTTTTTCCTTCCTGGTCCAACCGTTCCTTTTATCCCTGAGACATCGTAACTATCTCAAGAATAAACCGTCAAAATGATTAATTTAACGGTTTATTGTTATTAATACAATTAGGATAATGAGTTTAAACTTCATTTTCCACAATTATTAGTTGATTCAAAAATAATATTTGTCATAAACTAGATATTATAACACTTTTTAATTTAACCGATGGTTATAATCCTCTGTATTTACTCATCAAAGTTACTAAGTTATTCCCACTAATTATTGATTTATTTAATTTCGATAAAAAAAACCTATACCAGTCAATAGTAATTGTTAATCCCCACATTTATATATTTATTTTAATATTTATTTTAGGGAGCATCAAATGGGTTATAGTAAACTACTGATTTTTGCATGAAAATATACAAGATGAATTTAGAACATAAATCAAACACATAGGAGAAAGAGGTAAAGCAAACAATATTTTAGTTTGGTTGCACACACATATCAAGATAATATAGAATTATCTATCATGTTAGTCATTTCTGGTTAGTTTCTCTTCTAAGATAATGTTTTGTGTTTTTTTTAATTAAAAAAAATGTTAAATCATGAGTGCGATTTATGTTTAAGTTTCAATCGAACATAATCATAGCATGAATGGGTATTATGTATGAAATTAACATAGGTTTAAGTCATTACCTTAATGAGAACCAAAATCAGAAATGAATAGAAAACTTCATGAAAAAGTTTATATCTCATGCTTTTGGATTAAGAACCCCAATAATCTTCTTCATTACCAAGAGTTAATATATTTAGCCTGTTGTTCTTCGGTTTCAAAGCTAATTTCTTATATTTTGGTGAGTGCAAGGAAAAAACCCTAAACACCCGGATATTTTAAAAGATGTAAAAGAAGAATAAAAAGAAGAAAATGCAAATTAACCCAAGTGGAGGGGTTAAATGTGCCAAAGAGCAAAGTAATATATTATATTTTGTACAAAACAGTATGGCCGCCCATACACAACTTCACATCACCTTTTGCAATAGGGTGTTAGAGAGAAAGAGCAGAAGCTCTCGAACTTTGAAGAAGAACAAGAAGAAACCGGATTTAAGGTAAGATTTAGTGTTTTTAAGTTGTTCTCGGCTAGAATTAGCCTGTGTGTTCGAATGTATGTTTAGAGGGTTCCTAGATGTTAGAATCATTTGAGAAGCTCAAGTGAAGAGTTTAAACTTGAAGAACAACAAAGGTGAGTTCTAGACCCTGTAGTTTTACATGTTTAAACACTTTTGGGGCTAAAAATGTATGTAAAATTATTTTACAAAAGTTGTTTGAATGCCCGTATGTGTCTATGTATGCATGATGATGTTTGATGTTTGTTATAGGGTAGTTATACTTAGAATGGTGTTTTTAAGCTTAGATCATGTAAGAAAAATGATTGGGACTGATAATATGTTAAGAATTTGCTAAACAGATTGCCCAACCGCTTGAACAGTACTCCAACCGTCTAGAATTGCCTTAGAAAGTTTTAAGTCAGCCCAAATGTCTAAACAGGGCCCAATCGCCCAAACAGTGCCCCAACTGTCTGAAAATTTCCTTAGAAAATCTAAGTGTAAGCCCATGCGTCTGAACAGTAGCCCATGCGTCTAGGATTTAGGCACAGACGCCCAAGTATGGGCCAAACGTCCAAATAGTGCCCATGCGTCTGAGATGGCCCAAACTTCTAAGTGATGAAACGTCCAAATAGTACCCATGCGCCTAAACAGGCCTCATGTGCCTGCATACTGCTCATGCGCCTAGGACACTTACAATATTTTCTGAAATTTTGAGTAAAATAGAATCATTAAAGTTTGTGACAGGATCTCAGCCTCTCATTTGATCAATCAGATTGGTTTGCAGCGGATTTAGCACGAAATTAGCAATTAAATTAAGAATACAAAATGTTTTGCATGTAACAGTACAAACATAGAGAGAGAGAAGAGTTCTGCGAAAAATTAATTTTCTATTACTCAACACGTTTCGGCAATTAAAACAGTATGGTTCACCATCCTTTTATAGGCGGCAAAAGGATGGTGATGATGTCCTTTGACAGGACATCAACCGATTATTAAAATTACAACTGATGGAACATAAAACTACTGAAGATGTCAACAACTGACATCTTCTTACAAAAGTGTTCCTATCTTTTACAAGTACTGAAAAAGTAAACTACTGAAAATGCTACAACGACTGAAGAACAAACTCTTCAGTCGTTTATAACTACTGATACTAAACAGCTGAAGAACAAGCTCTTCAGCTGTTGTACAAGCTACTGAAATAAAATTACAAAACTACTGAAGGGAAAACCATCACAACAACTGAAGAAGACTTCTTCAGCTGTTGTGACAAACTCTGAATCTTCAACACTTGAGACTTGGGCTTCAGATGATGTATCAGCTGATGACTTCAGTAGATGTCATCAGCTGTTGTCTTCAGTCTTTGTCTTCAGACGTTGTGCATCAGTAGATGATCTTCAGTTCTTCAGTTCTTCAGTTCTTTAGCTTTTGATCTTCAGCACTTGTCTTCAGTACTTGAAGTCTTCAGTACTTTAGATCTTCAGCTGTTGTACTTCAGATCTTTGATCTTCAGACTTTGTCAGAACAGCTGATGGAAGTCTTCAGCAGTTATTGCAATGGCATGTGGGTCTTAGAGGTTTTCCTGATCTTGGCTCATTGGTTCTTTTGGTCCAACAAACTCCCCCTGAACCAATGCAGCCAAAACCTCTAATTATTTGTTGTCCCACTTATTGTTGGCAGAAATATTGGTCTATTTCCTTCTAGATCAGATTAGAAGTTGACCTAGATAAGCACTGGCCTGAGAGGTAGTCTCTAAGGTTTGATTGGCTGAGTATGATGGGAGCTCTGTTTTGGGGAATTGGACACAGAGCTGTTGTCCCATCCATGAGATCTACCTCCCATGTACTAGCCGGTAGGATTCTCGGGTGTAGGTCTGAAGAAATATCATCTGCTCTTCTTTGGTTAGGTCTTCAGGCTCACCTTCGAACAACCCCCGGCCGTACAGCTCTGAGACATACTTGGCCTGTCTCCCATTTTTGAGCTCAACTGTTGTTACTTGCCTATATGCAAACTCATCTGGATGTTTCCTTCTAACAGCAAGTTAAGCTCATCCCTATGGAAGTTCTCAAGCCTCTTATAGACCAACCCTTTCCTAATCACCCTATTGTCTAGCATTGTTTGGGGTGATTGGTTGGCTCTATAGACTTTCTCGAACTCCTCTACTATTTCCCAGGGTGTTATTACAAGAGCCACAGAGATGACTTCATCTACGATTCTCTTAAGTTGGCTCTTGTATCTCACAGGCATAGCCTTTGAACTGTCCTGTGAGCTACCCTAGGATCAGGCCAAGTCCTCACTCTTTCCTTTTCATATTGAAAGGTTTGTTTATGAGTGAAGAGTCTCAGAGCCTCCTTCTTCATGTTCATGATAGAAGTAGAAGCAGCATATGATTTGTCAATGCATTTTAGCATTGCCTCATCGTGTAATCTTTGCTGCTCTCTTCTTCTAGTTTACCCTCACAGTGTCCATCTGTGAGGTGGGAGTGATGGTTTGGGATTTGGCTTTTGGTAGAGAGATAACTGCTGAAATGGGCAGACTATCCTCCTCATCCTCCTCTTCTTCTTCTCTTGCAGCCTCAACACCTTCTCTTCTTCTGCAAGGGTGGATCATGGCTGCGTGTTTTGATGTGAAGGGATGGTTTGTGGGTGGTGTGGGTTGGTTGGGTGGTTGGTGTGGGAATGTTGGCAGGCACTGTTAGCAATCTAGAGATCAGAGATGTTTTAGTCTGTTGCTAACAGTGTCCTGTTCCCAGCACCGGCTTCTGAGAGGGCCTCAGCGACCAGTCCTTTGGTGAAATCACCAGCTGAATAGATCTTGGCGGCTATAGCCAAGATTCTGTCCCTGGTCCATGCTTTAACATCAAGGACTGGTCTGCCCAGATACTTCGAAATGAATCTACTCATAGCCTCGAGTCTCTTTTTGTCCTCTTGGCTATAAGTAGACCATCGGTGTTCGATCTCTCTCATTTCCATCTTCCTGAGCTCCTGATCTAGCATGGCAGTGTCCTTGTCAAAGCCTTGCCTGAACAGCTGTTCAATGGCAGAGTCCATTGATTTGCTCTGTTCAGCATCAGCCTCCTTGACAAGGGCTGCTAGATCAGAGTCAATCCTTTCTCCCTCCTTCTCTCCCTTTTTCTGATAAGTGACACTGAAATCCTTTTGGATTCCAGCCACTTCTATAGGCTCACTCTCCTCCCTTACTTTCCTCTTCCCTTTCTCCCTCACCCTACTACTCTCCTCAGCCCTCTCCCTCTCAACCACCACCTCTTTCTCTACCTCTAACTCCTCCTCTCCCCTCTTCCTCTTAGCTTGCACTGATGTCTCCCCCTTTTTGGGTGCATTGGTTGGGGTTTGACAATCAGCAAGCGCCTTAGTAACTGCAACCTCACCAGGGGTTGGATATAAGTGGGAAGCCTCTCATCAATGGTTTTAATGACTATATCTGTTAGGATGGGTGTGATGAGAGGCAGGGATTTCTGGAGGATAGCATCCAGCTGCTCAGGGGGGTTCTGACCCTGAGAGCTAGTGCCAGAAGCAGGGGCTGGTGGCCGAGTTTGTGGGAGTGGCTCAGTGTTTGTGAGACCTTCGGGTGAAGGTGCCATCTGTGGGTTTGTGGTGGCAGATGGACTTCTATCTTGAGTCATTTGAGCAAGCAGCTCTTTGAGTCTGCTTATCTCATCCTCCAAGATAGTATTTTGAGCAACTACATCAAAGAAGAAGCTCAGGTCATCATCAGTGTGAACTGAATCACCTGACCTCCTGACAATGTCAGGATGTACATGCTCTGAGTGTGGCTCAAAAATAGCATGTGCCCCTTGTTCATGGTACTGGAGACTTCCAGCCTCCAGATTGGATCCATCATCGGCAGTTGCCTCTAGTGAGGTCTTATTGATGTTACCAGCTTCACTCTGCTCAGATGCTGATGCAGAGGAAGTGGCAGCCTCACCAGATTGTCCTATCTCCCTAGCCACACTGGGAGATTGGACTTGTGATTCTCTGTGCTGTGGGATCCCACCGGCACTAGTATCCACCCCCTCTTCGGTTGGAGTCTCCCCAGTTGTGATGGGTTTCTGGGGAGAGGGTGGAGTGCTCAGATGGGTCAGCACTTTGGCTATCGCCAATGTAGGGCTTTGTGGGGCGGTCTCAGTGGTTGAGGGGCTTGAAGCAGTGTGCACAGGGGGAGGACTGTTCTTTTCAATGGCAGTCTTCTCAAGTGAGATAGACCCCAGAAGTGTGGGCGCCCCAGAAGTGGTTGCATCAGGCTCCTGTTGAGAGGAAGCCTGTGCGGTTGAGGTGGGTGGAGTCGTGGTGACTGCTGGGAGAATCGAACCAGCAGCCACATCCTGCCTTTGTGTTGCAAGGGCATCCTCATGGGACTCATCTCCCTGAGTAGCCTTTTTGGGCTTCTTTTGGCTTTTGGCTTGGTGGGGACTTTGGATTTGGAGGTGGAGGCTGTGGGTTCCTGCTGCGTGGGTTTTCGCAGCCGGCCAGCCTGTTTTATGGATTGGTCAGAGTTGTGCCTGGAGTATACCTCGGCTAGAACAGCCATTGCAGGGACCCCAGTGCCAACAAGTCCCTCAGCCTGAAGCTGGTCTACTATCATGGCCATAATGAACCTAGGATATAAAATCCATCGGTTTAAAACAGGTTTAGCAGCCATGTCTTTGAGTCCCAAAAATATAATTTCAGTTAAATTTAGTGGTTGTTTCTCAAAGATAGAATATAATACCTGTTGCCACCTTGTTAACATCTGGTCCCATGAAGAGGTTTTGGGAGCCAGACACACGTTCACCATATGAAAAATGAGGCGTTGGGGATCAGGGAAGTGTTTCTTCAACAAGGTTGCGGCGGAGAGGTCACCCTGGTAGTCGTTGGATGTGAAGGATAGATCCAGGGAGCCTTTGGGGTAGGAGGTTGGGTAGGTGGCATCCTCCAGCTTTAGGGTTTGGCGCAAGGTAGCTGGAGTGATAACCACTGGGTGGTTGTTGACGGAGGACCGGAGAGAGACCTCGCCATCCTGCTCTCCGATTTGGACGGTGATGTTCGTCCAAAACTCCGTCAGGGAGTCGGTGTAGATGGTAGGGTTCAAAAGGAATGCCGTCTGGTAAGGTGAGTCGTGCATCAGATCGACGGCATGGTGAAATTTTGGCCATAATGGCGATTTGGTGAGATGAGCGACACAGTTGTGTCGAGGTTTCAGTTGCATGGTCGCCATTAATGGTGTATGGGAAGTTCAGATGTTTTGAAAGGTTAGGTCAAGTGAGGAGTAAATGCTCTGAACGTTGGGTATTTATAGGGTAGGGCAAAGGCTGAAAAAAAACTACTGAAGGTTTTGGTGTTAGTTATCAGTTGTTGTAACGACTAATGACGTGGTCTTAACCTTCAGTGGTTGTAACATCTGAGGACTTGGTGTTAGTCTTCAGTAGTTAAAACTACTGAAACCTTGGTTTTGTCCTTCAGATGTTGTAAACGGCTGAAGAGTTATTGTCAGTCTTCAGTAGTTATGAACTACTGAAGACCTAATATTCTTCTTCAGACGTTGTAACAACTGAAGACTTGGTGTTAGCCTTCAGTAGTTGTGAACTACTGATATCAGTAGTTGTGAACTACTGAAGACATGGTATTGCTTCAGTTGTTGTAAACAACTGAGGACTTGGTGTTAGCCATCAGTAGTTGTGAAACTACTGAAGACATGGTTTTGTCCTTCAGTTGTTTGGGTATGAAACAACAGCTGTTGGCATCAGCTGATGAGAAATTACTCATCAGCTGATTCCGTCAAATTAGTTGTTTCATGCTAGCCTCTACACTTACTCATCAGCTCTTTGGCTAACTTTCAGATGTTTTATTGACCCTTCAGCTCTTGTGAATATTTATGCCTTCAGCTCTTGTGATCAGATGTTCACAAGTGCTGATGAAATACTCTTCAGAGCTGGTGAACAAATTTTGTCTTCAGTACTTGTGTAAGATTACACATCAGTACTTGTGAGCAAAATTTGTTCTTCAGTACTTATTTATTTGAAAATCATACATCAGTAGTTGTAATCCACCTCACTACATCAGTTGTTTTCAATAAATAATGTACATCAGTACTTTGAGTCATTTTAGTCTTCAGTAGTTGTGAAAGAGCTGAAGACTAAATTACTCATCAGTACTTATATTTGACCTTTGCTCATCAGTAGTTGTGAAGGAAGAGCATCAGCATTGGTCAAATTACTCTAGCTGCAGCATACCAAGCCTTAGTACCAAATTTTGGAATGTAGCACTGTCTAAGGGCTTAGTAAAATGTCTGCAAGCTCATCAGCACTAGGCACAAACTTAGGATCAATCAGACCTTTTTCATAGCAATCCTTGATAAAATGATGTCTGATCTCTATATGTTTGGTCCTAGAGTGCTAGACTGGATTTTTAACAATACAAAGAGCTGAAGCACTATCCATTAGTAATGGAATCTTAGTCTCAGTAATGCCATAATCCATAAGTTGATTCTGAAGCCAGAGTATCTGAGAGGTACAACTTGCAGCAGCAATGTACTCAGCTTCAGCAGTGGATGTAACAATTGATTTTTGTTTCTTACTCTGCCAAGAAACTAAACAATTGCCTAGGAATTGGCAACCACCAGAAGTGGATTTTCTGGTGACTTTGCATCCTGCATAGTCACTATCAGATAAAGCAACTAATTTGCAAGAATGCCCAGTTGAATACCAAAGACCTAGTGATTGGGTACCTTGCAAATATCTAAAGATCCTTTTGACTGCAATCAAATGGGATTCTTTAGGTGCAGCCTGAAATCTAGCACAAGCACATGTTGCAAACATGATGTCTGGCCTAGAAGCTGTAAGGTACATCAAGGACCCAATCATACATCTGTAAAGGGTTTCATCAACCGCTTTACCTATCTGATCTACATCTAGTTGTGTGATGCTGCTCATAGGAGTAGAACAGGGCTTACAGGTTTGTAAATCAAACTTTTTCAACAACTCTTTGGTATATTTGGACTGATGGATGAAGATTCCATCATCCTGTTGTTTGATTTGCAAACCTAGAAAGAACTGTAATTCTCCCATAGCACTCATTTCAAACCTTAGCTTCATGAGCTTTGTAAATTCATCACACAACTTTGGATCAGAGGATGCAAAGATGATGTCATCTACATAAATTTGAACAAGGAGCTTATGTTGTCCCACAGTCCTGATGAATAAGGTTTTATCAATGGTGCCTCTAGTGAACTTATTTTCTAAAGAAAAGTTGATAGTGTCTCATACCAAGCTCTAGGAGCTTGCTTCAGCCCATAAAGAGCCTTATCAAGCTTGTACACCCAATCAGGATGTTTATTGTCCTCAAAGCCTGGTGGTTGACACACATAAACTTCTTCTTTTATTTTTCCATATAAGAAGGCACTTTTGACATCCATTTGATAAAACTTAAGACTGTGAAAGGCAGCATAAGCTAAGAGTAGTCTGATTGCTTCCAGTCTGGCCACAGGAGCAAAGGTCTCATCATAATCGATGCCTTCCTCTTATGCAAACCCTTGAACAACCAGCCTGGCCTTATTCTTGACAATTTGGCCCTTCTCATCTGTTTTGTTCCTAAATACCCACTTAGTGCCTATAGCACACTTACCTTTGGGTAATGGAACAAGCTCCCACACTTGTTGTTTCTTGAACTGAAGAAGCTCAAGCTGCATAGCTTCCACCCATCCATTGTCTCTTAAAGCAATATGATAGTTCTTTGGCTCTTGCTGACTGATGAAGAGAGCATAGAAGCAGAAGTTGGACAATTGATTCCTTGTTGAAACTCCAGCATGGATATCACCATTGATTTGCGATGTGGGGTGATTCTTGAGCTCTTGATAGACTATGACATTTGTGCAAGTGTTTGTAGACCCATCAGCAGCAACAGATGGTGATGGAGATTCCTGAAACCATGTAGAAGATGGCAGCTCAAACGAAGTAGAGCAAGCAGAAATCTCATCAGCATTTGTAGTGGATGGAGCTGCTGAGGCTACAGGAGCATCAGGTTCAGTGGACTCAGGCAGGTTGTCACTAAACCTGAAGAGGTGAGTACTGACTACATCATCATCAGTACCACCAGGTGAAGATCTGTTGACAGGCTCAATAGCTGGAGGTTGATAAGGAACATATTGCAGTATGTCCAGATCAAACAACTCCACAGGGTTTTGTGGAATCTTGTCCTTTGGAGATTCATTGAACTTAACATGCAGAGTTTCTTCAACCACCTTTGTTCTACAGTTGAAGACTCTGTATGCCTTGCAAGTTGATGAATAACCAACAAAATACCCTGCTTCCACCTTACTAGCAAACTTCTGGAGTGGGTTGCTAGTGTTGAGAATGAAACATGGACACCTAAAGGCTCTAAAGAATGAAATCAGAGGAGCCAAATGATGAAGAACTTCATAAGGAGTCTTCATAAACCTCTTATTCACTAAAGCTCTATTCTGTACATAGCAAGCTGTATTGACAGCCTCAGCCCAAAAGGTCAGTGGCAACCCTGAGTCAGCCAACATGGACCTTGCTGCTTCAATGAGAGTCCTGTTCTTTCTCTCCACCACTCCATTCTGCTCAGGAGTTCTAGGAATACTAAACTGCCTTCTAATTCCCTTGGACAGGTAGAAGTCATCAAGTGTGTGGTTTCTAAACTCTGTTCCATTGTCACTTCTCACACACTTGACCTGTAGGGAATACTGCTTTTCTACAAGTAACACAAAGTTCATTATAGTCTTGGCTGCTTCATCCTTGGAGTGCAAGAAGAAAGTCCATACAAACCTGGAATAATCAACCACAATTACCAGGCAGTATTTCTTCTTTGCCATGCTCATCACTCTGACAGGACCAAGAGATCCATGTGCAGGAGCTACAAGCAGGCAGTTGACTTTGGTTCTTCTATCGAAGGGAATGAAACTTTGTGTTGTTTTCCTTTCAAGCAAGCAGTGCAGTCATCTTCACACTTGAACTCCTTCAGAGGCAATCCTCTAACTAAACCATGGCTTATCAGCTGATTCATGTTCTTGAAATTAACATGACCCAGCCTTCTATGCCATAGAGTAGACTCTTGAGGAGAGGCCTTGGAGAATAGGCAAGGATGGCCTTTTAGATCTATCTTTTTGGAAAGATCTAAGGCATGCACTCTTCCTGTAAGGCCCCGCTCGCCGGGCGCCCTACATTTGGTTCTTCATCGCACATATAACGTACATAATGTATATAATCAAAAATCAACGCAGCGGAAATGATAAAATATATACATTCTCATTCATTAATAATAGTCATTACATCATTGACTCGATTACAAAACGAAGCTTTCTCTACTTTGTCTCTCCTCATAAGATCATACAGCGACCTCTAGAGGAGATATTAAGTTCAAACATTTAAAGTTTATAATTTTTATAGTAAAGAATATTCCTTAGGTAATTCCGTACATCGGAACCCTGACGGAATACTCTTGACACACGCATGCAACATATTTCGTTGCATGTGCTACGCACACGCTTCCAATGCGTGGCGAACTTATCAAAATCTAAAGAAGATTTCTTAAATAATCCCTTTCGGGGGAATACTCAAGAAATCTCATAATGGCATGCAACGTGATGAGTTGCGTGCGTTATAGACCCACAACGCATGACGTTGCATCATTATTAAATGGAGAATGCCATCCCAAAAGAGCTGAGTAGCCGCCTTGTGCCATCCCCAGCAACGCTACCTGCCAACTGGAAACACATAAAAAGTCAGCGTTGCTGAGTGAGTTCTAGTTTTATAATAAAACATACTTTTACTTATTTAAAAGTATCCTTTCGTGCATGCGTTCATACATCATACGTACACAGAGATAATATTCGTCATTATCTTCATCATCGTTATTCATCGTTATCTTTAACTTCTCGTATGGATTCTGTCAGGCTTTACCCACTTCATAGCACTTGGCTATGATTACGGTGGTCGAATGACAAGAATCCCGTTCATACTTACTTGCACGCATTGAAAGGTGAATTGTACCAATACCATATGCTACACCCCGATCGTTATTAGCTACCGGGCCGTATCAACATATGACGGAAAATCGTATGCCACGGTACTAGAGGTAAGCGGTAGAGGTACTATGACCATGGTCAATCACAAAGAAGGACCAATCGCGTTATTCAATGCTTGCAAGACATAATTCGTTCGTTCATTAATGCATGTATTCATCATCATTCATTCATTCGTTCATTCGTTAATACATGCATTCATCATCGTGTTCCTCTTTCGTTATCTTTCACTTTACGTTACATAATACTTCGTTCGTTCGTTAATACGTAAAGTCATGGAAAGATATTCATTTATTATTATAGGAACACACACACACCATACATACATCATCATACATAGCATCATACATACATCGTTATACATTCATCATCATACATTCACCATCATAAATACTTCGTCCTACGCAACATCATACATACGTCGTCATACATCATCTTACATTACCTCGTATAATCATCGTCTACATCCTCAATCATTACTAGGCACTTACCCTCGTATCCTTCCCGAATCCGGGGCTTGCTAGGCGTCATCTCGAGTGCCAAAGCACTAAGTGTCCCATCAAGACATTAGGGACTCATACTAGGACCCTATATAACATATCTAGTCCCCAATCATACCTTAAACGTCTAACACAACGTATTCCCAAATGGGTCATACATACATACATCATTAAACCAGTTTATATGTGTTCCAGCCCCAAAACCATTTAAAACAAGTAAATGAGGGGTCCTAGAACTCACCTGTGCTTGACAAGCAGCCTCTCAATCAAGCCTTTAAGACGCGGGTCACACTACACTGCCTGCAGATAAGTTAACACTCAAAAGAGTTAATTTCTGCCTAATTTCGCCACTAATTTCGCAGGTAGTTTCGCCCGTAAATTCGGCCATAGTTTCGCCGGGCGAATTAGCAGTTTCGCTGCTAATTTCGCTGGGCAGCAATCCGCCAGTTTCGCTGGACAGATTCGCTACCTCAAGCGCCCAACTTTCGTTGGAATTCCCTAGTTTCGCAATATCTAAGGTCAACTTGGACATTGGCATAGTCATCAGCGAAACCATAGTTTGCTCAGGCGAATATGTAGTTTCGCTAAAGCGAAACTGTAACTTCGCTGTAGGTTCCTCCAGTTTCGCTGGACGAACTTACAGTTTCGCTGGACGAGACCTTAATTTCGCAGAACGAGCTGAAATTTACGAATCAGCTCGTTTTAGCCCAAAAATCCAATCCTTTCCACCCAAACCCTTGCATTCTCATCCAGGAAGCTATATCTAAGCTTCTTACACGTTTTATTACCCTAAAACGTGTGTTTTGGGCGATTTTTGCCACTAGAAACCCCAAAAACCCCAAACCCGGGTTTTTCACCAAATGTGGCAATTTAGATACGTTTCTTACCTTGATTCTTGTAGTTTTGGAGTCCACAAACACCAGCCTTCGATTCTTGACCACCCGAGCTTCGATCCGGCACTTTCTCTCTCTACACTTTCTCTCTCTAGAATGGCGTTTGAGTGAAAATGAGAGTTGCTCAGCTGATCCATCTATTTATATGCCAGGCGTTCCCGGGACCCCAAATTCGTTAAACTCGTGACCCGGAGGGTTAACTCGGTGTATACCCGCAACCACTCCATATTCATTAAATGGTTTTCATCCGAGCCCATCACTATCATCCGGACTCGATCAGAAAATTTTCCGGGCGTTACAAGTCCACCCCCCTTATTTAGGTTTCGTCCCCGAAACCTGTCACTCTTCGAACAAATGTGGGTAATGCTGTCTCATCTCTTCTTCAGTCTCCCACGTAGACTCCGATCCCTTCCTGTGCTTCCACTGTACACGCACAAGAGGAACCACTTTGTTTCTTAGCCGTTTCTCTTTTCTATCAATGATCGCCACTGGTTGCTCCACATAGTTGAGCCGTTCGTCTACTTCGATATCTCCAGCGGAACGACCATATCCTCATCGGCTAAACATTTCCTCAGATGAGATACGTGGAAGGTCGGGTGAATTCCACTCAGCTCATCTGGTAGCTCCAACCTATAGGCCACCTCTCCCACACGGGCGATAATTCGGAAAGGGCCTATATACCGCGGGCTCAGTTTTCCCCGCTTTCGGAACCTAATGATTCCCTTCCAAGGCGAAACCTTTAACATGACTCGATCACCGACCTTGAACTCTATCGGTCTTCGCCTCTTGTCAGCATACGACTTTTGTCTGTCTTTCGCCGCCTTCATGAAGGCTTTGATCTTTTCTAACTTTTCAGTCGTTGCTTCCACTACCTCGACGCCTCCCAGTTCCTTCTGCCCAATATCTCCCCAACATACAGGCGTCCTACATTTCCTACCGTACAACATCTCGTAGGGTGGCATGCCAATACTGGCATGGTAACTGTTATTGTACGAGAATTCTGCTAACGGCAGGTGATCGTCCCAACTTCCTCCAAAATCGATCACGCACGCCCGAAGCATGTCTTCGAGTGTTTGGATCGTCCTCTCAGACTGACCGTCTGTCTGAGGATGATATGCCGTGCTAATATGTAGCCTCGTCCCCATTGCATCATGAAATCTCTTCCAAAACTTGGAGGTGAACCGGGTGTCACGGTCAGACACAATAGACACCGGTACGCCATGACGAGCTACAATTTCTTTGATGAATAGATCCGCCAATCTTTCAGATGAATACGTCTCGCGGATCGGTAGAAAGTGGGCACTCTTCGTCAATCGGTCAACTATCACCCATATAGCATCATACCCTTTCGGGGTACGCGGTAACTTCGTGATGAAGTCCATGGTGATGTGTTCCCACTTCCATTCGGGTATATCCATGGTTGGATCTTCCCGTACGGTTTCTGGTGCTCGGCCTTCACCTGTGAACAAGTCAGGCATTTACTCACATATTCCACCACATCACGCTTCATGCCTGGCCACCAATAGTCTTTCTTCATGTCTTGGTACATCTTGGTAGCACCTGGGTGAATGGAATATCGAGTCTTATGGGCCTCATCCATGATCTTTCCACGTAGATCCCCATACCGAGGAATCCACACTCGCCCAAATCGGGTCTTAACACCCAGAGTGTTCTCACCCAATTCTGTAACTAGACCTCTCATCCTTTCGGAGTTTAGACGATCTTCCTTCAAAGCCTCGTCTTGGAACTCCTTAACCTGCGTCATCACGTCTGAGGTCATAATCAGCTGGCAAGCCTTCACCCGAATCGGTTCGGGCCTTTCCTTCCGGCTAAGGGCATCAGCCACCACGTTGGCCTTGCCCGGGTGGTAATGGATTTCACAATCATAATCTTTTATCAGCTCCAACCACCGCCTCTGCCTCATGTTTAGATCTTTCTGCTCGAAGAAGTACTTCAAGCTCTTGTGGTCCGTGAAGATGGTGCACTTCGTCCCGTATAGATAGTGTCGCCAAATCTTCAACGCGAAAACCACCGCAGCTAGTTCTAGATCGTGCGTGGGATAATTGACTTCGTGGGTCTTCAATTGTCGAGACGCATAGGCTATGACCTTTCCGCGTTGCATCAATACGCAACCTAGCCCAGAATAGGATGCATCCGAATAGACCACTAAGTCTTCATTTCCTTCGGGCAATGTCAAGACAGGAGCTTGTGTCAGTCTCATCTTCAATTCTTCAAAAGCATTCTCCTGTTCTCGACCCCACACGAACTTTACGTCCTTGCGAGTCAATTTTGTCAAAGGTGAGGCTATCTTGGAGAAGTCTTGAATAAATCTCCTATAGTAGCCCGCAGCCCCAAGAAGCTGCGAATCTCGGTTGGCGTCTTCGGTGACTTCCATTGCATCACGGCCTCAACCTTTGCTGGGTCCACCATTATCCCTTCTGCATTCACTACGTGGCCCAGAAATTGCACCTCGCGTAACCAAAAGCGCATTTGGAGAACTTGGCGTACAATTTCTCCCTTCTCAACGTTTCCAGTACTTCCCGAATGTGGTCGGCATGCTCTGTCTCACTTTTCGAATAAATCAGGATATCATCGATGAACACAATCACTGATTTATCTAACATTGGCCGACACACTCGGTTCATCAAATCCATAAAAGCAGCCGGCGCATTGGTCAACCCAAATACATGACAAGAAACTCATAGTGACCGTAGCGCGTACGAAAGGCTGTTTTAGGGATATCCTGCTCCCTCACCTTCAGTTGATGGTAGCCCGATCGAAGATCTATCCTGGAAAACCAACTGGCACCCTGAAGTTGGTCAAACAAGTCATCGATCCTTGGTAAGGGGTATCTGTTCTTCACCGTCAGCTTATTCAGCTCGCGGTAGTCAATGCACATTCTCATACTACCATCCTTCTTCTTTACGAACAGAACTGGAGCACCCCAAGGTGAGATACTCGGTCGAATAAACCCCTTATCCAGCAGCTCCTGCAATTGCTCCATCAACTCTTTCATCTCCGTCGGAGCCAAGCGATACGGTGCTTTTGCGACAGGTTGGGCACCCGGTATCAGGTCGATCTGGAACTCGATCTCTCGGTCTGGTGGCAAACCCGATAAGTCTTCGGGAAACACATCTGGAAAGTCACACACCACTGGTACATCGCATAGCTGTGGTGTTGGCGTCTCTACATTCTTTACATAACATAAGTAGGCGCTACATCCGCGCCTCATACACTTTCCCGCCACCGCCATCGAGATCACCTTTGGAATCGTCGTAACTCGATCGCCATATATTGTCACCGGACTTCCGTCGGTCGCCGTCAGTCTAATCATCTTCTTTCGGCACACGATATTCGCTTCGTAGGTTGCTAACCAGTCCATTCCTAACACTACATCGAATCCTCCTAGAGGCATCACATGTAACATGGCAGCAAACCTATGGCCCTCTAATTCTGTAGTACAGCCCTCTATCACATCCGTAACCCTAGTGGACTTACCAATAGCGGTTTCTACGTCAAAGGACTTATCAAGGCATTTCCTCCTAACAGGCAGTTTAGCACAGAAGGTAGTAGAAATAAAACTCCTACTGGCACCCGAATCAAATAATACAGAGGCTAAAATTTGGTTTATTAGGAACGTACCGGACACAACGTCAGGGTCCGTTCTAGCCTCCTCTTGCGTCATCGTGAACGCCCTAGCCTTTGCCCTCGGTGCTTCTCCTCCCGTCTTCTTCTCCCCTGAGCCCTCAGCCCTCGGCTTCTTACAATCTCTGCTCATATGACCACTTTCCCCACAGTTAAAACACTTGCCCATCCGGCAATCCCTTGATATATGTCCCGTCTTCCCACACTTGAAGCAGAGGTTGGATCCCCACTTGCACTCCCCCGAGTGCTCTTTCCCACACTGTACACACTTCCTCAACCCTGCTCCCTTCACGACCACTCGGCGGTCATCACCCTTGCCTTTTTTACTTGTCGAGGTATCACCTCGACCAAACCTCTTTCCCTGCCAACCCTTCTCTCCACCTGCCTTCTTTCCACCCTCAGCTTTCACCAACGCAGCTCTCTCATCGTACAACCTTCCCGCCAAATCCACCGCCGACCTAAAAGTACTCGGTCGAGCGGAAATCAAATGCCAACGAATTTCGGCTGGCAACCCTTGAATATACCGGTTGATCTTTCGGGACACCGGCGTCACCTGCTCTGGCACCAACAGCGCCAACTCGTTAAACTTAGTGGTATATTGTTGGTGGGTCATCGTCCCCGCCTCCAACTGCAGGAACTCTCTCTCTATCCTATCCATTTCCCGTCGAGGACTGAATTCCTCGATCACCAGCCTTTTCAACTCAGCCCACTTCATCTTCCCTATAGCCCTGCTACCCTCGGCTTGGACTATATTTTTCCACCAGCATAAAGCCGACCCTGTAAAAGAGTGGGTGGCAAACTTCACCTTCTTGTCCTCCTGGCAATCACTAATATCGAGGACAGCCTTCCATTTCCATCACCCATTGGTGAGCATCAGTAGCAGTACCAGACCCATCGAAAGTTGGGGGCTTGCACCTCATGAATTTCCCGTAATCACAGCCCCGGGATGTCTCCCGTACCTGTTCTTCCTCCTCATCATCGGACAATACCGTTTCTGCCCCTGCCTGTTGTTGTCCACCGGAGGACTGTTTCTCCCCCGTCTCTCATCCTCTCGTACTGCCTTTAACACTTCTGTCATTACAGACGGTAAGATCGTCTGCATAACCTGGTGCACCTCCTCGACAACTGCCTCCTTCACCGAGGCCCTAAAATCATCACTCTCATCCCTTTCCCCCGAGGTGTAGTATTAGGTTCTTCAGGAACCTTCTTCTCTTGTCTAGGCCTTCCTCTTGTGGCTCGTGGTTCCACACCACTTCCGCCACTGCCTCCACCAAGTGGGGCTTTAGATGATCTACCACCGACCATCTTCTATCTCACACTGAAAGGTTCAAATACCAACACGGTCATTCAAGGAAATAGCTCAGTTTATGTCAAGTACAGTAAGTTACTAATTACAGTGGCCAGTTGTGATTAGTCACTTACTCCACTTTTCGTACCCCAAGCATTACCCTTCCTGACTACACCGGTATCTAAATCTAACAGCACACATAACCACATTTCACACGCACATACTTTAATCAACTTTAAGAAAATACCTGATGGCACGCAGCTACTCAGATGGCATTCTCATTCTCCCTGTCCCATTCTCAGTTTAAGTTTAGGTTTATTATGAAAATTTTACCCATTTTACTTAAACTTTTGCTCTGATACCAACTTGTAAGGCCCCGCTCGCCGGGCGCCCTACTGTTGGTTCTTCATCGCACATATAACGTACATAATGTATATAATCAAAAATCAACGCAGCGGAAATGATAAAATATATACATTCTCATTCATTAATAATAGTCATTACATCATTGACTCGATTACAAAACGAAGCTTTCTCTACTTTGTCTCTCCTCATAAGATCATACAGCGACCTCTAGAGGAGATATTGAGTTCAAACATTTAAAGTTTATAATTTTTTATAGTAAAGAATATTCCTTAGGTAATTCCGTACATCGGAACCCTGACGGAATACTCTTGACACACGCATGCAACATATTTCGTTGCATGTGCTACGCACACGCTTCCAATGCGTGGCGAACTTATCAAAATCTAAAGAAGATTTCTTAAATAATCCCTTTCGGGGAATACTCAAGAAATCTCATAATGGCATGCAACGTGATGAGTTGCGTGCGTTATAGACCCACAACGCATGACGTTGCATCATTATTAAATGGAGAATGCCATCCCAAAAGAGCTGAGTAGCCGCCTGTGCCATCCCCAGCAACGCTACCTGCCAACTGGAAACACATAAAAAGTCAGCGTTGCTGAGTGAGTTCTAGTTTTATAATAAAACATACTTTTACTTATTTAAAAGTATCCTTTCGTGCATGCGTTCATACATCATACGTACACAGAGATAATATTCGTCATTATCTTCATCATCATCGTTATTCATCGTTATCTTTAACTTCTCGTATGGATTCTGTCAGGCTTTACCCACTTCATAGCACTTGGCTATGATTACGGTGGTCGAATGACAAGAATCCCGTTCATACTTACTTGCACGCATTGAAAGGTGAATTGTACCAATACCATATGCTACACCCCGATCGTTATTAGCTACCGGGCCGTAGTCAACATATGACGGAAAATCGTATGCCACGGTACTAGAGGTAAGCGGTAGAGGTACCATGACCATGGTCAATCACAAAGAAGGACCAATCGCGTTATTCAATGCTTGCAAGACATATTTCGTTCGTTCATTAATGCATGTATTCATCATCATTCATTCATTCGTTCATTCGTTAATACATGCATTCATCATCGTGTTCCTCTTTCGTTATCTTTCACTTTACGTTACATAATACTTCGTTCGTTCGTTAATACGTAAAGTCATGGAAAGATATTCATTTATTATTATAGGAACACACACACACCATACATACATCATCATACATAGCATCATACATACATCGTTATACATTCATCATCATACATTCACCATCATAAATACTTCGTCCTACGCAACATCATACATACGTCGTCATACATCATCTTACATTACCTCGTATAATCATCGTCTACATCCTCAATCATTACTAGGCACTTACCCTCGTATCCTTCCCGAATCCGGGGCTTGCTAGGCGTCATCTCGAGTGCCAAAGCACTAAGTGTCCCATCAAGACATTAGGACTCATACCAGGACCCTATATAACATATCTAGTCCCCAATCATACCTTAAACGTCTAACACAACGTCATTCCCAAATGGGTCATACATACATACATCATTAAACCAGTTTATATGTGTTCCAGCCCCAAAACCATTTAAAACAAGTAAATGAGGGGTCCTAGAACTCACCTGTGCTTGACAAGCAGCCTCTCAATCAAGCCTTTAAGACGCGGGTCACACTACACTGCCTGCAGATAAGTTAACACTCAAAAGAGTTAATTTCTGCCTAATTTCGCCACTAATTTCGCAGGTAGTTTCGCCCGTAAATTCGGCCGTAGTTTCGCCGGGCGAATTAGCAGTTTCGCTGCTAATTTCGCTGGGCAGCAATCCGCCAGTTTCGCTGGACAGATTCGCTACCTCAAGCGCCCAACTTTCGTTGGAATTCCCTAGTTTCGCAATATCTAAGGTCAACTTGGACATTGGCATAGTCATCAGCGAAATCATAGTTTTGCTCAGGCGAATATGTAGTTTCGCTAAAGCGAAACTGTAACTTCGCTGTAGGTTCCTCCAGTTTCGCTGGACGAACTTACAGTTTCGCTGGACGAGACCTTAATTTCGCAGAACGAGCTGAAATTTACGAATCAGCTCGTTTTAGCCCAAAAATCCAATCCTTTCCACCCAAACCCTTGCATTCTCATCCAGGAAGCTATATCTAAGCTTCTTACACGTTTTATTACCCTAAAACGTGTGTTTTGGGCGATTTTTGCCACTAGAAACCCCAAAAACCCCAAACCCGGGTTTTTCACCAAATGTGGCAATTTAGATACGTTCTTACCTTGATTCTTGTAGTTTTGGAGTCCACAAACACCAGCCTTCGATTCTTGACCACCCGAGCTTCGATCCGGCACTTTCTCTCTCTACACTTTCTCTCTCTAGAATGGCGTTTGAGTGAAAATGAGAGTTGCTCAGCTGATCCATCTATTTATATGCCAGGCGTTCCCGGACCTCAAATTCGTTAAACTCGTGACCCGGAGGGTTAACTCGGTGTTATACCCGCAACCACTCCATATTCATTAAATGGTTTTCACCCGAGGCCATCACTATCATCCGGCTCGATCAGAAAATTTTTCGGGCGTTACACTTCCTATCCTGTTGGCCTTCAGGAGAGTGTGTTCATCCAATGCCTTGTCAATCAAACTCAGAACTTTGGATGACAGAATCCGACAGTTCTAGCTTGTGAAAAGGGCAACATGGCCTTTGTCACACATTTGACTGACACTCAAGAGGTTGTACTTGAGATTCTCCACATGGTTAACATCATCAAACCTTATTTCCCCATTGAAACAAAGCCTTTTCCGATGATGTAACCCTTTGCATCATTGCCAAAGGAAACAAATCCCTTCTTTCCTTGAGAGTAGTCATTAAGAGGGAGCTGCTTCCTGTCATGTGCATAGATCCTCCACTGTCTACATACCAGATACTTCTATGGCATGTTGAAGAACCCTGCAAACCAACCATGTGTTAGTTAGTCTTAGAGACCCAACCTGTTTGGTTTTGGGTCTGTTTTCAACTACAGGTGCAGCACTAACAGGTGTGTTATGTGTGACAGCCTGAGGTGAAGAAGATGGTGCAGAAGAGGTCCCCTTTGGCTTGACTTCCTTTTCTGTGGTTTCAACACAGGAGCATCTAAGTGGTTGACTCTTCCCACTAGTTGCTGAACCATCATCACCAGCTGTGTCTGATTTTGTGATAAAGCCTTCAGCTCTTCAGACACATTGGAGTTTGCTGATGATGGATTCCTATGTTGTACCATCTTTTTCTGAGCAACCTCAGCTGTTGCCTGAGTAACCCCTACCTTCTTTTTAGATTTAGCTTGGGCTTAGGGATTTCAGGCTTGGATGTTGCTAGTACAAACTTGGTTTCAAACTCATTCTTCATTTTATTGATGTCCTCCTTGATTTTCTCCTTCTGTTTGAGTTTGGAACCCCTTTTGTACCAGCAATCATCAGTAAGATGATTGAACAAGCCACATATCTCACATGGCTTCTTCTTCATCTTATGCTGATCATCAGCTGAAGAGGATGTAACTACTGAAGACTTGTTCTTCAGCTGTTTGCCATCAGTACTAGCAGTTTTCTTCCTAGTGCCTGCTTTCCTGGTCTCCTCTTTAGCTGTCTTCAAACCTTTCCTACTGTTAGTTTTCTTCTCTTTAGTGCTAACAGTATTTGAGGTTTGAACTTCAGATGTTGTCACTTGCTCTCCAGTACCTTCAGTACTTCTAGTGACAACACCTGAGTTGATCAGCCTTTTGGTCATGTGACAGTCAGCATTTGAACCATCAGTTGTTGTAGCATTAGCTGATTGGTTTTGACAGGAGTTAATGCTGACTTCTATCTCTGATGATGCTGATTAAGAAGATAGTAGGTCACATGATGAGAAGGATTGGTTATTGCTCTCCCCATCAGATTCAACTTCTGCTCTTGAAGTGAAATCTGTAGGAGGAACATGTGATTATAACCAATGCCAAACTTCACATTGGAAGCTGATTGCTTACTAAGAAGCATTTCAAAACCCTTGCATGATTGCACCCATCGATCACACTCAACTGGGTGGTTGCAAGAGTTTCCTTGAGGTCTCTGTACTTCTCTAGAAGTACATCTTCCCTAGCTTTCATCATCTTTGATTTGGCATTTAAGCTTGTAAATCTCATCATTTTTATCTTTTAGTGCAGCCTCAAAATCAGCTTTTCTTTTGGAAATAATGTGCTCAAGCTCAAGATTTTTATCTATTAAAGCTACATTTGCTTCTTTAATAGAAGCAAATGCTGCTATGCATGATTCAGAACAAAGCTTGGCTTTAGCCTCAGTGGATACCTGAGATGAGGCATTGGATGATGACCTCTCAGCAAAATCAAGGGCCATCAGAGCAAGATTTCCAAAAGGTTGGTCACCACCATGTTGACCGGCACCTTGGAGTAGTTGTTCCTGACCAGATAGCTCATCTGGTAGACTACTCCAGTCAACAACACTTGGGGTGAAAAGCTGTGTTGTTGAGGTTGTGTGTGATGATGAGATTGGGAAGATTGAGGCTCAGGAAGAGCATGAGTGGTTGAGCCGAGGGTGTTTGAGTTTTACTAGGCTGAGGCATGTAGTAACAGGGGTAAGGATATGGCATATGACCCTGTGGCACAAAATAAGCGGGTGGTGCCTGTGCTTGTGATGGATGGCCAGAACTGGAGGAAGGTTGCCCTCTGTGCTGTGAGCTATTACTGGGAAAAGTCACAAAGGGTGCAGAGGAGTTAGATCCAGATGATCTACACTCTCTTGCAAAGTGTCCAAGCCTTTGGCACTTGTGACACCTCAACTTGCTCTTGTCAAAACCAACTTTGGTTTTGCCAGAGAGTCCAGGGAATTTCCTACCAGTTCTCTTGTAGAACTTTTGAGAGCGGATATTTATCATTGCCATTTGGTTCAAAATATCCATCTCTTCCAGATCATCATCTGGAATGCCCTTCAAGTCCTCCATCAAAACACAAGTTGTCACCACTACCTCCTGAACTACTAACACCAACAAAAGCTTGTTCTGAATTGGTAGAGAAATCAATATGCTCATCATAAGAACTTTCTGATGAAGCATATTCTGACTCCTGACTTATCAAGGCAGCATTACCTTGGACAAAGTCATCAGCGAGCTTGCCAGAAGTGGACAACTTCCTCTTTTGCTCTATCTCTCTCTCAAAAGTGAGCAGTTTCCCATGAACTTGGGTGAGAGATAGAGTTTCTAGGTCTGCACTGGAGCGTAGGACAATGGTATAAGTGTCCCATCTCTCAGGCAGTGACCTGAGGAACCTGTTGTTCATCTGGCTGTTGGAGTACTCTTGTTTGACCATCTTCAGCTCAGAGATCAAATAAGAGAACCGCTCAAACTGCTGGGTCAAAGTCTCACCCTTTCTATATGAGAATGTCTCATATTGTTGGGCGAGGATTTCCCTATTGTTTGCTAAGATCGAATCAGTTCCTCCAAATTGTTCCTTTAGAGCAACCCATAGGTCATGAGCAGACTCATGATGCAAGAGCCCTGAATAAATCTCATTAGGAATAGCCATGGCTAAAATTCCATGGGCTCTAGCATCAATTTCGAACAGCTTTAGATCTTCGTCTGAATATTGTTCAGGTTTTCTTCGCAACTCGTTCATTAGATTCAGGGACGCTCACCATGGGCTTGTATGGTCCATGCACCACTGACTTCCAACAACCAGCAATGTTGACAGCCAAGTGGTGAAGCATACGTCTTTGCCATATGTTATACTCGTTCCTCACAAGCATCGGAGGCTTGGTTGAGTAACCAGTATTATGAGGATCATTAGTTGGTGTCATCATCTCAGTTTTAGTCAAAAACAAGTTTAAGCAAGACAAACGTAATGCAAGACCACAAGAGAACCTCAAGATTTTGGCCGAAAACAGCAGAAACTCACTCTCTATGGCTAATTCTTGCAAATGCTAATTCGATCAAACTTAGAGATCAAAAGAGCAGTTTCAAATGATCAATAGTGAAATCGATCAATGATTAACCTGCTCTGATACCATTTGACAGGATCTCAGCCTCTCGTTTGATCAATCAGATTGGTTTGCAGCGGATTTAGCACGAAATTAGAAATTAAATTAAGAATACAAAATGTTTTGCATGTAACAGTACAAACATAGAGAGAGAGAAAGTTTCTGCGAAAAATTAATTTTCTATTACTCAACACGTTTCGGCAATTAAAACAGCATGGTTCACCATCCTTTTATAGGCGGCAAAAGGATGGTGATGATGTCCTTTGACAGGACATCAACCGATTATTAAAATTACAACTGATGGAACATAAAACTACTGAAGATGTCAACAACTGACATCTTCTTACAAAAGTGTTCCTATCTTTTACAAGTACTGAAAAAGTAAACTACTGAAAATGCTACAACGACTGAAGAACAAACTCTTCAGTCGTTTATAACTACTGATACTATAACAGCTGAAGACAAGCTCTTCAGTTGTTGTACAAGCTACTGAAATAAAATTACAAAACTACTGAAAGGGGAAAACCATCACAACAACTGAAGAAGACTTCTTCAGCTGTTGTGACAAACTCTGAATCTTCAACACTCGAGACTTGGGCTTCAGATGATGTATCAGCTGATGACTTCAGTAGATGTCATCAGCTGTTGTCTTCAGTCTTTGTCTTCAGACGTTGTGCATTATTAGATGATCTTCAATTCTTCAGTTCTTCAGCTTTGATCTTTAGCACTTGTCTTCAGTACTTGAAGTCTTCAGTACTTTAGATCCTTCAGCTGTTGTACTTCAGATCTTTGATCTTCAGACTTTGTCAGAACAGCTGATGGAAGTCTTCAGCAGTTGTTGCAATGGCATGTGGGACTTAGAGTTTTCCTGATCTTGGCTCATTGGTTCTTTTGGTCCAACAGTTTGACCAAGGTTGACTTAGGGTTTTTAATTACTATTATATTTGCATTATTATAAGTAGTTCTAATGGTCATAGTGATTATTATTGTGTGAGTTATGTGGTGTGCCTATGATCATAAATGCAAGTATCATCTTTAACAAAGTGAAAGAGTAATGATAAAGAGAAGTGGAACTTAATTAAAATGTTAACATGTCTTGCAAGCATATAGGAGGTGCACGACCATGTTGTCGTTACCTCAACTGTGATACGGGTTAGCTACCCAAAGGATGCACACAAGGCCAGTCAATTGAGATTGGCGGACCTTTGTAGCATACCCTAGGTGACTGTGCCAGCCTTGTGTATAGTAATCAGAGCCCATTGAGAGACCAAAGGCCCAACACCAGTTTCCCCGCATATATAGTTTAGGGTATTGCTCATTGGTTCACATAGACAGTGAAATATAAAGTTAAAAGAGTACGAAATGAACAAGGCATATAGTAAATAAAGAAAGCATTACCTTGTTGTATAGTTAATGTGTGCTCACGTACAAGAGTAAGAGATGTATTTTTACAAAAAGAGTATTTTCATATATATACATTACACAAGGTAGTTTTAATACTTTTAAAACTAGAACTCACTCAGAAACGCTGACTTTTATACATTTTCAGTTGGCAGGTAATTGTTGCTGAGGATGGCACGAGGGTGAAGCTACTCGGCAGGGAAAGACTGATATCCATTCCTATGTCATGATATTGTTGTTTTGTAATGCAATTAAACAATCTTTTGTAACTTGAACATTATTGTATTGCTTAACAACAATATCTTTTAATAATAAAGAATGGTTTTTGCTAACATAATCCGCTGTTTATTTAATGAAATGTGTATTAATATGTTTTATGTGCTATGAATGACCAACTGTGAGGTGCTCGGGAATGGGGCCTTACAAGTTGGTATCAGAGCCAAGGTTTAAGTGAATTCGGTAAAATATTTTCAAGAACCTAAACTTGAACTGAAAATGGGACAGATAGAGGGATGTCAGCCCGAGTAGCTACTTGCCATCAGGTATGTCTTTTATAAATGTTAACCGGTATTATGTGCGTATGCTATTTGACTTATGTGTTCTTAGTAGATTTAGATGCTGATGTGTTAGGATAGGAAATGATTGGGGTGTGAAGAGTAAAGTAAGTGGCTAATCACAACTGACCACTGTAATTAGGGACTTACTATACTTAATAAACTGAACAGTTTCCTTGAATGACCGTGTTAGTGTTTGAACCTTATAGCGTTTAGGAAATGGCTGGACAAAAATCTTCCAAGGCTTCCAGAGGTAGAGGTCGACCACGCATGACTAGGAGTAGTGCTAAGGCTCCTGAGATGACTCATGAGAACCCTGAGGTTCATGGCCGAAGTGAGGAGAATGAGAATGCTAGCCTGAATGCCTCAGCTAGGGAGGCGATTGCTGATGAAGTGCACCAGGTCATGCAGACAGTCTACCGTTTGTGGTGACTGAAGTCATCAGGGCTGTGAGAAGCAGGAGAGAAAGGAGAAGGAGAATAGGAAGGGATCAACGGGCAAGGGGAGCAAAGGGGAGGAGGAACGACTAGAGCCTGAGATCGTATTGTCTGACGAAGAGGAGGATGATGTAGTGGGGGTGACGACCAAGGGATGCAGTTATGGGGCATTCCAAAGGTGCAAGCCCCCGACCTTCGATGGCAATGGCAATGCTGTTGTCGCTCACCGCTGGGAAAGGGAGATGGAGGCGGTGTTGGAAATCAGTGAGTGTCGCGAAGACCCTAAGGTGAAGTTCGCGACTCACTCTTTTGTTGACTCAGCGTTGTGTTGGTGGACAACATTGTCCAAGCTGAGGGTGCCAAAGCCATCGAGAAGATGCGATGGAAGGAGTTGAAGCAGTTACTAATCAAGGAAATCTGTCCTCACTGGGAACTCGATAGGATCGAGAGGGAGTTTCTACAAATTGAGGCGGGAACCATGACCCACCAGTAGTACACCACTAAATTTAACGAAATGGCGAGGCTGGTATCGGATCAGGTGATGCCGGTGTCGCGGAAGATCAAGAGGTACATCCAGGGACTGCTGGCTGATATTCGCAGGCATCTAATCGCTGCTCAGCCAGGCACCTTTCGATCGGTGGTGGACTTGGCGGGCAGTTTGTACGATGAGCGGAGGAGACTGTGGTAAAGGTGAAAAAGACGAGTGGTGGTGATAAAATCTGGAATGGGAAGAGGTTTGGGCGTGGTGGTTTCACCCCAAACAACAAGAGGATGAAGGTGGACGACCGTAGGGTGTCGTCAAGCTCAGGGCTGAAGAAGTGTGGCAAATGTAGAAGGGAGCATACCGGTGAATGTAGGTTGGGATTGAATGTATGCTTCAGGTGTGGCAAGCCTGGCCATATCGCTGGAGACTGTAGGGTGCTGAAGTGCTATAACTGTGGTGAGGAGGGCCATGTGACCAGAGACTACAAGAAGCCGATGGCGGAGAGCTATGGGGTGAAGAACAGGCCAGAGGAAGGAGGGCAGAGGGCAAGTGCTAGAGCTTACACCATGACCCGGGAGGAAGCCAGAGTGGATCCCGATGTCGTGTCAGGTATGTTTCTAGTAAATCAAACTTGTGCTTCTGTATTATTTGATTCTGGTGCTAGCAGGAGTTTTATTTCTACTACTTTCTGTGCTAAGTTATCTGCTAACAGTAGGAGTATTAGTGAGCCTTTCGATGTAAAAACTGCTATTGGTAAGTCCACTAGAATTACCGACATGATAGAGGACTATGTCATAGAACTAGAAGATCATAGGTTTGCTGCTAAGTTACATGTGATGCCCCTAGGTGGATTCGATGTAGTACTAGGGATGGATTGGTTAGCAACCTATGAAGCAAACATCGTATGTCGCAAGAAGATGATTCGACTAGTTGCGCCTGATGGAAGTTTGGTGATGGTTTATGGAGACCGCGTTACTACGACCCCGAAGGTGATTTCGATTGCGGTGGAGGGAAAATGCATGAGACGTGGATGTAGTGTCTATCTGGCCTACGTAAAGGATGTGGACACGTCAACACCATAACTATCCGATGTACTAGTGGTGCGTGACTTTTCATATGTATTCCCGAAAGATTTACCCGGGGTGCCACCAGATCGCGAAATTGAGTTCCAAATCGATTTGATACCCGGTGCTAACCCGTTGCCAAACCACCGTATCGATTAGCTCCAACTGAGATGAAGGAACTCATGGAACAATTGTAGGAGTTAATGGATAAGGGATTCATTCGACCGAGTATCTCTCCTTGGGGAGCTCCGGTCTTGTTTGTGAAGAAAAGGATGGTAATATGCGGATGTCCATCGATTACCAAGAGCTGAATAAGTTGACGATGAAGAATCGGTATCCGTTACGGAGGATTGATGACTTGTTCGATCAGCTCTAGGGTGCCAGTTGGTTCTGGAGAATAGATCTTCGATCTGTCTACCATCAATTGAAGGTGAAGGAGCAGGACATTCCTAAGACAACTTTTCATACGCGTTATGGACACTACGAGTTTCTTGTTATGTCTTTTGGACTCGCTAATGCGCCAGCAGCCTTTATGGACTTGATGAAACGAGTGTGTCAGCCAATGTTAGATAAACCAGTGATAGTGTTCATTGATTATATCCTAATTTATTCTAAGAGCGAGGAAGAACATGCCGACCACATACGCGAGGTATTGGAGACACTTAGGAGAGAGAAGTTGTATGCCAATTCTCTAAGTGTGCTTTCTGGTTGCGCGAGGTTCAATTTTTAGGTCATGTTGTTAATGCTGAAGGAATCATGGTGGACCCGGTAAAGGTTGAGGCGGTGATGCAATGAAAGTCTCCAAATATGCCATCCGAGATCCATAGTTTCTTGGGTTTAGCGGGCTACTATAAGAGGTTCATCCAAGAATTCTCCAAGATAGCCTCACCTTTGACTAAATTGACTCGCAAGGATGTGAAGTTCGTGTGGGGTCAAGAACAAGAGTGTGCTTTTAAGGAGTTAAAGACGAGATTAACTCAACCTCCTATCTTGACATTACCCGAAGGAAGTGAAGACTTAGTGGTGTATTCAGATGCATCTTACTCTGGGTTAGGTTGCGTGTTGATACAACGTGGAAGGGTGATAGCCTACGCATCCCGACAGTTGAAGACCCACGAAGTCAACTACCCTACCCATGATTTAGAGTTAGCAGTTGTGGTTTTTGCGTTGAAGATTTGGAGGCACTACCTATACGGGACGAAGTGCACCATCTTCACCGACCACAAGAGCTTGAAGTACTTCTTATAGAAAAAGGATCTCAACATGAGACAAAGGAGATGGTTAGAGCTCCTCAAAGATTATGATTATGAGATCCACTACCATCCAGGCAAAGCCAATATGGTAGTCGATGTCCTTAGCCGAAAAGAGAGACCCGAGCCGATTCGGGTGAAGGCGTATCAGTTAGTGATGCCCTCAGATGTGATGACTCAAGTGAAAGAATTTCAGGATGAGGCACTGAAAGAAGATCGCCTCAACTCTGAACGAATGAAAGGTCTAGTCGTGGAACTGGGAGAAAACACCCACAGGGTTAGAACCCGCTTTGGACGAATATGGATCCCTCGTTATGGAGATCAGCGAGGGCGAATCATGGATGAAGCTCATAAGACTCGATACTCCATTCATCCTGGTGCCACCAAGATGTATCAAGACATGAAGAAGGACTATTGGTGGCTGGGTATGAAACGTGACGTGATGGAGTATGTGAATAAGTGCCTTACTTGCTTGCAAGTGAGGGAGAACATCAGAAGCCCTACGGGAAGATCCAACCATTGGATATACCCGAGTGGAAGTGGGAGCACATCACCATGGACTTCATTACAAAGTTACCCCGCACAACGAGAGGGTACGATGCCATCTGGGTGATTGTTGATCGTCTAACCAAGAGTGCTCATTTCCTACCGATCCGAGAGACGTATTCATCCGAAAGGCTGGCAGATCTACTCATTAAGGAGATTGTAGCTCGTCATGGCGTACCGGTGTCAATCGTGTCGGATCGTGACACCCGATTCACATTGAAGTTTTAGAAAAGATTCCATGACGCGATGGGGATGAGGCTACATATTAGCACTACTTATCATCCTCAGACAGATGGTCAGTCTGAGAGGACGATTCAGACGCTCGAGGATATGCTTTGAGCATGTGTAATCGATTTTGGAGGAAGCCACCTACCGTTAGCAGAATCTCATACAATAATAGTTACCATGCTAGTATTGGCATGCCGCCATACGAGATGCTATACGGTAGGAGGTGTAGGACGCCCGTATGTTGGGGAGACATTGGGCAGAAAGAGCTGGGAGGTGTCGAGGTGATCGAGGCTACAACTGAGAAGTTGAAAAAGATCAAAGCCTTCATGAAGGTGGCAAAAGATAGACAAAAGTCGTATGCTAACGGTCTCACCTTGGAAGGGGATCATCCGATTCAGGAAACGAGGTAAGCTAAGCCCGAGATACATAGGACCTTTCCGTATCGTCACACGAGTAGGAGAGGTGGCCTATCAACTTGAATTGCCAGCTGAGTTAAGTGGAATTCATCCCACATTCCACGTATCCCATCTGAGAAAGTGCTTAGCTGATGAAGACATGGTTGTACCATTGGAGGATATCGAGGAGGATGAACGGCTCAACTATGTAGAGTAACCAGTGGCGATCATCGATCTGAAGGAGAAGAGGTTAATGAATAAAGTGGTTCCTCTTGTGCATATATAGTGGAAGCACCGGAAAGGTTCCGAGTCTACATGGGAGACTGAAGAGGAGATGAGACAACATTACCCTCATCTGTTTGAGGAATAACAGGTTTCGGGGATGAAACCTATAAGGGGGTGGACTTGTAACACCCGGATATTCTAATAGATGTAAAAGAAGAATAAAAAGAAGGAAATGCAAATTAACCCAAGTGGAGGGGTTAAATGTGCCAAAGAGCAAAGTAATATATTATATTTTGTACAAAACAACATGGCCGCCCATACACAACTTCACATCACCTTTCGCAATTGGGTGTTAGAGAGAGAAAGAGCAGAAGCTCTAGGACTTTGAAGAAGATTAAGAAGAAAACCAGATTTAAGGTTGTTGGACCAAAAGAACCAATGAGCCAAATCAGAAAACCTCTAAGTCCCACAAGACATCACAACAACTGCTGAAAGCATCTTTAGCTGTTTGACAAAGTCTGAAGACCTCAATAGCTGAAGATCAAAGTACTGAAGAAAATCAGCTGAAAACTCAAGTACTGAAGACTCAAGTATTGAAGACTCAAGTACTAAAGACTCAAGTACTGAAGACTCAAGTACTGAAGACTCAAGTGCTGAAGACTCAAGTGCTGAAGACTCAAGTACTGAAGACTATCAGCTGAAGATCAAAGTACTGAAGATCAACAGCTGAAGTACAAAGACTGAAGACAAAGACTGAAGACATTAGTTGATGACAACTACTGAAGTCATCAGCTGATGAAACATCTGAAGTTAAAGTCTGAAGTCAAGTGCTGAAGCTTCAGAGTTTGTCATAACAGCTGAAGAAGTATTCTTCAGTTGTTGTGATGGTTTACTTTTCAGCTTTTTCTTATCAGTAGTTTTATTTCTATTTCAGTAGTTTGTAAAACGACTGAAGAGTTGTTCTTCAGTCGTTGTAGTTTTCAGTAGTTTCTTGTCAGCTATTGTAATAAGTTTAACACTTAGTATTTTGTAAGGAGATGTCAGCTATTTGACATCTTCAGTAGTTTAGGTAGTTTCAGTAGTTTGTTAGAATAACGGTTTGATGTCACTATCAAGTGACATCAGCTGACGTCATTCTTCCTATAAAAGGAAGATGACCTAATTGTAATCCTTGCCAAGCGTGTGATTTAATAGAAAACACTTTTTTGCAGAATTCCTCTCTTCTCTATAACCTACTGTTACATTGATATATCTCGTGTGTTCTTAGTATAATTTGCTTAATTCTAGTGCTAAATCCCCTGCGAATACAACTAATTGATCAAATAGAGGCTGAGATCTTTCAAATGGTATCAGAGCTGGTTAATCATTGATTGATTTAACAATTGATCATTGAAACTGCTCTTTTGCTATCTACGTTTGATCGAATTAGCAAATTTGCAAGAATCGGTTATAGAGATTGAGTTTTGCTACTTCTGGCCATTAAACTTGAGGTTCTCGTGGTTTTGAGCTAGATTTGTTTTGTTTACACTTGAATTTGCTTGAATTCTGAGATGGCGACACAAACTAATGATCCTCATAATACTGGATCCTCAACAAAGCCTCCGATGCTTGTGAGGAGTGAGTATAACATGTGGCAACGTCGTATGCTCCATCACTTGTCTGTCAACAGTGCTGGTTGTTGGAAGTCAGTGGTACATGGACCATACAAGCCTATGGTGAGCGTTCCTGAATCAAATGAGAGGGTTACGAAGAAACCTGATCAATATTCGGACGAAGATCTTAAGCTGTTCGAGATTGATGCTAAAGCCCATGGAATTCTGGCCACGGCACTGCCTAATGAAATCTATTCAGGGATGATGCATCATGAAACTGCTCATGATCTCTGGGTTGCTCTGAAGGAACAATTCGGAGGAACCAATGAGGTCTTAGCAAACAATAAGGAAATCCTCGCCCAACAATATGAGACATTCTGTCATAGGAAGGGTGAGACACTGACTCAACAGTTTGAGCGATTCTCTTGTCTTATTTCTGAGCTGAAAATGGTTAAACAAGAGTATTCCAATAGTCAGATGAACAACTGTTTCCTCAGATCCCTGCCTGAGAGATGGGACACTTACACCATTGTCCTACGCTCCAGTGCAAATCTAGATACTCTATCTCTCACCCAACTTCATGGGAAACTGCTTACATTTGAGAGAGAGATAGAGCAGAAAAGGAAGTTGTCAACCTCTGGCAAGCTCACTGATGACTTTATATCAGGCAATACTACACTGATAGGTCAAGAGTTAGAATATGCTGCATCAGAGAGTGCCTATGATGAGCATATTGATTTCTCTACCAATTCTGAACATGCTTTTGTTGGTGTTGATGGTAGTTCAGGAGGTAGCAGTGATAACCTGTGCTTTCTGATGGAGGACTTGAAGGGCATTCCAGTGATGATCTGGAAGAGATGGATATTTTGAGTCAAATGGCAATGATAAATATCAGATCTCAAAAGTTCTACAAGAGAACTGGCAGGAAATTTCCTGGTCTCTCTGGCAAAACAAAGTTGGTTTTGACAAGAGCAAGTTGAGGTGTCACAAGTGCCATAGACTTGGACACTTTGCTAGAGAGTGTAGATCATCTGGATCTAACTCCTCTGCACCCTTTGTGACTTTTCCAAGCAATAGCTCACAGCACAAGGGCAACATACCACCAGTTCTGGTCATCCATCACCAGCTCAGGCATCACCTGTATACTTTGTGCCTCAGGGTCATATGCCATATCCATACCCCTGCTACTACATGTCTCAGTCAAGTCCAGTTCAAGCACCAACTGCTCAGCAACCACATGCTCTTCCTATGCCTCAACCATCCCAATCTCATCAACAATCTCAACCTCAACCACACAGCTTTTTCACCCTAGGAGTTGTTGACTGGAGCAGTTTACCAGATGATTTATCTAGTCATGAACAACTGTTTCCTGGTGCTGGTCAACATGGTGGTGATCATCCTTTTGGGAACCTTTCTCTCATGGCCCTGGAGTCTGCTGATGGGTCATCCTCCAATGCTTCATCACAGGTATCTTCTGAGGCCAAAGCCAAGCTATGTTCTGAATCTTGCATAGCTGCATTTGCATCTATTAGAGAAGCAAATATTGCTTTAATTGATAAAAATCTTGAGCTAGAGCAAACCCTTTCCAAAAGAAAAGCTGAATTTGAGTCTGTGCTTAATGATAAAAATGATAAGATTTATAAACTTAAATGTCAAATCAAAGATGATAAGGCTAGGGAAGAGGTACTTCTAGAGAAGTATAGAGACCTCAAGGAAACACTTGCAGCTACCCAGGTAGAGTGTGATCGCTGGGTGCAATCCTGCAAGGGTTTTGAAATGCTTCTGAGTAAGCAATCAGCTTCCAATGTGAAGTTTGGCATTGGTTATAATCACACTGCTCCTCCAACAGATTTTACTTCCAGAGCAGAAGTAGAATCTGATGGAGAAAGCAATAACCAATCCTTCTCATCATGTGACCTACTATCTGATACAACATCATCAGAGGTTGGAGTCAGCATTAATTCTTCATAAAACCAATAAGCTGATGCTACAACAGCTGATGGTTCAAATGCTGACTGTCACATGATCAAAAGGTTGGTCAACACTGGTGTTGTCTCTAAAAGTACTGAAAGTACTGGAGAGCAAGTGATAACACCTGAAGTTCAAACCCCAACTACTGCCAGTACTGAAGGGAAGAAAACTGCAAGTAGAAAGGGTTTGAAGACTACTAAAGAAGATATCAGGAAAACAAGTATTGCAAGGAAGAAAACTGCAAGTACTGATAGCAAATTGCTGAAGAACAAGTCTTCAGTAGTTTCATCTTCTTCAGTAGATGATCAACTAAAGATGAAGAAGAAGCCATGTGAAATATGTGGCTTGTTCAATCATCTTACTGATGATTGCTGGTACAAAAGGGGCTCCAAACTCAAACAAAAGGAGAAAATTAAAGAGAAAATGAATGTAATGAAAACTGAGTTTGAGACCAAGTTTGTACCAGCAACATCAAAACCTGAAACCCCTAAGTCCAAGAAGAAATCCAAAAAGAAGGATGGGTTAATCAGGCAACAGCTGAGGTTGCTCAAAAGAAGAAGGTGCAACACAGGAATCCATCACAAGCAAGCACTAATGTGTCTGATGAGCTAAAGGCTTTATCATAAAATCAGACACAGCTTGTTATGATGGTTCAACATCTAATGGGAAGAGTCAACCAATTAGATGCTCCTGTGCTGAAACCACAGAAAAGGAAATCCAAGCCAAAGGATTCCTCTTCTACACTATCTCCTTCACCTCAGGCTGTCACACATAACAAACCAGTTAGTGTTACATCTATTGATGAGATAAGACCCAAAACCAAAAAGGTTTAGGTCTCAAAAACTAACTAACTTGTTGTGATGAATGCAGGGTTCTTCAACATGCCAAAGAAGCATCTGGTATGTAGACAGTGGAGGATCCATGCATATGACAGGAAGCAGCTCACTTCTTAATGACTACTCTCAAGGAAAGAAGGGGTTTGTTTCCTTTGGCAATGATGCAAAAGGTTACATCATCGGCAAAGGCTTTGTTTCCAATCGGGAAATAAGGTTTGATGATGTTAACCATGTGGAGAATCTCAAGTACAATCTCTTGAGTGTCAGTCAAATGTGTGATAAAGGCCATGTTGCCCTTTTCACCAGCCAGAACTGTCGGATTCTGTCATCCAAAGTTCTGAGTTTGATTGACAAGGTGTTGGATGAATATACTCTCCTGAAGGCCAACAGGACAGGAAGAGTATATGCCTTAGATCTTTCAAAGAAAATTGATCTAAAAGGCCATCCTTGCCTATTCTCCAAGGCTTCTCCTCAAGAATCTACTCTATGGCATAGAAGGCTGGGTCATGTGAATTTCAAAAACATGAATCAGCTGATACACCATGGTTTAGTAAGAGGGTTGCCTTTGAAGGAGTTCAAATGTGAAGACAACTGCACTGCTTGTTCAAAGGGGAAACAACACAAAGTCTCATTCCCTCCAATAGAAGAACCAAAGTCCAATGCCTGCCTGCAACTTTTGCACATGGATCTTTTTGGTCCTGTCAGAGTGATGAGCATGGCAAAGAAGAAATACTGTCTGGTAATTGTGGATGACTACTCCAGATTTGTATGGACTTTTATCTTGCACTCCAAAGATGAAGCTGCAAAAGCTATAATGAACTTTGTGTTATATGTGGAGAAGCAGTATTCCCTTCCAGTCAAGTGTGTGAGGAGTGACAATGGCACAGAGTTTAGAAATCACACACTTGATGACTTCTATCTGTCAAAGGGAATCAAAAGGCAGTTCAGCATTCCAAGAACTCCTGAACAAAATGGAGTGGTGGAGAGAAAGAACAGGACCCTCATTGAAGCTGCAAGGTCAATGCTGGCTGACTCAGGATTGCCACTGACTTTTGGGCTGAAGCTGTCAACACAGCTTGCTATGTGCAGAATAGAGTATTAGTGAATCAGAGGTTGATGAAGACTCCTTATGAAGTACTTCATCATTTGGCTCCTTTGATTTCCTTTTTAGAGCCTTTGGGTGTCCTTGTTTCATTCTCAACACTAGCAATCCACTCCAGAAGTTTGAATCAAAGGTGGATGCAGGGTATTTTATTGGTTATTCATCAACTTGCAAGGCATATAGAGTTTTCAACTGCAGAACAAAGATGGTTGAAGAGACTCTGCATATGAAGTTCAATGAATCTCCAAAGGACAAGATTCCACAAAACCCTGTGGAGTTATTTGATCTGGACATACTGCAATATGTTCCTTATCAACCTTCAGCTTGTTCCTGTCAACAGTTCTCCACCTGGTGGTACTGATGATGATATAGCCAGTACTCACCTTTTCAGGTTTAGTGACCACCTGCCTGAGTCAACTAAACCTGATGCTCCTGTAGCTTCAGCAGCTCCATCCATAACAAATGCTGATGAGATTTCTGAATCCTCTACTTCATTTGAGTTACCATCTCCTACTTGGTTTCAAGAATCTACATCACCATCTGTTGCTGCTGAAGGTCCTACAAACACTTGCACTGATCTTATTGTCTATCAAGAGCTGAAGAATCACCAATGTCTCAAATCATTGGTGATATCAATGCTGGAGTTTCAACCAGGAGTCAATTGTCCAATTTCTGCTTCTATGCTCTCTTCATCAGTCAGCAAGAGCCAAAGAACTACCATGTTGCACAAGAGACAATGGTGGGTTGAAGCAATGCAGCTTGAGCTTCTTCAGTTCAAAAAAAAGCAAGTGTGGGAGCTTGTTCCTTTACCCCAAGGTAAGTGTGCAATAGGCACTAAATGGTGTTTAGGAATAAAACTGATGAAAAGGGCCAAATTGTCAAGAACAAGGCCATGCTGGTTGTACAAGGGTTTGCACAAGAGGAAGGCATCGATTATGATGAAACCTTTGCCCCTGTAGCCAGACTGGAGGCAATTAGATTGTTCTTAGCTTATGCTTCCTTTCACAATCTTAAAGTTTTTCAAATGGATGTCAAAAGTGCCTTTTTATATGGTAAAATAAAAGAAGAAGTTTATGTGTGTCAACCACCAGGCTTTGAGGATAATAAACATCCTGATTGGGTGTATAAGCTTGATAAGGCTCTTTATGGGTTGAAACAAGCTCCTAGAGCCTGGTATGAAACATTATCTAATTTTTTCTACAGAATAATTTCACTAGAGGCTCCATTGATAAAACTTTATTCATTAAGAATGTGGGATAGCATAAGCTACTTGTTCAAATTTATGTTGATGATATAATTTTTGCATCCTCTGATCCACAGTTGTGTGATGAATTCACTAAGCTAATGAAGCAAAAGTTTGAAATGAGTGCTATGGGAGAATTACAGTTCTTTCTAGGGTTGCAAATCAAACAAAGGACTGATGGAACCTTCATTCATCAGTCCAAATATACAAAAGAGTTGTTAAATAAGTTTGATTTACAAAACTGTAAGCCCTGTTCTACTCCCATGAGCAGCACCACACAACTGGATGTTGATCAGAAAGGTAAAGCGGTTGATGAAACCCTTTACAGATTTATGATTGGGTCCTTGATGTACCTTACAGCTTCTAGACCAGACATTATGTTTGCAACATGTGCCTGTGCTAGATTTCAGCTGCACCTAAAGAATCCCATTTGATTCAGTCAAAAGGATCTTTAGATATTTGCAAGGTACCCAATCTCTAGGTCTTTGGTATTCTACTGGGCATTCTTGCAAATTAGTTGCTTTCTCTGATAGTGACTATGCAGGATGCAAAGTCACCAGAAAATCCACTTCTGGTGGTTGCCAATTCCTAGGCAATTGTTTAGTTTCTTGGCAGAGTAAGAAACAAACATCAATTGCTACATCCACTGCTGAAGCTGAGTACATTGCTGCTGCAAGTTGTACATCCCAGGTACTCTGGCTTCAGAATCAACTCTTGGATTATGGCATCACAGAGACTAAGACTCCATTATTAATGGATAGTGCTTCAGCTCTTTGTATTGTTAAAAATCCAGTCCAGCACTCTAGGACAAACATATTGAGATCAGACATCATTTTATTATGGATTGCTATGAAAAAGGTCTGATTGATCCAAAGTTTGTACCTAGTGCTGATGAGCTTGCAGACATATTTACTAAGCCTTTAGATAGTGCCACATTTCAAAATCTGGTACTAAGGCTTGGTATGCTGCAGCTAGAATAATTTGACTAATACTGATGCTCTCAGCTCACAAGTACTGATGAGCATTAGTATCAAAAGTCAAAAATAAGTACTGATGAGTAATTTAGTCTTCAGCATTTTGCATAACTACTGAAGACTAAAATGCTTCAAAGTACTGAAGTACATTATTTGTTGCAAAAACTGATGTAGTTATAACTACTGATGTGGTTATAACTACTGATGTATAGTTTTCAAACAAATAAGTACTGAAGAACAAATTTGTTCACAAGTACTGATGTGTAATCTTGCACATAAGTACTGAAGACAAAATTTGTTCACAAGCTCTGAAGAATAATTTATTTCATCAGGTCTTCACAAGAGCTGAGGAATAAATTTCACAAGAGCTGAAGGCCAATGAAACATCTGAAAGTCAGCCAAAGAGCTGATGAGTAAATGTTGAGGTCAGCATGAAACAACTGAATTGACGAAAACAGCTGATGAGTAATTTTACTCTTCAGTTGATTTCTTCTGCTGTTTCATACCAACCAACTAGACAAAACCATGTCTTCAGTAGTTTTACAACTACTGATGACTAACACCAAGTCCTCAGTTGTTTACAACAACTGAAGCCAAAACCATGTCTTCAGTAGTTTACAACTACTGATGTCAGTAGTTTACAACTACTGATGACTAATACCAAGTCTTCAGTTGTTTACAACGTCTGAAGATGAAAAACATGTCTTCAGTAGTTTATAACTACTGATGACTAACAACAAGTCTTCAGTCGTTTGCAACATCTGAAGGACAAAACCACGGTCTCAGTAGTTTCAACTACTGATGACTAACACCAAGTCCTCAGATGTTTATAACCTCTGAAGGTTAAAACCTTGTCATCAGTCGTTTCAACAACTGATGCCTAACACTAAAACTTTCAGTCGTTTTCTTTCAGCCATTTAATCCTTACCCTATAAATACCCAACCCTACCTTTAGAGTTTTTCATTCTCTCATAACCTAATATTTCCAAAACTCTGACACCATTAATGGCGACCATGCAGCTCAAGCCAAGACACAACTGTGTTGCATACCTTACCAAATCCCCATTTTGGACCAAGTTTGATAAAGCCATTGATCTCATGGTCGATTCCCCATTCCAAACGGCTTTTCTCCTCAATCCCACAATATATGCCGATTCCCTTACACAGTTCTGGACGAACGTCACCCTTAGTGGAGAGAACGACGCCAAGGTCTCTCTCCAGTCGTTCGTCAACAACCAGAAGGTGGTTATCACTCCGGCAATCATCCGCCAAACCCTAAAATTGGATGATGCCACCTTCCCAACCGAATATCCAAAAGGCACCACTGATCTTTCCTTTGCACACCATGACTATCAGGGTGACCTTCATGCCTCTACCCTGCTCAAGAAACATTTCCATGATGCCGAACGACTTGTTTTCCACATGGTGAATGTTTGCTTAGCCCCAAAGACCTCCTCATGGGACCAAATGTCATCGAGGTGGCAGCAGGTATTCTTCTCTATCCTTGAGAAACAAAACTTAAATTTTTCTGAAATAATCTTTTGGAACTTAAGGATATGGCCACAAAACCTTTTGCTAACCGTTGGATACTATATCCATGGTTCATAATGGCCATAATAGAGAACCAGCTACATGCTGAGGGACTTGTTGGCCTTGGAGTCCCTGCCATGGCTGTATTGCCTGAGGTATACTCCAGGCACAACACTGACCAAACGTTGAAAAAGGCTGCCAAGCTGCGAAAACCCACGCAGCTGGAACCCACAGCCTCCACCTTAAAATCCAAAGTCCCCACCAAACCCAAACAAAAGAAACCCAAAAAGGCTACTCAGGGAGATGAGTCCCCTGAGGTTGCCCCTGCACAACAAAGGCAGGAAGTAATTGCTGGCACGATTCTCCCAGCAATTACCACAACTCCACCAACCACAACCGCACAGGCATCCTCTCTATAGGAGCCTGATGCAACCATTTCTGGGGCTGCCACACATCTGGAACCTTTCTCACTTGAGGAGGTTGCCATTGAAGAGCACCACTCTCCCCGGTGCAAACTGCTTCTACCCTATCTCCTACTACAACCGCCCCTCAAAGCCCTACATTAATAATTGCTAAAGTGTTGACTCATCTTCACACTCCACCCTCTCCCCAGGAACCAATCACAACTGGGAAAACTCCAACCACAGAGAGGGTTACAAGTGTTGATGGGAGCCCACAACACAGAGAATCAAATGTCTCATCTCCAAGTGTGGCAAAGGAGATAGGACAATCTGGTGAGGCTGCCACTTCTCCTGATTCAGCACATGAACAGGATGAAGCTGGTAACATAGCTAAGACCTCACCAGAGGCAACTGTCGATGATGGATCCAATCCGGAGGCAGGAAGTCCCCAGTACCAAGAACAAGGGGCACATGTGATCACTGAGCCACACTCAGCACATGTACATCCTGATTCAATCAGGAGGTCAGGTGATTCAGTTACAACTGATGATGACCTGAGCTTTTTCTACGATGTAGTAGCTCAAAACACCATTCTTGAGGATGTGGTGAGTAGACTCAAAGAGCTACTCTCCAAAATGACTCAAGAACAAAGTCCATCTGCCACCATACACCCACAGATGGCACCTTCACCTAAAGGTCTCACATACACTCAGCCACTCTCACAAACTCAGCCACCTGCCCCTACTTCTGGCACTAGTTCTCAGGGACAGATCCCCCCTGAGCAATTAGCTGCTATCTTTCAAAATTCCTTGCCTCTCATCACACCCATTATCACAGATATTGTGATCAAAACCCTTGATGAGAGGCTTCCCTCTACTATACAGCCTGTGGTGGAAGCTGTTGTGATGAAGAAGCTTTCTGAGAGTCAACCCCTTGTAACCAATGCAACCAAAAAGGGGAGACTTCAGTGAAAGCCAAGAGGAAGAGAGTGGAGGAGGAAGTGAAAGAGAAAGAAGTTGAGGATAAGGTAGTGCATGAGAGGGAGTTGGTGGTGGAGACTGAGAGGGAGAAGGAGAAGGAGAGGGCTGAATTGGAGAAAGTGACTGAAAGTTAAAAAGACTTTCATGTCACATATAAGAAGAAGAAGGGAGAGAAGGAGAAAGATCTAGCTGTCCTTGTCAAGGAGGCTGATGCTGAACATAGCAGGTCAATGGATAACATCATTGATCAGCTGTTCAGGCAAGGCTTTGACACTGACACTGCTGAGCTATATCAAGAGATAAGGAAGTTGGAGGTGAAAGAGATAGAATACCGATGGTCTTGTTATAGCCAAGAGGAAAAGAGAGACTTGAGGCTATGACAAGATTCATTTTGAAGTATCTAGGGAGATCAGTCCTGGAGATCAGATCATGGCCTAAGAACAACATCTTGGCTATAGCCACCAAGATTGTTCGTCTGAGGTATTCACGAAGGGACTGATCATAGAAGCCCTTAGTGAAGCCGTGCTGGGAACAGGAATGAGTTAACCAAACAAACCAAATCCTCTCTCACATCTAAATTGCTAGCTCAGCCTGCCCAATTTCCCACACCAAAAACCAAACCACCACCACAAAACTAACCCCTTCACCATCAAAACCCATAGCCGATGATGCACCCTTGAAGAGGAAGAGAAGGGTGCTGAGGCTAGAAGAAGAAGAAGAAGAGGATGATGAGCACCAAGATAGGCTGCCTCTCTCTGCAGTCATATCTTTACCCAAAGCCAAACCTTTACCCATCACTCCTGCCTCACAGATGGAAGCTGTGAGAGTTAAACTTGAAGAAGAACAGCAACATAAGCTACATGATGAGGAGCTGTTGAAAAGAGTAGATAAAGCTTATGGTGCTTCCTCATCAATTGTTAATATTAGGAAACAAGCTCTGAGATTAGTCACTTTAAGGCATACATTTCAATTTCAAAAGGACAAAGTGAGTATTTGGCCTGATCCTAGGGTGTCTCACAGGATCATTAAGAAAGACATTCCACTGAGATACAATGGCCAAGTAAAAAGGATTGTAGATGAAGTGATCTCTTTGGCCATTGTAGTATCACCCTGGGAGATCATTGAAGGTTTCAAGAAGACCTATCAGGCTAACCTGCCACCACAAAAGATGTTGGAGAATAGGGTGGTTAAAAAGGGGTTAGTCTACAAGAGGTTTAAGAATCTTAGGAGAAATGAGCTCCAGTTGTTCTTAGAGGGTAATCACCCTGATTAGTTCGCCTATAGGGCTATAACAACTGTGGAGCTCAAAAATGATAAACAGGCCAAATACATCTCAGAGCTCTATGGGCCTGAAGGATTCTTTGAGGATGAGGCGGAGAATCTTACCATGGAGGAACAAGTAATGTTTTTAGAAGCCTACACCAGAGAATCCTACAGGCTCATAGTTGGGAAGTAGGTCTCATGGATGCGACAACAACTCTGTGTCCAGTTCCCCAAAACAGAGTTCCCATCCATACTATGCCAATCAGATCCTTGAGACCTCTTCCCAGGCCAATGCTTATATGGGTCAACTTCTGAGCTGATCCAGAAGGAAATAGACCAATCATTCTGCCATAATAAGTTGGACTAACAATAAGCTTAGAGGTTTTGGCTGCATTGGTTCAGGGGGAGTTTGTTGGACCAAAAGAACCAATGAGCCAGATCAGAAAAACCTCTAAGTCCCACAAGACATCACAACAACTGCTGAAAGCATCTTCAGCTGTTTGACAAAGTCTGAAGACCTCAACAGCTGAAGATCAAAGTACTGAAGAACATCAGCTGAAGAATCAAGTACTGAAGACTCAAGTACTGAAGACTCAAGTACTGAAGAGTCAAGTACTGAAGACTCAAGTGCTGAAGACTCAAGTGCTGAAGACTCAAGTACTGAAGACTATCAGCTGAAGATCAAAGTACTGAAGATCAACAGCTGAAGTACAAAGACTGAAGACAAAGACTGAAGACATCAGTTGATGACAACTACTGAAGTCATCAGCTGATGAAACATCTGAAGTTAAAGTCTGAAGTCAAGTGCTGAAGCTTAAGAGTTTGTCACAACAGCTGAAGAAGTATTCTTCAGTTGTTGTGATGGTTTACCTTTTAGCTTTTTCTTATCAGTAGTTTTATTTTCTATTTCAGTAGTTTGTAAAACGACTGAAGAGTTTGTTCTTCAGTCGTTGTAGTTTTCAGTAGTTTCTTTTCAGCTGTTGTAATAAGTTTAACACTTAGTATTTTGTAAGAAGATGTCAGCTGTTTGACATCTTCAGTAGTTTAGGTAGTTTCAGTAGTTTGTTAGAATAACGGTTTGATGTCACTATCAAGTGACATCAGCTGACATCATTCTTCCTATAAAAGGAAGATGACCTAATTGTAATCCTTTCCGAAGCGTGTGATCTAATAGAAAACACCTTTTTGCAGAATTCCTCTCTTTCTCTATAACCTACTGTTTCATTGATATATCTCGTGTGTTCTTAGTATAATTTGCTTAATTCTAGTGCTAAATCCGCTGCGAATACAACCTAATTGATCAAACTAGAGGCTAAGATCCTTTCAAAGGTAAGATTTAGTGTTTTTAAGTTGTTCTTCGCTAGAATTAGCCTCGGTTATATGCTTATGTGTGTTTATGTGTGTTCGAATATGTGTTTAGAGGGTTCCTAGGTGTTAGAATCATCTGAGAAGCTCAAGTGAAGATTTTAAACTTGAAGAACAACAAAGGTGAGTTCTAGACCCCGTAGTTTTACATATTTAAACACTTTTGGGGCTGAAAATGTATGTAAAACTATTTTTACAAAAGTTGTTTGAATGCCCGTTTGTGTCTATGTATGCATGATGATGTTTTGATGGTTGTTATAGGGTAGTTATACTTAGAATGGTGTTTTTAAGCTTAGATCATGTAAGAAAAATGATTGGGACTGATAATATGTTAAGAATTTCTAAACAGATTACCCAACCGCCTGAACAGTACCTCAACCATCTAGAATTTCCTTAGAAAGTTTTAAGTCAGCCCAAACGTCTAAACAGGGCCCAACCGCCCAAACAGTGCCCCAACCGTCTGGAAATTTCCTTAGAAAATCTAAGTGTAAGTCCATGCATCTGAACAGTAGCCCATACGTCTAGGATTTAGGTTCAGACGCCCAAGTATGGGCCAACCATCCAAATAGTGCCCATGCGTCTGAGATGGCCCAAACGTCTAAGTGATGAAACGTCCAAATAGTGCCCATGCGCCTAAACAGGCCTCATGCGCCTGCATAGTGCTCATGCGCCTAGGACACGTAGAATATTTTCTGAAATTTTGAGTAAAACAGAATCATTAGAGTTTGACCCAAAGTTGACTTAGGGTTTTTAATTGCTATTATATTTGCATTATTATAAGTTGTTCCTATGGTCATAGTGATTATTATTGTGTGACTTATGTGGTGTGCCTATGATCATAAATGCAAGTATCATATTTAACAAAGTGAAAGAGTAAAGATAAAGAGAAGTGGAACTTAATTAAAATGTTAACAAGTTTTGCAAGCATATGGGAGGTGCACGACCATGTTGTCGTTAGCTCAACTATGATGCGGGTTAGCTACCCCAAAGGATACACACAGGGCCAGTCAATTGAGATTGGCGGACCTTTGCAGCATACCCTAGGTGATTGTGCCAGTCTTGTGTACAGTAATCAGAGCCCATTGAGAGACCAGAGGCCCAACACCAGTTTCCCCGTGCATATAGTTTAGGGTATTGCTCATTGTCCACATAGACAGTGAAAGATAAAGTTGAAATAGTACGAAATAAACAAGGCATACAGTAAATAAAGTAAGGATTACCTTGTTGTATAGTTAATGCGTGCTCACGTACATGAGTAACAGATGTATTTTTATAAAAAGAGTATTTTCATATATATACATTACACAAGGTATTTTTAATACTTTTAAAACTTAAACTCACTCAGTAACACTGACTTTTATACATTTTCAGTTGGCAGGTAATTGTTACTGAGGATGGCAAGAGGGTGAAGCTACTCGGCAGGGAAAGACTGACATCCATTCATATGTCATGATATTGTTGTTTTGTAATGTGTAAGGGTATTAGTGAGGCTGATGCAACCCAAACACTTAAAGTCTCTCTTGCATGCATGCACATGTACACTGAAGTGGAATGCTTCGGAAGATTCACACTGACTTGAAAATTATTCTAAGTGTGAAATCTTCCAAAGCCAAGACCAATATCTTCCGAAGCCAAAAGATGAAGTCTTCTGAAGCTTCAAGGACAAAGTCTTCCGAAGCCAACCATTAAAGACAGATTTCTTCCGAAGACTTTTATATTTATTTGCTTTATCTGATGTACTTTTTACCTAAAGCTGAACCACTTTCCGCTGCCACTCTGGTAAGTCACCAACCTTTTCATGAGTTGGTGAAAAGGTCCATGCTTTTGGTAAACTGTACATTGAGGTCTTGAGTCTGTAACTTTCCACTTTATGTACTTTATCCTTTTTGTAATATATTAGATGTGAGCTATGGCATGTCATAGTCACTAGTCAAAAGGCAATCTGCCTTTTGACTCTACATGGATTTTCTTGTCTAGTTCATGTATCCAGCTGGCCTTCATAGTATGGCCGGCTGTAGGCTTTATTATAAGTATTTTCTGGTTCTTGTAACTAAAAGAGGTTTTTGAGTTGAACTTTATAAACCACTTTGTAAGGAACTAGAAGATCAATATACTTTAACCTTGAAACCAACTGCTTGTGTATTGCTCTAGTTTTCTATCTCATTTTACATCTTGTATTTCCAAGTTCTCAAAACTCATTACTGGTCAGTTTCCCCATTTGAATTGTTAAGTGTTGAATACACTCTCCTCTTTGTGTTATTATGTTGTACAAGTGCATAACCCCTTCACCCGGTCTTGCAATTAGTATCAGAGCATCTCAGGCTCTTGATATAAGATCTCACCATCTTAAGATCCCTCACACACACAAAATACTTAACCTTTCAAATGGAAGCTATCTCTAAGGCTGATATGGAACCTGGAACCATGACAAAGTCCCCACTAATCACTCTTGATGTCTTTGACACTTGGTGACAATGAATGGAAGGTTTCATAAAGTGTCAAGACTCAAGAATGTGGGAATCTGTTGTCTCTGGACCTTACATACCAAAAACTCCTTCAGCTGCTGCTGTAGGTGGTATGATCCCCAAGGCTGTGGCTGACTACTCAGAAGAAGATAGAAAGAGAGTAGAGATTGATCCAAAAGCCATGACAGCCCTTCAGACTGCTCTTCCAAACTCTGTATACAGAGGTTTCAAGAAATGCAAAACAGCTAAGCAGCTATGGGATGCATTGAAACTAATGTATGAGGGTTCTACTGAAGCCAAGGAAAACAAGAAGGATCTTCTGAAGCAGCAGTTTGAAAATTTCACCTTCAAAGCAGGTGAGACCATGACTCAACAATACTTCAGGTATGTTGAGATTGTGGATACCCTAGTGGATGTTAGAGTAACTCTTGAAAACAGAGACATTGTAAGGAAGTTCATGTCCTCTCTTCCTAGGCAATGGACACATTATTGTGTTGTAATCAAGAGAACTGAAAACCTTAAGACTCTCACTCTAACAGAGTTGTACGGCATTCTCAGTGGATACCAGATGGAGATGAACATGCAAGGTTCATCTGGTAACTCCAGCAATCAAATGGGTTTACCCTTCATGTGACTGAAAGGGATAACATAGAACCTCAGCATCATCTCATATGCTACCCTGACATCTCACAAAAGGGTCATTTCATCACCCTCCCGGAGACACCAAGGGAGAACTATACTCAAGGAAGCTCATTCCAAGAGACAAGTTCTTCTCAAGCCTTTGTGTCCTCTGATGAAAGTAGTGGCAGCTTTCTATTCACCCTTGAAGATCTGGACTGTATCCATCCAGACGACCTGGAGTATATGGAGATAGTCCAGCAAATGGCTCTTCTCACTCACAGAGCCAAGAGATTCTACAAGAGGTCAGGAAGGAAGTTTCCCAGCAATACAGCCAGTGGAAAGTTTGGACTGGACAAAAGCAAAATTAAGTGTTATAACTGTAACTTGATGGGTCACTTTGCTAGGGAGTGCAAAGCACCAAGAACAAATGGTGGACAAGCACAATCCAGACCAAACTACACTGATAAAGCTACCCAGAATGAGAAGTCAAAGCAGCAAGCTGCAGTTGCTATTGAAGAAGAAGGCTTTGACTGGAGCTTTCAGGTGGAAGATGCATCCCCAAATCAAGCATTAATGGCTGACCATGATGAAGCCAAGGTATTGGAACATCTTTGCACTCCTAAATGTATTGCTAAAGTCAACAGATACAGGTCCTATAACCTAGAGATGAGATCTGATCTTGAGTCCTTGAACATACTAAAATCTGATTTTAGAAAAATAAAAATGATTACAAGTTAAAGATAGAGGACTTAGAGAAAACCATTTCAGTTTTAAAACATGAGCATACAAATTACAAGACTCAGATCAAAGATCTCATAACTAAGTTAACTGAATGCCAGGCTGAGCTTGTGATCAACAAAGCCAGGGCAGAAAAATGTGTTCTTGAAGAAGAGACCTTCAAGAACATCATATCCTCATCCTTGCATGCAAAAGTTTGTTATCAAAATAGGAAGAGACTGGGATCTAGTGAGATAGCTCCTCCACACACAATCTTGTCTGTAAGATCACCTAGGTGTGGAACTTGTGAAGAAGAGCTTCCTTACATAGACCCATTGAGTGAAGAGGATGAAGAAGTGATAGTGAAGAATTCCTCTGAGAAGAGTGAAGAGGAGGATTCCAAGAAGGGTCACTATCCTTCTGAGGAGAGCAGAAAGCCTGAGATGACCAAGTCTATGAGGAAGAACTTGATCAGAAAGAGCAAAAGAAAGGCCAGGAGGGCTCAAGAGATCAAGGCCACCTTCAACTCTAAGCAGAAACAAGTCTTTATTTCTGTAGGATTTGATATGGTCAAGACTTTAAAATTAAACCTCAACTCTTCTACAAAAAGTTCTGGTTCATGTTCAAATCATCTCAGCATCAAGAAGAAGGCTGATTCGTTGTGTACCATTGCTACACAGCCTGAACCATCCAACTCCAAGAACAGTCCTAAGCCCAAAAGGAATGTCTCATCATCTCCAAAGATGAAGGTGGAGAAGGGAAGTGATCAAAGTCAACCTTGTTCTCAGAAGAAAACTCTTGCAAGGAAGAAAATAAGTTGTGTTATGTGTGAAAGTACTTCTCATCTTGCTATGGATTGTCCATACAATCCAAAAAGTACTCTTCATATGACCAAGAAGGAGACTCCCAAGAGATCTAAGAAGAACTCATCTTCGGAAGAAAAATCTGTCTCCTTCAGAAGCTCCAAAGGAAAGAAGAAGGTAAGTGGAAAATTGCCTTCGGAAGAAAATTTGGTCTCGGAAGAAAGGAATACTTCTGAAGCACTAAAGTCTGTTGCAGTGCTAGCAGAATCTTCCGAAGGTTCAGTCATCAAAACTTTCGAAGTCTTAAAAGCTTCCGAATTGATTAAGGTCAGGTCCAAACTTCCAAAGGTGGTGTGGAAGTCAAGGAAAGATCAAATGACCGAAAGTTTTCCATCAACAACAGCAACAGATTCCCAGAGCACAACCGTAGGATCTGTTACTGTTTCATTACCTTCTACCTCCTTTGATGAGCCCAAGACCAATGAGGCTTGAGTTTCCAAATGTAACTAATCATTTTCTGTGTGCAGGAACAGCTCAAGACAAACAAAAATGTCTGGATCATTGATAGTGGCTGCTCCAGGCACATGATAGGCAATAGGTCACTACTCCAGAACTTTGAAAGGATTGATGGAGGACTAGTTGCTTTTGGAGGAGATGAAGGAGGTTACATATCTGAAAGGGGCAAGGTCACAAATGGTAAGCTCAGCATTAAGAAGGTAAACTTTGTCAAGGAGCTTGGGTACAATCTTTTGAGTGTATCTCAATTTTGTGATCAGAGTCATAACATGCTCTTTACTGAGCATGAGTGCATTGTTCTCAAGCCTGGGGTGATTATTCCTCATGAGCGTATTCTGCTTAGAGCCCCCAGGAAAGGGAACATGTATATGATGGATTTACAGGAAACATCTCCCTCAGGAGAAGTTTCATGCTCTTTATCTAAAGCCAATAGTGATGAGTCTTTTCTTTGGCATAAAAGAATGTGCCATTTAAACTTTAAGAATATGAATAAGCTAATTAAGAATGATTTGGCAACTGTAATGCCAAGGAAAGAGTTTACAAGTGATGACCATTGTGTTGCATGCCTGAAAGGGAAGCAACACAAGGTATCTCACAAGCCTAAGGAAAGAAACTCCATCACTACACCCCTACACTTGTTACATATGGATCTCTTTGGCCCCACCAGTGTAATAAGTTTAGGAAGGCCTCTTACTGTCTGGTGATCACAGATGACTTTACAAGATTCACATGGGTCTTCTTCCTTAGAACTAAGGATGAGACCCCTGAGACTCTGAAGAATTTCATCTTAAGAATTGAGAATCAATGTGATCACAAGGTCAAAACCATAAGATGTGATCAAGGAAATGAATTTAAGAATCAAATTATTGATACATTTTATGATAAAAAGGGTATTACAAGATAATACAGTGCAGAAGAAGACCTTCAAGTTATATATCTTCAGCTCTAGTTGTAACTACTTCATCAAATGAGGTTTCTATCAGTAGAACAATGACAACTACAGCTGATCCATCTGAGATGCCTTCAAGTTCCAGCTCAGAGGCATAACAGACAAACAAAGAAACTTCAAATGTAGAAGAAGATAATGGTGGTGGTGACAGTGATCAAGAATTTCTGGATGCTGATAACCATCCTATAGATAAGCAAATCAATGATGTCACACATTCATTGGATCAAGTTTCTCTTGATAAGTGTGTTGAAGTGGTGGAGGAAGCATCTATGCCAGATCTAAATTTCTCTAATTTAGATCTGTCTCAGCAACTTACTATGATCCCTCAGCTAAGGATCCACAAGTCTCATCCTACCATAAACATCATTGGAAATGTTGACACGGGGGTAAGGACAAGAGGACAAACCCATGAAGCAAATGTTTGTCTACACTCTTGTTTCTTATCCCAGATAGAGCCCAAGAAAGTTGATGAGGCTCTAAAGGATGGAAGTTGGATTGAAGCCATGCAGGAGGAGCTACTTCAATTCAAGAGACAGAAGGTTTGGAACCTATGTCCTCTTCTACATGGGAAGACTACTATAGGAACCAAATGGGTTTTTAGGAATAAGAAAGATGATAGAGGTATTGTCATCAAGATCAAAGCTAGACTAGTTGTTCAAGGATACACACAAGAAGAAGAAATTGATTACATTGATGTCTTTGCTCTTGTAGCAAGACTAGAAGCTGTTAGGATATTCTTGGCCTTTGCTGCATCCAAGAACTTCAAGGTCTATCAACTTGATGTCAAGTGTGCTTTTCTGTATGGAGTGATTGATGAAGAGGTGTATGTCAAACAAACACCTGGTTGTGCAGATCCTGATCACCCTGATTATGTCTGCAAGCTTAATAAGGCTCTCTATGGACTACAACAAGCACCAAGAAAGTGGTATGAGACTCTATCTCAGTATCTCTACAAGCATGGATACAGAAGAGGTACTATAGATGGAACTCTCTTCACCAAAGGGCAGGGAAATAACTTACTGCTAGTTCAAGTATATGTAGATGACATTATTTTTGGTTAAACTAATCCAAGGCTCTGCAAAGACTTTAAGAAGCTAATGAAAGACATATATGAAATGAGTTCCATGGGGGAACTAAATTTCTTTCTCGGCATTCAAGTGAAGCAAGTTGAAGATGGAATCTTCATAAGTCAGTCAAAGTATGTCCAATACATACTCAAAAGGTTCAGCATGACTGATTGTAAGATTGCTAAGACACCCATAGCAAGAAACCACTTTTGGACCTGATCTTGAGGGGGAGTGTGTGGATGAACACCTTTACAGGGCTATGATTGGGTCTCTTATGTATCTTACAGCTAGGAGGCCTGATATCATGTTTGCCATATGCATTTGTCCAAGATATCAAGCCAACCCCAGGATGTCTCACCTTATCACTTAAGAGGATTTTAAGATACCTCAAAGGTGCTCCAACACTGGGCCTCTGGTATCCTAAAAATTCTGAGTTCAATCTGTATGCACATACAGATAGTGACTATGGTGGTTGCAATATTACTGCAAAGTCTACATCTGGGGGATGTCAGTTCCTTGGTGGAAGGGTTGTCTCATGGTAATGTAAGAAACATATTGTGTCTCTGCATCAACTATTGAAGCTGAATACATTGCTGCTGCAAGCTGCTGTGCTCAAGTGCTTTGGATTCAGAATCAGATGCTTGACTATGGGTTGAACTTCAAGGAGACTCCCATTCACATAGACAACAACAGTGCTATCTCTATCACAGAGAATCCTATGCAACACTCAAGGACAAAACACATAAACATCAGGTATCATTTAATTAGAGATAACTTTGAAAAGAGATTAATTAAACTAGTTAAGGTTAATACAATTGAACAATATGCTGATTTGTTCATAAAAGCTTTTGATGAACAAAGGTTTAAATATCATGTATCAACTATTAGGATGATTAACCTTGAGTAGCTTTTTCTTAAAAACTAATTCATTTTATTTCTTAAAATCTGTGTATCCTAAGTTGTCTAGTCTATCACCTTCATAAGCTCATGCTTTCTAGGGACAAAACTTGCTGAAGAGTTTTTCATAGATTTTTAACAAATTTTCATCTTTCGAAAATATGTTTTTATCTTCGGAAGAAAATGTTCCTTCAAGACAAACAACTGTCTAAGTGAAATTTACCTTCGGAAGAAATTTCTGAAATCTCTTCGAAGAATAAAAACTCTCTTAGGCACTTGTATGTCTTTTAAGGATCATTTCTCTTCCGAAGAATATTAACTCTCGGAAGCTTTGTTTTTATGGAACAAAGCATCTCAGTTTAACAATTATCTTCCGAAGCAAATTTGTCAAAAACTCTTTGAGAAATTCTTCCGAAGCCATTTTGGCTTCGGAAGCTTTTTCCTTAAAACTTCCGAAGACATTTTACCTTCGGAAGATTTTTGAATTCCAAGAAAATAACTTTTGAGCAAAAAGCAAACTACTTTTTCAGAGGTGGGATCGCCTTCTGGATTTCAAAGTTTATCCTCTTTCATTAACTTTGTCTCAAATCATTTTCACATATAAACTCTATCGGTTCCCCCTCTTTTTATCATCTTCATCTTCTCTAAACCTAAATTCTGAGATTTCTCTCTAAAACCGCCTTCGTTCATCCTTCCTTCACATCAAAGCTTACTCAAAATGGCCAACCTAAACAGACAAATTGACCCGGATTTTTCTATGCAGTTAACAGGCAACACAATCAGGTTGCCCTGTTAAACTCTGAGAAAGATCACCATTTCTCAGAGGTATGCCAATTCTTGGCCCTGTCTAACTACTTCACCTCCCTTACCATTGATCCTCCTCTCTATGAGGATCATTTGCTTTAATTCTGGAAGACCTTCCAAGAGGTCATTTTGGATGGGGAGAAGGCACTGTCTGCCACAGTGCAGGGGAGAACAGTCTTCATCACTCCGGCCATTATCAACACTCATCTTCTGCTGGATGATGAAGAAGGTGAGGTGTTCTTCCTAAAAGAAGCTGTCAACCATTCCTTTGAGCAGATAGGTTATGAGGGAGATTTCTCTGTAAAGACCTTCAGGAAAGGGAAGGTCTCATCTAAGTGGAAGTATTTACTTCATGTGGTTATCCATAGCTTGTCTAACAAGCATGGAGTACGGGACCAGATTCCTGAAGATCTCTCCATCATAGTACATGGAATGGTTCGGGGGTCAAGTTCAGGTATTCTCAATTTATCTATACAAATTTAATATCCAACTTAGACTCTTTAGAATATTACATATTTCCTAGATATGTTCAATACATTCTCAACTGTGAACTGGTCTCATAGTTGAGGGAAACAGGTAATATTCTTAAATTGGGACAGATGAAGCCCGACATCTTTAAGATCTTGAAGAAGCCAACTATTGGCTTCTCAGGGGTAGAAACAGCCCTTGTCCCAATAATGTTAGAGCTCATTGCTCAAGGTGACAACCTAGCAACACAGGCTAGTGTTGAACCCACACCTTCTACATCCCTACCACCAAAACAGTCACAAATCACCCTCACCTACCAAAGAAAGCACAAACGAACCCCTACACAAGCTATTGAGTCTGTGCAGGCCCCCATATACTCACCTACATAGGAGAAAGTGGACACTAGAGCTCCCACTTCCACTGAGGAGCAAACCACTCCCATCACTTCTAAAGTTAGTGCTGAGGTTCCTCATGCTCAGTCTGATGAGCTCACAAGCCTAACAGCCTTAAGCCTTCACTCTGAGTCTCAATAATCAAGTGAACAACCTTCAGGGGACAGTTACCATCCCCAGCCTTTAGATTTAAACCAACCGATACCCAACCTTGACTTCTATACTAATGAGGACTTAGATGCCAGTGAGTATCATGAGTCTTCCTACTACACCTCTCCTCAAATGGAGATGAGTGCTCCTGAGTCATCTAAGTCTAGCCCACATCAGTCACCTATCACTAAGGTGGATACTTCTGAACATGTTCAGGACATTCATATGGAAGAGGCTCTCACTTCAGCAAGTGATTACATCATTCAAACCTCAACCATGGCAACTCAGCCCATTGACACTTCAACTAAAGTTGTCACTGAGCAGAGGAAATCTAGCAGCCAAGAACATCATGCTGGTGATGAGGAAGAGGACCTTGGTCATATTCTCTCATCCCCCAGTGATTCTTCTGATGAAGATGAGGGGAACTTGAGACTAAAGGTACAAAAACTGTCCAAAAGATATACCTATTTAGTCTCCAAGGTGAGTCATCTTGAATCTCAGGTGACTACCTTGCAACAAAGGGTCAATGATCAGCAACTTGAGAGATCTGATCTCAAGGAACAACTAGCTAGGAGACCTTTAAGAGAAACTCAACCAGGAACACAAGAACCTGTGGATGTAATTGACCTAACTCCTAGCTCCCTTGTGCAAGAGGGTGATGCTACCAAAAAGGGGGAGGAAGTCATTACAATCACAGAACCTGGGAGTTCCTCAGGGAGTATGGACATTAAGGACTCACCATCCTCACTTGTAGTTGTGCATACTCAGTAACTTTCTCAAGTCCATATTGATATGGACAGCATAGACTCAGTCATAAGGAGTCTATTTGAGAAAGGCATCCCAAGAGCAGTATCATCTCCACCAACTCTAGATCACACTTTTGGGTGGAGGTATGATACTGCTAAAAGAACTCTTACTCTTCAAAGAGTTCAATAAAGGAACACTGCAGAGTTCAGCCTTAGAGGAAGACAAAGGCAATCAGGCTATACCATCGGTCAACTGGACGTTGAGGCAGACCCTGAGATTAGCTTTAAAGTGAAAACCTTGACTGAAGGCCCAGTGGTAGAACCTGAGAGCCCTGTCTCACCACAAACTGCTGCAGATGTTCAAACCCTTGATGAGACACCTGCTAGTAAAGGTGCATCTCAACCTCTCTCTAGCCAGAGCTTGGAAGCTACACCAAGCAATAAAGGCCAAAGCTCTCTCCACCCTGAGTCACAAAGGTCTGTGAGTGACAAAGGGAAAAGGAAGTTAACTCCTGAGGAGATTGAGGAGGAGGAGAGAGAGAGGAAAAGGAAGCTAAGGGAGAAAGTTCCTCTGTTGGGTCTGCAAGGCTTATGAAAGTGCTATCAGGGATGCCCCTAGACCAAACACTCAGGATGGTGAGTTAAGGGCAGCCAGAATAAACTACTTGCAGACTAGGAACTATGATATTGATGATATCATATCTCTCCCCTTAGATGAGTTGAATGAACTGGCTGATAAAGAACTATCAAAAGAGATAAAGGAAGAAGAGGATGCAGAGCTTCTTCTGAAAATCAAAGAACAAAGAAGAAGGAAGAGGCTCTATAAGCACATGCCTACACTCTCACCAGTTCAAGAAACTCAGGAACAAGAGGATGTGGTACTACAAGAACCTCAGGTAGACAAGGAAAAAGATAGGATCAACATGATCAACAACCTGAGTGCCACATGCCTCTATCAAGCTGAAACATCTTCCCTTACCCTTTGACTACATTGAGTTTGAGTACCTCAAACAACTTGAACTTGATGTAGCCAAAGAAAGAAAGATCACCAAAAGGAAGTTAAGGGAAGAAGATGTAAAATCAAGAGCCATCATCCATAAGAATATGAAGAAGTCTACTGACAGACAGAAGATGATGAGCTTCTTGAAGTTGTATGGATTCTCCGGAAGGAGATTTGGTCCCATGTGTCTATCCACCATGGATGAGCACATTAGGGTGATCAAGAAGAAGATCAAAATAGGTGAACTTGACTTACACTCCCCACCAAGTCAGCCCTCAGGAAGTAGAGGTTAAGGTTGAAACACCCAAGACAACACAACCTGAACTTCCTACTGAATCTCAGCATACTTCTACTTCTGATCCACAGTAGGGATCTATCCCCTCTCAATCTGAACCTGTGAGAGAGGAAAACCCAACTGAGAAAGACAAAGAAGATCAATCAGGTGCTGCAGTCCAGTCTTCTCAGTTAAAGGTTTCAAAGAGAAGGAAAAGGATGGTTTCAAACCAAAGTCAAAAAAGAAGAAGAAGGAAACATCCACCTCCAAACCTCAGGATGAGTCAGAACATCCTGAGGATGTGCAACAAGAGGATGCTCCACCAACTCCCATTCAAGAAGCTCATCTGGCATCAGGCAGACCCATCTTATCTTGGACATACACCACAAATCCAGAAAGATGGCATGTCATAAGAGATCAAGGTATTGAACATACCTACACATGGCAGGATATGTTCAATCTACCTCTACATGATCTCTTTGACATGAGAAGATACTATAAAGGTCTGAGTGATCCTGACCATCTCATAAAGAAAGGGATGGTCATCATCATAATGAGGACTGTTAATATCTAGTGTCTTAAGGTGTTTTGGTAGCATCAGCCTAGGGGGAGTTTGTAAGGGTATTAGTAAGACTGATACAATCCAAACATTTAAAGTCTCTCCTACATGCATGCACATGTACAATGAAGTGGAATACTTTGGAAGATTCACACTGACTTGGAAATTATTCTAAGTGTGAAATATTCCGAAGCCAAGACCAATATCTTCTGAAGCCAAAAGATGAAGTCTAGCGTTCAAGGACAAAGTCTTCCGAAGCCAACCATTGAAGACAGATTTCTTCGAAGACTTTTATATTTACATGCTTTATCCGATGTACTTTTTACCTAAAGCTGAACCACTTTCCGCTGCCACTCTAATAAGTCACCAACCTTTTCATGAGTTGGTGAAAAGATCCATGCTTTTGGTAAACTGTACATTGAGGTCTTGAGTCTGTAACTTTCCACTTTATGTACTTTATCCTTTTTGTAATATATTAGGATGTGAGCTATGTCATGTCATAGTCACTAGTCAAAAGGTAATCTGCCTTTTGACTCTACATGGATTTTGTTGTCTAGTTCATGTATCCAGCTGGCCTTTAAAGTATGGTCGGCTGTAGGCTTTAGTATAAGTATTTTCTGGTTCTTGTAACTAAAAGAGGTTTTGAGTTGAACTTTGTAAACCACTTTGTAAGGAACTAGAAGATCAATATACTTTAACCTTGAAAACCAACTTCTTGTGTATTGCTCTAGTTTTCTGTCTCATTTTACATCTTGTGTTTCCAAGTTCTCAAAACTCATTACTGATCAGTTTCCCCATTTGAATTGTTAAGTATTGAATGCACTCTCCTCTTTGTGTTATTATGTTGTACAAGTGCATAACCCCTTCACCCGGTCCTGTATAATGCAATTAAACATTCTTTTGTAACTTGAACATTATTGTATTGCTTAACAACAATATATTTTAATAATAGAGAATGGTTTTTGCTAACATAATTCCGCTGTTTATTTAATGAAATATGTATTAATATGTTTTATGTTCTATGAATGACCAACAGTGAGGTGCCCAGGAATGAGGTCTTACAATCTTCTAGTTTGGTTTGTTGGATTGAAGGTGTTTGTGACAACCCGAATTAGTTTTCAGGTTAACATTGTTCCATTACCACAACTTTCTTTTAGGAATTCTAAATGACAATCTTATTTATTAAGCCAAATTGATTATTATTATAATTACTAATAACAAACTCATTTATTAAACTAAATTGATTATTATTATTATTATTTTAATAATAAACTACACGTTAAATAAACTAAATTACCCTAAATGTAATTTTGGTGATCTTGGAGGGGGCCTAAGTGCAAATTTCTTCCCAATCCATTATACAAACCCGTAGCCCTACTCTCCTCCCTCTCTCGGCCATCATAACCACTGAAACCCTACTTTCCCCTCACGATCTCTGCACCTCGGCGACAAGCACCCCTCCGATAGCTTTTGTCTCATAACCGTAGACTCCCCTGGCAGCTCCAAGCAAAGCACCTTGCTCCCGGAAATCTGTGTGTGTTGTTTCATCCCGGTGATGTCCCCGTTGGTCATCGTTAATCGTCATTGTTTCTGTACGATTCGTATGTTTACTTCTTGGTATTACTTGTGTATCTTATGTACAGTTTTGAGAAATCATTTACTCGAGTTCAAGGGTTGTGATAATCGGGTATTGATACAGATCACCCTTTGATCCATTAAACCACGTATCCCATGAAGATAGTATCACCCACGTTTATTTAGGCAGTTAGGAGAAATATCATGCTTTCAGTTTTAATGCCCACGTTATATTTGATTCGCACGTACGTAGTATAGGATTGCATGTATTGGTTTTCTATTTAAGCATTGTATTTTGGCATTTGGAGATACAAGAAAATTGGCAGCAAATAGTTCTTGCTTTCGTTTACCATTTCATCTGTGTTCTTTATCTTTAGGAGACCGCCGATCTTGAATACGGCTCAATCATTTTGTGCTTTCATTATTGACCTCATCCTTCAACCATGCCGCCCCGTCGCGACCCACCAAGCGACCCGCCTACAACCGATGACCTCCTTGCCACCTTAACCGAGAACATGAAGCAGCTTGTTGCTTCTACCACCGCCACCACCGACCGCATCATTTCGAGCCAACAATAACTTGCTCTCGATCACAAATCACACCTTGATGTGATCATGAAACAGCTTTCCACTCAATATGAGCAAACCAATCACCTAATCGCATCCCTCCATCGAGCCGAACCCAAAACTCCCGATCCAAATCGTACCGGAAATCCACCGCCTCTGCCTTAACCACATACCCCTATACCACCAAAAATTTCTCTTCCACTTTTTGATGGGTCAAACCCCCTCGATTGGATATTCCAAGCTAAAAATTATTTTACATACCACCAAATTCCCATAGGACAACGACTCGCTTTAGCCGTCTTCTACTTCACCGGTGACGCCCTCTCATGGTACAAAATTTGTCCAACAACAACTTGTTGGGTACTTGGCCGGATTTCAAACAAGCTTTAGAACTTCGTTTTGGGCCGTCGACATACGAGAACCACGAAGCCACTCTTTTTAAGCTCGTCCAAACGTCCACCGTCAAAGCATACAAAACTGAGTTTGAGAGGGTTAGCAATTGTGTTAACGGACTATCCCCCGAGGCCTTAAAAAAGTGTCTCCTTTCGGGTCTTAAACATGATATTCAAACCGAGATGGCCATCCTTAAGCCTACGACCCTTCCCCAAGCATACGGTCTTGCTTCTGTAATTGAAGACAAGCCTAATGTCGGGATCCTATCTCCTGCTGCAGAATCGACCGCCCTTGCTCCATCTCAATCGCAGCCGGTTTCTCCTCCTCTGAAGCGTCTCACTCAAGCTGAAATGCAAGCCAAGAAAGCCGCGGGTATTTGCTTTCACTGTGATGACAAGTTCCAGCCCGGGCACCGTTATAAAACTCCACAGTTCTTAACTTTTGAGCCACCAACAGATCCGCCATGGCCGGTGTACATTCACCAGCGTTGGGTCGTGAGGACACGACCCGTTTTAAAGGGGTGGGTATTGATACAGATCACCCTTTGATCCGTAAAACCACGTATCCCATGAAGATAGTATCACCCACGTTTATTTAGGCAGTTAGGAGAAATATCATGCTTTCAGTTTTAATGCCCACGTTATATTTGATTCACACGTACGTAGTATAGGATTGCATGTATTGGTTTTCTATTTAAGCATTGTATTTTGGCATTTGGAGATACAAGAAAATTGGCAGCAAATAGTTCTTGCTTTCGTTTACCATTTCGTCTGTGTTCTTTATCTTTGGGAGACCACCGATCTCGAATCCGGCTCTATCAGGTACGTTGTCTGCTCATTGTATGTATCTATGAAGTACAAGTATATGTATGTATACATGTGATGTGATGTATGGGTGTGTTTCTGCATATGTAAAATATATGTGTCTATATATATTTGTGTACGTTCCTGTGTATGTGGATAGAGTTGACCGTGATGATGCTTGTGCGTGTGACTCCGTCGTGTGCACGTTACATGAATCCAGTTGTACGGTACGTTACATGTTAATGTTCGTGCGGTACTCGGTGGCAGGGCTGGTTTGGTTTTCGATGTCTTTGTTGGGTGTACGTTCATTGGACGCGTATGTATATTCATGTATGTCAACGTGTGAGTTGCCTTGTGCATGTGTATGTTTAGCCGTGTATGAATGTATTAATTTCTATTACGTGTGGGTGTATATTTTGCAGCCATGGGTTTGTGGGTGTAAGTGCAGGTGCACCGAGGGGTGTTATGCAATGTATGTGTGTACAAATTCTTCATGTGGTTAGTGTGTGTACTATGGGTATTTTGCATGTGTGTGTTGTGGGTGCTCTGCGTGAGTGAATTTTTAGTGATGGTAGTCAGATATGGGTGTTGGTGTGGCATATATATATGGATATATATGGTGTGTTTCAATGGAGGATATTATGTAGATGAGAAAAGTATACCATAATAGTTCATATGTAGGTGTACAATATTTATAGATAATAGAAGGTTAGTTAATGTAGTAACATGGTGGTGTAATATGTATGGTGTTTGAGTTATGGACTTTACATTTCATGCACGTGTATACATAATGCCTATATGTTGTATGTTGTATGAAATTGTGTTGGTGTTTGAGCATGATTACAACATCAATGTCTGACATGAACCCGAACCGAGGGCACGAAACCATACGATCACATTATCAGTATTTGGTATTAATTATATATTAAATGAAATTCAGGTTAATCGGAACCCTAATTACTGTGTTTTTGTTTACTCGTCACTGTGCAATCAAGGTGAGTTCTCAGCCTCACTTTACTCACTTTCTTTGGGGTGAAAGAAACGTGTGTTCTAACTTATTTTCATTGATCATGTTAGGACCGTGTACGTACGGAGTACTAACTGATTCTTCGTTAAACCAGATCAAATAGTGCGGAATCCTATTTGATTGGCGATCCAATCAGGGAGAACGTTAACAAGATCAAACCTAATGATTAGAAAAAATTAAGAACAGACTTGGAATGATCTGAGACGTTCTATGAACTTGGAATGGACGAACAGGACACTCTGGGTCGACTAGGGTTATGAATATTCAAAGTGTTATGTTTTTCCACGAATTAAGTGGTATTTATAGGTAAGGGTTTCTCATTCGTGCGACTGAACCATACGCATGGTTCAGTCGTGCGATTGAGCCATGCGCTTGATCCATACGTACGACTGAGCACTCAGTCGTACGACTGGTTCAACCTCATGTCCTAGTCTTACGACTGATCCAGTCTCCTGGTTCAGTCGTGCGACTGTGTCATTCGCATGAAGTTATTCATGCGTATGGTCCATTGGCATGGGCCATTCGCATGATAACTTCATAATGCTAAGTTTGAACGTATTAGTTTTCATTACATTATGCATATCAATTCAAACAATCACTTACCTATACAATTAATCAACCATACTTTACACAACCCGTTAATGAAACATTAAACCTTATAAGCACAAACAACCATTTGCATTTCATTAATCTTCTTTCTATTACATATATGTAAGACATTAAAGTGATATTACATTGAGATCAGAATCTAGGTACATATGTATCAACAAACTCCCCCTTGGACCTAGATTCATCTAACGTCTTACTTGACCCATAATCTCCTCGTACTTCTTGTATTTCTCCTCTCTTGTCACACTCGCATGTATTTCAAATGCGAAGCAGATGCGTATCACATTTTGGAATTGGAGAGCTTGTACGATATCTTACGAATCATAGAACAGTGGCCACTTGTAGAGAGTGTATACATCATTTGCAGACAAGTTTGTCAGCACATCGGGTCGAATACCCTGATAACATCCATTTGTCCTTCTTTATTTAGAACTATGACCGCTTCTCCTGTTCGCCCATCATAGTACCACCACTTGAAGTGTGGAGTGATGTCTTGTGGCATTTCCCTAAGAGGGATTTTAGACATGGTACGTGGTGGATGCCACTTCAGCACTATCTTCGGTTTCCCAATTCTGGGATCCACTTCAGACCTTCTAATGTACCTCGTAGGTTGCTGAGGTCTGAAGTTCACCCATCGGGTGTGGTACTCTTTCTTCAAGGCAGCTTCAAATCATCCTGACATCTTCCTCGGATCAGCATAAATTAGCTTTAGCTTAGCCAGTTGGTTTAGCTCAAAACCAGGTAGAGTTTTTAGATCATGTGGGAATCTAAAATACTCAATACCTTTCTCTCTCTTAACTGCATACACGTTAAGATCATCAAAATATGCCCACGATATAATTCTGCCCGACACCTTTTGGTCTTTCTTCACTTTATACAACTTGGTGTAGACATTTGACATTGAAGCACTACGTTGGCTCTTAGATCGTCAAAGCATGCAGCCCATTCAGCCTTTCTAATTTTGACTTCCTCCTCTGTGGCTCGAGCTGACTCCTCTTGCTTATCTGACTCTTCTTCCATTTTATCTAGAGTCGCGAAGGTTTCACTAACCAGATTATCATCTAGATTGGGAATGACATTACCTTCGGTGTCTGTATACTCTGGATAATGTTGATCTATCACATCTTCTATCTCAATCTCATCAACATCATGCAGTTCTTCATCACTATCTCCTTGGACTGTTGGAGCGTCTTTCACTATCTCGTCAGCATTTAGTTTGAACATTTCGGCCAACTGCTCTTTAGTGAAGCTGTGAACTATCTCCCCCTCTTCTGGGGTGTATTCAACTGACCTCCTTACAATTCCCTGTAGATCAAGAATCATAGTTAACTGAGGCCTGTCCTGCTGAAGGGGTTCAACGTCATATTCGTCCCTTTGATAGTTTGGATCTGCTTGATTTACACATGCAACACAGTACTTATTAGTAAGTAATCAAGCACTATCAACATTAAGTAAATAGAAATAAACATCAATTACATATGTTTTACACAATGTTCAAGTACAAAAGCTTTTAAATACAAAGACATAAATATCTAGTCGGTACTTTTGTCTTCAATCGATGGAGTATCTTCAGGTGGAGCAGAAGTGGAGGATCTTTGATCTTGACGTTGCTTAGTACGCCTCTCATCTGCTGCTTTAGCACCTGTATCTCCAGCATCACCTTCTTCATCATCATCACTGTCATCATGCTTGTCATCTCCATCGTCACCTTCATCACTTTCATCTTCATCATCATCTTCCTCCTCATCATCATCTTGGCTTTCTCCAATCTTTAGAGGCTCACTTTATGTCCCTTTGAGCTTCAGCATGATCGTCTTATTGGCAGCTTCTAACTCCTCTAGCTTCTTAGCAGTCTCATCTCGGTGCTCTAGGAGTTTGGTGATCTGATCAGTTTGTTGGGAGATTAGCTGAGCTTGGGAAGTACTCAACTCCCTCAACTGATTTATCTAAGCTGTCTTAGCCTCATCAGAAGCTAGCAGCTTGAGCACCATGTTGTTTAATGCTGCAAGCTGCTCTGCCACAGAAATGGGAGGAATGTATGAGCCGGATGGGAATGAGGAAGGTCCTGTTTGGTGAGTAGTGGTGGTTGTGGTGGCTGTGGTGAAAATGGGAGATGGTGTGGATGAAGTGGTAGGAGGTGTAGTGGTGGTGGTGGTGGATGTGGGTGTATGAGATGTAGTGACAGTGGTGGTGGCTTGTGAGGTTTGGGGTGGTATAGATGTGGTAGCTGTGGTGGTGACGGAGGTGGTGAATCTCAATCTCTTTCCCTTCTTACCATATGGGCGAGCCATGGTTTTCCTCCTCTTACCTGTGGACGCAGGTGCTCCCCCTATGTTGCTGGGGTGGTCAGGGGCATATGATGGATCAGACTCAGTGCGAGTATCCCCTGATGTACCAGAATATCCACTAACTTCCCTCAATCCTCTTTCGGTGGCAACCACCTTGCTGCCAACCCTCCTCGTCAACCCTTCTTCTTCGCTTTCATCCTCCTCATCCTGAGGGCAGAAGTCATGAACAAAGCCGGCAGTTGCCGTGTCAGTGTGTGGTGGAGGTGGATGTGCTGTATGAGTAGTGGGGCCTCTTGAAGAAACTGGCCCACTGTCTCCATCCTCACTATCATCATCGTCTGAGTCATCGGATGGTATATCGATATGCTCAGTGTCTGACTCACTGTCATCATGGCGCCATTTGCGCCTTCTGGGCGCCTCATAGTCTTCACGGGCCAGATACCCTATCAGTCTCTTCATCAGGGGCTTTACCTGCTTTCCCCTATACAACTTCATCCTGCCCAGAGTGGTGTCATCCATTATCTCCAACGCTACAGCATCACCCCTCTCCTTCGGTAGATCAGGCAGCTTCTCATCAAATATCAACTGAAGGAACCGGGGGTACATACAGAATCCTTCTTTCCCCTTTGCCTCCAAGTTCTCTATCAGGTACATAAAAATCATGTTGGAGAAGCTGAAAGGGTGGTTTAGTACCAAGGCAACATAGGCGTTTTGGATTTGGTCTGATAGATCATCAAATCCACCCCTTCGAGAAGCAATGCACTTAAGAATAACGTGTGCTAGATACTTATACTGGGGGCTCAGGTTGCTCTTGTTTAGCACTCCTGAGTTGATGTCCCCACAGTATCCTATTCTCATGAAACAGCCTCGAACTGTGAGTGGATGCAGCTTGAGTGGGTGGTCCTATCATCTCCCAAGCTTAGGACCCGACGGATGTCTGCAGCAGTGATCTCAATCTCCCTACCAAAGATAGTACTTCTGATGCGGTAGGGTTCTTGAGATCGATCAACCGTTGCTCCCTCCAAAATGCTTGCTGAATCGACTGATAGGGAGTGCACGGAGTAGAGATGGCCCTGAATATGCGTGATCTCTTAAGAAACCCAATGATTCCCTCGAACTCACCACCATTCCTCGAGGTGGAATCCAGATGAGCATAGATTTATGCTTTGGATTGATGAACCATCTATTAGCCATCTGCCTGTACCAATAAACACATGCATGTTAGATCATAGAGGAAACAGAGTTTGATCAAATTAGATAAAATCAGTCAAGTTCAATCATGCGAATGAACTATGCGATTGAGTTCAGTCGGTTGATCACTGATGCGACTGGGCTTTAATCGGTTGATATGCCATGCGGTTTAGTTCAATCGGGTGACTGAACCTACGACTAGGTCAGTCGACCGAATCAACTCATTCGCATTCTTCATTCGGCCGATTCATTGAATCGCCCCTGTCAATCGTGCGTTTGAAGTTCATTCTGGAGTCCAGTCGTATGACAAGCTCAACTCATGCTCATTCTTCATTCGACCGATTGAATGATTCGCCCCTTTCAATCGTGCGAATGAAGTTCATACTGGAGTCCAGTCGCACTACACACTGATCGATTCCATTTAAAACTCAGATTGATCAAAAATTGCAAGCTTAGACGTTATGTTTATATTCATTAGACTCGCAATCGTATACCTAACTCCCTAATTTCATTTATTTCAACATTTTAAGCGATTTAGTTAGGTTATTTGTCAAACTTAAGTCGGTTCATAAATGGGTCAAACAGACATGATTTTGGAACCGAATCAACTGTAACAATCCTCATTCTGTTGCGTAGTACCTGTAGAAGAATGCCAGGTAGTCAGAAATCGTGTTTAGTAAGGTGTTTAGATCAGAAGAAATTTTGGCAGAGTAACGGTGCAAATTTCGAATTAGGGCGAATGGGGTCTGCGATCGACTGAGTGCCCTATTTATACTAAAACTCATCTCAGTCGAGCGACTGAACCCATTTGTTCACTTCATTCGGCCGAATGAGACCGACTCAATCTCTAGTCGTACGACTGAGCCTAGTCGCCTGACTTAGTCGTGCGACTGAAAATTGAGTCGTACGGTTCACTCAATCGTCCACCTCCAATCGTTCAATTTACCTTCATTCGCACGTCTGACATAGTCGGTCACTTTCAATCGTCCGATTGGGCTCATTCGAATGGTTCAATCGTATGATTGTCTTCATTCGCATACCCCATTCGTACGACTGGATCATTCTCATCATTCTGTCGTGCGAATGGGCTATACTTGTGACATTTTGGTCATTTTATTTACCAACACTTAGTTTTCTTAAACAATTGATAAAACATTATGTGCAATTGATCATCTCAGACATGATCCTTTTTTAAATTAAAACACCAATTTATCACCTCAGACGTGATCCATTTATCCACCCGATCACCTCAGACGTGATCCATTTATCCACCCGATCACCTTAGACGTGATCCATTTATCCACCCGATCACCTCAGACATGATCCTTTTAACCTTTCAGAAACAATTTGTTTAGATAAACGTTAAGCTCATTTGGTGACGTTAACAGAGAACAATATGCACAGTCCGACACTGACACACTATACAACTAACTAGAAAAGTTTAAACGTATGAACAAAATATACATCTTTTTGTGATTTTTGTTAGGGCAGGTTAGTGTAGCCTATTATCATTGACATTATATCAAGGACAGACTCATATGGAATCAGACAGGCATAAACACCATTACTTGGAACCTTTTATCTGTAATTAACTTTAAACACATGCATAAATTACATATCACAGTTTTTCACTCATCTAAGACTTCTAAGATCTAACCGGGAATCATACTTGATATGATAAGTAACACCATTGATTTTGAGCATCAGACAATGCAGTCACGACGATTGTCAGTATACTTGTCCACTTAAATCCACACACAGATTTTTGACAAACATCAGTAATTAATTAGATGAATTAGGTCAACAAATATTTGTGTGTTCCACAGGTATATGGTAATCAATCTTCCTCAGGAGATTTTTGAGCGGTCTAGGGACTTAGAAGATTTGGTTCTAAGAATTTTCAAAGAGATGCTAAGCCTCAGGTCAGTGCCATCGCACAGCAGAGAGGCGCAAACAGCAATGAATTCTTAGAACGAATAGGTTATGCTAAGCCTCAGGTCAGTGCCATCGCACAGCAGAGAGGCGCAATACCTATTTTTCTTCTTAGAGCAGTATATTTGAATATACATTGTTTTTCAGTGACTTTTGTCATCTTTTGCTCTGTTTTTCAGGTCTTTGCTCACATTTGTGGCATTTACTTGCTCCTCACCCCTTATTGGAAATTGATTGATTGTGCAAACCAGGGATACCATGAAAACCACAACTTGTTGAATTATTTAAGTTTAAGCCAAATCACTGATGTTGTCTACTGATCTATTGTGTTGAATCTACCGACACATCGTCTAATGCACTTGCACCACCCTAGATCTACATTCTCCGGGTAGTCACTGTACCAATCAAGCGTACTATCATTTTCCCAACATGTTAGACCTAGACTTCTATGATTTATAATTTTCTGTGATTTAATTAACCTTGCAAAACACAAAATCCTTTGGTGTTCCAAGTAACGTGACGCCTGTGTACTATCACTTTCCACTTAGCTGAATCACATTTCCAGTCATTCTGTCTTTGCATTTTCAGCTTAACTAACCTTCCCCCCCCCTTTTTTTAAGTAAATGAATACTGAACATAATCTCCCCCTAAAATTCTAAAACAAAAAATCTTTTTGTGTTTTTGGATTTTTAGATGACAAGAAAATTAAATAAAATAAAATAAAAGAAATAATAAAAAATTGAAAAATGAACCTGTGTCGGACTATGTATCTATTTCTTCTAAGATAACATCACTTTTCTTTTTAACCCCGTTGACCTCTAGCATATAGAAAAATCTGGTTTATCAAATGGTTTGGTGTAGAGGTCAACGCGTTGAAAATCCGTGTTTATTTTTATCACATTGATTAAATTCTTTTCAAAACAGTCACGTATAAAGTGATATTTAATTCCGATGTGTTTGGTCTTAGGATGTTGGACCGGATTTTTAGTCACTGCAATTGCAGCAGAATTATCAACAAATATAGGAGTAGAAGAGAAATGCAAACCGTAGTCCCGCATTTGCTGTTGTATCCATATGATTTGGGAGCAGCAGCTGGCGGCGGCAACATATTCGGCTTCACAGGTAGAAAGAGCAACTGATGTCTGCTTCTTACACTGCCATGTCACCAATCTCCTTCCAAAAAATTGACATCCTGCTGACGTAGACTTGTAATTCATTTTGCAGCCTCCATAATCCGAATCACTATACGCCGTTAGCTCGAAGTCATCATCATGAGGATACCACAACCCTAGTGTGGGAGTACCCTTCAGATAACAAAAAATCCTCTTGACCCCAATCAGATGATTTACTTTGGGTTTCGCTTGATATCTGGAACATAAACATGTAGCATACATGATATCTGGACGCGAGGCAGTGAGATACATGAGAGATCCGATCATCCCACGATACATGGTGGCATCCACCAAATCCCCATTCTCATCAGGAGCCACATCATGATTTGTGGCGAGAGGGGTACCAGCTACAGTGACATTTTCCATATCAAACCGACTCAGAATGTCGCCGACATACTTAGTCTGATGCAGGAAAATACCGGTTGGGGTTTGATCCACCTGTAATCCTAGGAAGAACTTCATTTCTCCCATGGCACTCATTTCAAACTCTGCCTTCATCACAGATTCGAATTCTTTGCACAACTCTTCGTTTCTGGAGCCGAAGATGATGTCATCCACATAGATCTGCACCATAAGTAAATCACATCCTTCTCCTTGATGAACAACGTACAGTCAATCACATCCCTACGAAAGCCGTGTTTCAACAGATGTGTGGAGAGCTTTTCATACCAAGCTCGAGGAGCCTGATGTAGCCCATACAGAGCCTTGTCCAACTTGTAGACTCTGTCCCGATGATAGGGATCCTCAAATCCCTCGGGTTGACTGACGTATACCTCCTCACGGATTTCTCCATGAAGGAATGCACTCTTCACATCCAATTGATAGACTTTGATCTTCATATACGATGCATAGGCAAGAAATATCCAAATTGCTTCCATTCGTGCCACTGGTGCAAACACTTCATTGTAGTCGACTCCCTCGACTTGTCTGAATCCCTGAACAACCAACCGTGCCTTGTTTCTGATAACAACACCTTGGTCGTCCTTCTTGCACTTTAGTACCCATTTGGTACCAATCACTTTCACTCCTTTTGGCCTGTCAACAAGTGTCCACACTCCAAGTTTCTTGAACTGTAGAAGCTCTTCTTGTATAGCATTGACCCAGGCCTCATCTTTGAGGACGTCGCTGACGTACTTAGGCTCGATTTGTGAAACAAAACATGAGAAAGCCCCGTCATTGACGTATCCCTTTTCCATGACTGCAGCATAATCAGCAGAGTATAGCTGATTTCGAGTCTGCACACCGGATTGAATATCCCCAATGATAGCCGTGGGGGGATGATTCACACTGATCCTAGTCACTAGTGTTGTAGGAACAACAACTTCAGAATCCAGGTTTGTTACTACTGGTTCAGTATCCGGATTTCCCAATGTCGGTTCTGCAGCTAACGAGGCAACGTCTTGATTTACATTATGCTCACTGTCTGGTTCAGCTGCCTTATCATCGTCTGATGAATCATCACTCTCATCCTGAGCAGGAGTTGAGGAACCTGAAGCACCATCTGCAAGTGTCGGGTTGCTTGAATCCAGATTTGGTGTATTTAGAACATCGTACATCATCTGAGTAGCAATCACCTCATCTGAATCAAGCTAGGGAAGATTAAAGGATTTGAAAAAGCCATTGTAATCGAAGAATGACGATGGACCTTTTCCAGCAGAGGGGTGGTGTATCTTTGTACATCTACGTTGCACCACACTTCTACCTGACCTGTCGAGTTGTTGTAGACTCGTTTGTCTGGTATGCTGTATCCTAGAAAAATCCCTTGATCGGCTTTCTCGCTAAACTTGCCACCTAAGTCTTCTTTAATAGTGTACATGGAGCCCCAAATGGTTCCAGAAACTCCAAGTTAGGTTTTTGCTTCTGAAGCAACTCATAGCAAGTCTTGCCATGCCTTTTGACTACTAACACACGGTTAAGTGTGTAGCAAGCATTGGCAACTGCTTCAGTCCAGAACTGGACTGGAAGCTTAGAATCTGCCAACATTGTCCTTGCAGTCTCGATCAAGCTCCTATTCTTTCGTTCTGCAACTCCATTCATGTGTGGCGTGTAGGCGGAGGTGAACTGATGAACAATTCCCTTCTCCTTGCAGAAAGCATCCATCCACTGATTCTTGAACTCTGTGCCATTATCAGAACGAATCTTCCTTACCTTCATGTTGTAGAGTGACTCCAGCATCGTAACAAGCACCTTGAATGATTCAAACGTTTCTGACTTAGCTTTCAGAAACATCACCCAAGTAAAACGTGAGTAGTCATCTGTGACTACAAAGCAGTACCAGTCTCCTGCTATACTCTTCGTGCTTACTGGACCGAATAGATCCATGTGCAGTAGCTCCAGGGGCATCTCTATAGAATTGATATGCTTGGTCTTGTGAGATTTCCTGGTCTGCTTTCCCTTCTTGCATGAGACACAAAAATCAGGAAGTTGGAAGTTCTTGACAGTAACTCCTTCAACTAAGTTGTTATGAATCAGATGATTCATCTTCCTATGATTAATGTGTCCCATTTGTCTGTGCCATGAGATGGATTCTTTCTCTGTTGCTTTGGATAAGAAACACTGAACTATAGACTCAGAGGAAGAAGCATTAGACATATCCAATACATATAAATCATTGTACCTGGATGCTGACATTAAGACCTGCTCCTCTGGAATCTCCATCTCTTTCTTCAGTATGTTACACTTGCGGTTGTCAAACATCACTTTGAAGCCCTTGTCACATATCTGAGACACTGAAAGCAGATTGTTTTCTAATTGTTAAACAAAATTGACTTTGTGAATCTTACCTTCGCATTACCTACTTCGCCTTGAGCAGTAATGTACCCTCCTTTGTTACCAGCAAAGGAAACGTGTCCCCTTTAATTTGTTTGACATTGAAAAGGAGAGACTTATTTCCTGTCATGTGCCTAGAAGCTCCGCTATCTACAATCCATGTATTGGTAGAAGCACTATAGCGGACAACCTGCACACAATTGAAAACAATTAGTTAAGGAGGGGGACCCAAGCCTTAACTGGCTTGGGTTTCCCAGAGGCATCACGCATTATGAACTTTACCCACTGTCCTTTGTCAGTTGGTGGGACCTCAACCTTCAGTTTGTCACTGCTATTAGACACATCAGACATTTTAGCTTTCCACATACCATCTTTATGAAAAGATTGTTTGTGGTAAACAGTAGATTGATTAACAGCTTGAACCTTTGGTTTATTTTCCAGAACTGGTTTCACCTCAGGCATCACAGACTTGCCAATGACTTGTCTGTATTGTCTGTGGTGTTAAGGAGATGTGTAAGACCTAGTAGGTGTGTTAGACCTAACAGGGGTCTTAGATCTCTGTTTTGGAAACTGAGAAACTTCTTTGTCTAATTCAACCTTAACCCTAGGTGTCTGATAATGGGGACAACTAGAAGATATGTGACCTCGTTTACCACAAGCATAGCAGGATCTCCTTTCAAAAGGACTAGAAGATCTCTTGTGGGGTGGGGAGTAGACCTCAGGGATGGGCTCTTTGGTCTCGGTCTTTTGATGTTCACCTTCCTTGACAAACTTAACATGTTTACCATTATGATTTATTTGCCTTTGAAGATGAGTGTTATCTTTCTTAACTGGTTTATTTTGAGTGGTTTTGGAAATCTTGGATTGTGTGTTAGTAGATTTGGAACCCAACCCAAGAGATGCTTGAACATTCTCTTCCACCCGTTTTTCATTTCCAGTTGTGCCTGAAGTTGAGGGTTTATGATCAGCACCCGAAGAAACAGGTTTAACTGCTATGTCCGGGTCACTGACTAGAGGAGTTGTCACCACATGATCTTTAATTGGATTATTATTGATTGGACGTTGTTTGGTATTCAATAGAGTCTCATGTGGTGGGGGAACAACTTTATAACCCAAACCCTCCCCGTTGTTGCGTTCCTTAACCAAGTTTTTCAAAATGTGCGAGGAGCTCGCAAGACTATGAAGTTTTTGTTTTAAAGACTCATTTTCAACTAGTAAAACTGCTTTATCCTTTTTAGTTTCTTCAATGGTCTTTAAATAGAATTTAATATCATTTTCTTGGTTGAATGCAACAACTTCATTTTCTTTTAATTGTTTCTTTAGAACCTCAATCTTTTCCTTATAATTGCTCTCATTTTGTTTTAACACTCTGTTAGCCTCTGAGCACAATTTTAAGTCATTTACTAAGTTATCATTGTGATCTAATAATCTAGCAAATTTTAAGTCAATGCTTTCCCTAAATTTTTCACAATCAACACAAGTATGTTTAGCAAAAAGTTCATCTTTCGATTCTACCTGTGCAGATGTGGACATTCCGGCCATGAAAGCATTCTGAGACTCTGGTTGTGCTTCAGATTCAGTGTTCAGCTTGTTCTCAACAATTTGATTAACAGCAGCTAATGTCTCTTCCATTTCAGCAGTATCAATCTCAAGTGAGCTCCCCCCTCACTCGCTGAGTCTTCATTCAGATCATCAACGGATGCTATGTTGGCTTCACTGTCAGATAAGAACCGGAAGGACCAATCCTGTCCTTCATCACCTTGAGCAACCAAAGCTTTGGACTCACTGCCTGTAGGAGCTGTCTTCTTCTCTTTGTCTTGCCTGTTGAAAGATGAGAATGGATTCCCGTTGCCAGTCTTCTTTGGTTTCACACATTCTCTCTTGAAGTGGCCGTTTTCTTCACAGTTGAAACACGTGACTTTGGACTTGTCAAAACCAAATGTAGTATCTTTTGTAGCCACGAGATTATGTCCTGTCTTTTTCACAAACTTCTTAACTCTTCGCACAGCACTTGCAAGAGCCCACATAATATCCATATGTTCCAGCTCGTTCTCATCTACCTGCTCATAGTCATCATCGGCTAGGTGGAAGTTTCCAATCTTACCAGCCACTAAACCATCATAGGAGTCTACTACCGCAGCAAGTAGATCCATGTGCTCCTTTGCAACTTCCACAGTTACTTTTCCCAAATTTTCAGTCATTAACTTTGTAGATTGAGTAACTATTGGACTTTGTAGAACCCTAGATGCACCATGTGACTCACTTGCAGATGAGGAGCCTTGATCAGTAGATGGGGATGCATTTGACACAAACGCTGTTTGCAGAGGTGCTCCAGAGGATTTGGTAGCAGAAGTAGAAGTAGGAGTGACATTGTAGAGTGAAGGGTCTTGTGTGTATGCTCCTTTCTTCGTTCTGTACTTGTGACGCACTTCTTCCTCTCTCAGTTTCAGAATGAAGTCATTTATGTCTAAAGTCTCTAAAACTGAATTATAACACAAAGTGGAAATAAAAGAGACACACTTTTCTGGTAAACCATCAGCCAAGCTTGCAACCTTATCTTCCTTTGACGTCTTAACCCCATGAGTGTGAAGTTCGCTCATCAAATGGTAGAAGCGATCAATGATCTCATCCAAGCTTTCATTCCTAATGGATGAAAAGTTGTCAAACTCTTTCCTCAACTCTTTAGCCTTCAGTGACTTCAGAGTTGTATTCCTCATATCTCTTCTCTAGAGCTTCCCATAACTTTTTGCTTTGTTTATGTTCTGAGTATTGATGAAAGATAACCTTAGGAATTGACTGGGTTAACATTGCATAAGCCTTCTTTTCTACATTATAGGCAACCTTCTGTGCATCACTAAGTCGACTTAAAGTCAACGATATACCATCAGCACCAACGGGCATGTTATATCCAGTCTCAATCGAGTTCCATAAATTGGTATCCACACCATTAAGATGAATTTCAAATCTTTTTTTCCACTGAGGAAATTCATCTATAGATAGTAGTTTCGGTGGTTTATTATGGTTTCCAATTTCATTCTCCAGTAACAGAAGATTCTGGATTCTAGAGTCTTTTCCAGTTGAGAAAGCAAAGTTTTCTGAGTCCATTATCTTTGTTTTAACTTGAATAACAGACTGTCTGTGCGATTGGAGAGTACGACTGAGATGCGACTGACACTAACAGTATGCGATTGAACTCAATCAGGTGATTGAACAGGCGATTGAGACACTTGGGCGACTGAACAGACCGACTGACTCAACTGGGCGATTGAACTGTGCGACTGACTCAATCAGGCGATTGAACTGGGCGCCTGACTTCAGTCGTACGATTGAGATAATCGTGCAACTGAGACTGCTAAAATCGTGGTTTTTAGCAAAATTTGACCTAAACGCGATTTTTGACACCCTAGACGACTGAAAGTCGAAAAATATTGATATTTTAGAACATGCACACGTAAAGACTTGATTTTTAGCAAAACGATTGGATCTTTTCGCGTAAAAACGTTGACTTTACCAAAAACTTGATTGAATCCACAAAGAATCAAGAGCCTAAGCTCTGATACCACTTGTTAGGACCATGTACGTACGGAGTACTAACTGATTCTTCATTAAACCGGATCAACTAGTGCGGAATCCTATTTGATTGGCGATCCAATCAGGGAGAACATTAACAAGATCAAACCTAACGATTAGAAAACGTTAAGAACGGACTTGGAATGATCTGAGACGTTCTATGAACTTGGAATGGACGAACAGGATACTCTGTGTCGACTAGGGTTATGAATATTCGAAGTGTTACGTTTTTCCATGAATTAAGTGGTATTTATAGGTAAGGGTTTCTCATTCGTGCGACTGAACCATACGCATGGTTCAGTCGTGCGATTGAGCCATGCGCTTGATCCATACGTACGACTGAGCACTCAGTCGTACGACTGGTTCAACCTCATGTCCTAGTCTTACGACTGATCCAGTCTCCTGGTTCAGTCGTGCGACTGTGTCATTCGCATGAAGTTATTCATGGTATGGTCCATTGGCATGGTCCATTCGCATGATAACTTCATAATGCTAAGTTTGAACGTATTAGTTTTCATTACATTATGCATATCAATTCAAACAATCACTTACCTATACAATCAATCAATCATATTTACAAACAAACAAACAAACAAACAAACAAACAAACCCAGTGTATCCCGCTGGAGAGCAGGGTCTGGGAGGGGTATATGGTGGCATGTCTTTCCTCTATCTATAAAGATAGAGAGACCGCTTCCGAAGAGACCCCCGACTCGTTAACAAAGTCAATAACAATAACAATCATAATACAAAGCATACAACACAAAGATATACATCACATCAAGAATTAGATAATGCGCTCATACATTACAAAATACAAAGCATACAACACAAAAAAAATGGCATGTAATACCCAAAGAGGGTAGATGAGGAAAACTACACCTAGCGAGTGTGGTCCGGCCATATGTCACCGTATACCCTTCCCACCCACAAAACCCACTAAAAGTCCTTAATTTCAATTCTACGCCTCCACTCACTTCTATCCTCGATCATGTTCTCAGAAAGATGCAAGTCTATCATATACTTCCTAATAACCTCGTCCCAAGTCAACCTAGGTCTACCTCTACTCCTCCTACCCTCTAAACTGATGTTCTCTATTGCTCGGACAGGTGCTGCCATCGTTCTCCTCTTCACGTGCCCAAACCATCTTAATCTTCCCTCTCTTATTTTTTCTGTGATAGAAGCCACCTCTAGCCTCTGGCGAAAGACGTCGTTTCTTATCCGATCCAATCTTGTATGTCCACACATCCACCTCAGCATTCGCATTTCTGCGACCTCTATTTGTCTCTCGTGCGATTCTTTATGGCCCAACATCTGTGCCGTATAACATAGCTGGACGTACTGCCACTCTGTATAGTTTTCCCTTTAGTTTGGCTGGGAACCTCTTGTCACACAAAATCCCTGATGCTGCTCTCCACTTGCACCATCCTGATTGTACGCGGTGTGCTACATCGCTGTGTATCTCTCCATCTTCCTGTACGTACGAGCCAAGGTATTTGAACCTAGACTTTCGGGGGACCGCCATTCCCTGGATACTGATTTGGGTGTCCTCCTCGGCCTCACCACTAAAGTTACAATGCATGTATTCTGTCTTAGAGCGACTTATCCTTAAGCCCCTGCGTTCTAGTGCTGCTCTCCACTGTTCTAATCTCTCGTTAAGCACCGTCTTAGATTCTGATATTAAGACAATATCATCCGCAAACAGCATACACCATGGGACTGGCTCTTGTATAGACTTGGTCATCTCGTCCAACACTACTGTGAAGAGGAATGGGCTCAATGCCGATCCTTGGTGGAGTCCTACTTCCACCGGGAAGTAGTCTGTGTCTCCGACAGGTGCTCGTACACACGTTTTTGCCCCGTCATACATATCCTTTATTATTTTGATATACCTCTCTGGTACCTTTCTAAGTCGTAGACTTTCCCAGATGAGTTTCCGTGGTACACTGTCATAGGCTTTTTCTAGGTCAATGAATACCATATGTAGGTCTCTTTTCTTTTGTCTATATTTCTCCATTACCCTCCTTATGACGTGTATAGCTTCTGTTGTAAAGCGTCCTCGCATAAATCCAAATTGGTTTACCGCTATCTGAGTTTCTCGTCTAATTCTCGTGTCAACAATTCTTTCCCATAGCTTCATCGTGTGGCTTAATAGCTTTATTCCCCTGTAATTTGCGCAACATTGGACATCTCCTTTTTTCTTATATATGGGGACTATGACACTACTTCTACACTGCTCTGGCATCTTTCCTGTCTTAAAGATAGTGTTGAATAAGTCCGTTAGCCATTGTAGGCCCTCATCTCCAAGGCACTTCCACACTTCTATCGGAATGTTGTCTGGCCCCACCGCCTTAGCCCTTCCCATTTTCTTCAAATCTCTCTTAACTTCATCGACTATGATGCTTCTACAATAACACTTGTTTTGTTGCATCGTTTGATTTGTTTTATCGATCTCCGTTTGTTGATTACTGTTCGTTATGTTGAAAAGGTTATCGAAGTAAGTTTTCCATCTCCCCTTGATGTCTTTCTCCCTCACCAAGACCTTTCCATCCGCGGCCTTTATAAACTTCACCAATCTCAAGTCCTGTCTACTACGTTCCCTTGCCTTGGAAATCTTAAACATGTCATGTTCACCCTCTTTCGTCTCTAATCGCTTATACATCCTCTCGTATGCTGTGTTCTTTGCCTCTGACATAATCAATCATACTTTACACAACCCATTAATGAAACATTAAACCTTATAAGCACAAACAACCATTTACATTTCATTAATCGTCTTTCTATTACATATATGTAAGACATTAAAGTGATATTACATTGAGATCAGAATCTAGGTACATATGTATCAACAGATCAGTATTGCTGTAATGTCACTTGTTTACTAGTGTTATACCATACTTAAGTCCTCATACTCGAACTGTTAATGTACGTATTATAGCGAGGTAATTCTGAGTAGATCTATTGGGTTTGACAAGCCCCACCCGGGCTAGTTGCGCTAGCACGACTGCACATCAAACGGATGTTTAATTGACCTAAATTTTGTTGTTGTGACCCGGTATTCACAACCGAGGCCTTTATTTACATTGTCAGATTCGGTTGCAAACTTCATACACTTAGTAACTTGTTAAGTAGACTAGCTAACTACTGATATTATTTTGTTTACTGTATCTGCTTACATTATGTTATGTTTATCAAAACTTATGAAATCATCAACCTTGTGTTGACACTTTAGCATGTTTCTTTCAGGTTCTTAAGGTGTGCACAATAGGATCATCATACACTGCATTCATTAACGTTGGGTTATTTGAATACATTTACATGTTCTATCAACTTATACTTTATTGATTTTGCGCGTGTTTATGCCATTGGATACAACTGAATACGCTTCCGCATTTACTTAATGTTTTCGTAATTAACTCTGATTTGGGAAACTTTATAATTAATGAGCAATTATATTTTATAAATGTTGTGTCATTTGGTGTAACTAATGGCTGAGATCCTGGTATGTCACACGTCTAACGATATTACCATGTTTGTGGAAATTGAGGGTGTGACAGTGTCCCATGTGGAACAACAGTTATTATATAAATGAGAGAAAGAAATCTGAGAGAGTGATATTGAGAGACAAAAGATAAATATAGATGTTTAGTAGATGTTATGATGGTTGGTTCAATGTGTAAGGCCCCGTTCCCGGGCACCTCACAGTCGGTCATTCACAGCATAAAACATACATATTATAAATTTAAGCAGCGGAATTAAGTTTAACAAAAACCATCCATTTTTTTATAAAAACTGTTGTTAAGCAATACATTCTAGTTTCTAAGTCACAAAACAATTAGTCGAATGAATTTCAAAACAACAGTATCGTCAAAACATAATTTGGATGTCAGTCTTGTCCTGCCGAGTAGCCATCTTAGTGTGCCATCCTCAGCAACCTGTTACCTGCCAACACCCATCGACCGCTAACATCACCATCGCAACAGCCATAACCACCACACTCACAACCACTTTGACAGCCCTCGTAACCACCATCACCATCATAGCCGTACCATGGCTGCCGACACTGACCACCATCAACGGTCACAGCCAAAATTATCAACCACAACTAGCAACCCCAACATCGCAGCCATCACTACCGTAGCACCACCGCAGTACCGCCACCTGAACCACACTATCGACCTCGCGACCACACCCACGACCGACCTCCACAACCACGACACCCACAGCCACGACTGACAACAACCATAGCCACGACAACCATCTTCATCACCATTATCATGTTGTAGATCAAGAACTTACCTGAAATCAACACCACCGCCTGCACCCACTGCCTAAACACCAACAAAACCACCATCGCAGCTGCCTCCGATTCACGCCACTGTTGCTGAATTTTGAGTGAAATCATCACCTCCATCGAGCTCAAGGGAAGAGAAGTCGAAAGAGGTGTGTCGCGCGCCGGGACTCGCCGGAATCGCTGTCATCGCCGGAGAGGAAATGGGATCGCTCGGTGGGGATGGGGGTGGAAAAGGGGTAGCGGCCGATTTGGAAGGAAAAAAAGAGGGTTTAGGGTTATTTTATGGTTTTCTAAATTATCAAATTTGGTCCCTCAAGTTTCCACATTTGTTTTCCAGTCTGAACTTGACAAACTAACTAATCTTTTCGCGAAGTAAAATTCAATAATACTATTATTAATATTATCTCGTCAGTTGAGTTTATTTTTGGAAAATTTGGGACGTTACAAGTCTATCCCCCTTATTTAGGTTTCGTCCTCGAAACCTGTTGGTCCTTACACAACGTGGGATAATACTTTCTCAATCGCCACAGATTCTCATGTTGCTTCTAAACATGTTCCACACACACCATATAAGGTATGATCTTCTTTAGCCGTCTACACATAGCCTTTGCAACCTTCAAATGTCCTAACGCACTCCTCTTATGGATCATTTTCATTAATGCAAACCTTATGACTACGAACCCTAATTCATGAGTAAGTATATTATCATCTTGTATTTAACCTTGTGAACAACATAACCATGGTTCTGCCACGTTGTATTGAGTATATATATATATATATACTCCGTCAGATCTTTGTTGGAACACATGGTTCTAGGTTTTCGACACTTACTGATAACATTATCACCAAGGCTCATGTTAACTTTCCTTATTTAGTTCATGTTCACATTTATTAACTAACTTCTCTCTCAGACTTGGTGTCATTTCTTGTGAATCTTACCAAGGTCAAGATTATCTTCAAGAAGTACTGAACAAACTGTATGTAGTAATCCATCACTTCAGTAAGCTACAGATTTCTAACATCATCCTTGGGGAACTTTTACATTACTGCTTCAATTTTATCAATTCCATCATGATTTCAAGAATTATACTTCACATGTCTAGAACATTCACCCTAGGAATGTTGCTCATAAATTATCTTCCATCTTGTCCTTGACACCTTACGGATGTGACATGAATGGCCTCCCTTATTCTTGGGGTTGATGAGTATGTCCTCTATAATCACTATTACTAACCCATCGAACATCGATCAGTAGCCCTATTCACTTAATTCATAAATACTGCAAGGAAACTCATAGCATCCAAACCGTGACTGAAATGTTATCTTTAGGATGTCATGCTCTTCAGCCTGTAGCTGTTGTTGATCTAACCTACAGTCGATCCGTGAAAACCATCGTACGGTGACATAACTACAAGCTGAGTCCCAGATGACAAGTCGATCTCAAACTCTTCTAACTCCGAGAGGGTCCTCCGGGGTCACATTAGGAAGGCACGCTCTATAGCTACGTCTATCAACTTAAGACTTTGCCCTTAGCGTCTTTTATTTACATAGGATATGCTCCTCAACCTTGTTTCATAAACTTTTCTATCTCATTATTAGGATCATCCCTGAACTCATGCAACTCCTAATTATCATAAGTCATGTCCATACTTCTATCATGTACGAACCAACGGGTCATATTTCCATGCTGTGCAGTATCAGTCCCGTATGCAGCTAGTCAATTCATATCCAAGACCACGTTACGTCCACTTAGGGTAGTAATATGCAATCCAGAGGAAGGCGCTAACTTTCCATTACTATTTACAGTCACTTACAGACACTTCTATCCAAATAGCTTTACTAAAGGTAGTTCCTACATTATCACTTTACCTTCTTAAAACATCTCATCAATCATTTAAGCTACCTACAAGATTCAGACCACTAACGTCATCGTTCAAGGCAATGGTCCAGGTCATGACAAGTATTGTAAGTTTTCATCTCTATTAGTAATTCCTTGCTGAAACGCCATGCAAAGAATTACTCGTCTAAAGAAACCTATTTCCCTAGAGATCTTGTAACCTAAATCGTTAATTCTCCTCACTTGTAAGTTAGCCCATGGGTACAACACTTTTAAATTCCTGGTTACGAAGTCTAGAATTTTATTATATGTCTTTGCTGGTATCGCTATCAAGTCTCTAATGGCCTCATCGGGGAATCACACACCTCGTACACATCTGTCAACTTTCCACTTCCTATAAGATTCAAATACTAAAACAGTCATTCAAGGCAATAGCTCAGTTTATGTCGAGTATAGTAAGTCCCTAATTACAGTGGCCAGTTGTGATTAGCCACTTACTTTACTTTTCACACCCCAAGCATCTCCTATCCTGACTACATCAGCATCTAAATCTACTAAGATCACATAATCCATATAGCACACGCACATAAGTCTGGTTGACTTTTAAGAAAACAATACCTGATGGCACATGGCTACTCGGGCTGACATCCCTCTTTCCGTCCCATTTTCAGTTTAAGTTAAGGTTTATTTTGAAAAATTTTACCCAATTCACTTAAACTTTAGCTCTGATACCAACTTGTAAGGCCCCGTTCCCGGGCACCTCACAGTCGGTCATTCACAGCATAAAACATACATATTATAAATTTAAGCAGCGGAATTAAGTTTAACAAAAACCATCCATTTTTTTTATAAAAACTGTTGTTAAGCAATACATTCTAGTTTCTAAGTCACAAAACAATTAGTCGAATGAATTTCAAAACAACAGTATCGTCAAAACATAATTTGGATGTCAGTCTTGTCCTGCCGAGTAGCCATCTTAGTGTGCCATCCTCAGCAACCTGTTACCTGCCAACACCCATCGACCGCTAACATCACCATCGCAACAGCCATAACCACCACACTCACAACCACTTTGACAGCCCTCGTAACCACCATCACCATCATAGCCGTACCATGGCTGCCGACACTGACCACCATCAACGGTCACAGCCAAAATTATCAACCACAACTAGCAACCCCAACATCGCAGCCATCACTGTGAAGTCACTGGATCGATGAACATCCGAGCACGTTCTTGACGGAAGGATCAAAACCAAAAGATAAACAATGATACGAACAATAATCGAATGATTTCATTGATAAAACATAACGATTTTAAGCTCGTTACAACTTAAGAATCAAGACTTTTGGCAAGGGGAGATCGAGCATGATCTCCCCTCTCATCCGGCAGCACCTAGGCCCCGGGCAGACTCTCTCAAAAACCTTCCGGTTTCTACACATTGAAACTGGTATATATAGGCCTCGGCCCATATTAGATGCGACTGGACCCATTCATGCGATTGGACCATGCGTATGGTTCAATCGCACGACTGGACCATTCTTATGGCTCAGTCTTACGAATGCCCCAATCGCATCTCTCAGTCGCACGACTTGTCCATTAGCATGGCTCAGACGTACGACTGAGTCTCATTCGCATATGCTCCTGCGAATGACCCAGTTTCATGTGTTTACAAGGTGTATAACATTAAGCCTAGACTATTCGTCAAGCGACGGACACACTATATATGACTATATATGCTCCAACAAATTCCCCCTTGGACGTTGCTTGCGAATAGTAGATAACACCTCTTACAATCTTCAGTCAATCTTTGCTCTGGTTTCCAATAGAATCAAACGAACAACCATACTAGCCAACATTGCCGATCCGTCAGGTTACCACAATATCCCTGAAAATGAATTTAGGCACAATAGCTTTCGTTTACTTTGCAGAACACCATCATAGCAGTAAGATTCCCCAAATGACTGATTTTTCCAGATAATGACATGACCAGTTTTCCATTGCTTCAATCTTCACACAGTCTAACCTGTTTAACATTAACAACTGTAGAAATTCCCCCTCACATTCAGCATATCCCAATATATAAACGTTGTGCTCTCCTAACGTCTTCATACGGTGTATTGGGCAAAAGGTTGAAGGTTCCAATCCATAGCCGATAATATCAAACAAATCAGCATGCACGAAGATTCATCATCAGAAACCTGCTCACATCATCACTTTCTGATTGCGTCTGTAATTTCTCTATCCATGGATTCCCCCTAAGGATGAGAATCCTCTCTGTGCGGATAAATATAACTTGATTGGCCCATAAATAGTCAGATGCTCCTGACTACCCCACAAAATCAGCACCAACAGCTGATATCTTCTCTTCTCTCTTCGTGTTCCAACAACATTCACCGATTCTGGAAGTCCAACGAATAATGGGGTATCCCTCGAACTTGTTTGACATAAGAAACTCAGGGTGAATGTGTTTTGCTCATCCTCAACTCTTGCATAGACTCTCCAGGAAAATCTTCACTATTGACCCGAAAATGATCCGAAAATGACCCGATAATTTTCCCAAAAAATTTTATTTTACCAAATTTTTTCAGAAGGCTTCCCGACTGATAAAAATGGTTTAGGGAAAAATTCGTGCAAGAAGCTGTTCCAGACTCTTTTTTTTTTTTTTTTTTTTTTTTTTTTGGTCTGGTACACAGCTCATTCGTGCGACTGAGACAGACGAATGAAGACATACGTGCGAATGGGTGATTCGTGCGCATGGACACTCCGAATGGTTCAGTAGTGCGAATGAAGTACACGAGAGGGTCAGTCGTGCGAATGAATGTTCATTCGTACGAATGGACATACGACTGGGTTAGACGTACGAATGGACCATACGAATGGTTCAATCGTGCGAATGAGGTCCAGTCGCATGGCCCAATCGCATGAACGGGTCTGAACGCAGAAAACTAGATCTGCAGCCGCCACAAGGCTGAAAAACCCTAATCCGATGATTTGGACGAGATACAACACAAAATTTGTATCAATGGATTCGTTTTTATGATCTGAAGAAGATTCCGAGTCCGGTTTTAACAAATAAACATCACACACAATGAGATTTGAGCAAAACACGAAGAACACAAAGAGCACGAAGGCGGTTTAACGTCAAAGAACCTGAAATAGATCCAGAGATCAAGAGCTCGGGTTGCTAGAGTGATTGTTAGATCAATCTAGCAGTAACCGGCTCTGATACCAATTGTGAAGTCACTGGATCGATGAACATCCGAGCACGTTCTTGACGGAAGGATCAAAACCAAAAGATAAACAATGATACGAACAATAATCGAATGATTTCATTGATAAAACATAACGATTTTAAGCTCGTTACAACTTAAGAATCAAGACTTTTGGCAAGGGGAGATCGAGCATGATCTCCCCTCTCATCCGGCAGCACCTAGGCCCCGGGCAGACTCTCTCAAAAACCTTCCGGTTTCTACACATTGAAACTGGTATATATAGGCCTCGGCCCATATTAGATGCGACTGGGCCCATTCATGCGATTGGACCATGCGTATGGTTCAATCGCACGACTGGACCATTCTTATGGCTCAGTCTTACGAATGCCCCAATCGCATCTCTCAGTCGCACGACTTGTCCATTAGCATGGCTCAGACGTACGACTGAGTCTCATTCGCATATGCTCCTGCGAATGACCCAGTTTCATGTGTTTACAAGGTGTATAACATTAAGCCTAGACTATTCGTCAAGCGACGGACACACTATATATGACTATATATGCTCCAACAATCACTACCGTAGCACCACCGCAGTACCGCCACCTGAACCACACTATCGACCTCGCGACCACACCCACGACCGACCTCCACAACCACGACACCCACAGCCGCGACTGACAACAACCATAGCCACGACAACCATCTTCATCACCATTATCATGTTGTAGATCAAGAACTTACCTGAAATCAACGCCACCGCCTGCACCCACTGCCTAAACACCAACAAAACCACCATCGCAGCTGCCTCCGATTCACGCCACTGTTGCTGAATTTTGAGTGAAATCATCACCTCCATCGAGCTCAAGGGAAGAGAAGTCGAAAGAGGTGTGTCGCGCGCCGGGACTCGCCGGAATCGCTGTCGTCGCCGGAGAGGAAATGGGATCGCTCGGTGGGGATGGGGTGGAAAAGGGGTAGCGGCCGATTTGGAAGAAAAAAAAGAGGGTTTAGGGTTATTTTATGGTTTTCTAAATTATCAATTTTGGTCCCTCAAGTTTCCACATTTTGTTTTCCAGTCTAAACTTGACAAACTAACTAATCTTTTCACGAAGTAAAATTCAATAATACTATTATTAATATTATCTCGTCACTTGAGTTTATTTTTGGAAAATTTGGGACGTTACACAATGTGAAAACAAAAACAATGTGGTTGGAGCGAACTCGTTAACATACGTATTATAAACAAGAGATAAAGTGAGAGAGGAAATCTAATATATATATATATATATATATATATAGGATGGCATTCAAATGAAAACTAAAAATTAAGAAAAAACCAAAAGAACCATTATAGACCATAGATTTTATTGATTAATGGTCCAGATTAATTAGGGCAAATTTGTAATTTCATTTAGTTTTTAAAGAGGCGGAAATCGTGTAGCAGGGGTATAATAGGGATGTTAAATATTGAACACCCCCAAATCCTCTTTCACACGATCGATTTTCGGTTACAATAAACCCAACAATTTCGTTCGATTTCACAACAAGACTCCAAATTCATCCTCTAATCTTCATCTTACGATCTTTTCGAACTCAACTATGTATCTATAAAAGTTTCCCTATCAGTCACATTAGAGACGAAGATTGAAGCCCTGATTTTGCGATTTCGATTTTGGTTTGGTTCATAAACCCTCCATTCTAACAGGTATGTCGATTTTTATAGGTTAAATATGTTTTTATAAGATACTGATATCAAAATTTAGTCCTCAGTATCATATTGGTCGCTTTAAATTGTGCATTGTGTGTTGGGTAATGGAATTGGTATTTTGCTCAGAATGGTACAAATCCTTTGAAATGAAGGGTAAATGCATAGTGTATGCTTAATTACCTTATTTAAGTCAACTAGTTTCTCTGTTTATTTGCTAGATATCCCTATTTTTACCCAGTTTATAACTGAAATTACCCTCGATGTGTGTATTGAATGTCAAACCATGAGCATTGTGACTGTTTCCTAAGAGTGTGCTGTTTTTTAACAAATTATGTTTGTATAGGGCATGTTCAAAGTGTTATAGGATTGTTGATGTCATGTATATAACTTGCTGAGATTAATATGGCCATATATTGATAGGTTGTATGCTAATCATAATCATATGTATATAGTTTCTTTGTTGGCTTGTTTTGTTCAGTTGCCTTTATATGTTATAATATAGTTCAAAACAAGTTTGTTTTTTGATTTATTATCATTCTCATACATTCATATGAAATTAGTTATCCTTTTTAAATTTTCATTTGTTTCATCCCAATTGTTTTCAACTTCCTTTAATGCCCTTTATGTGTATAACGCATGTATGCATTATGACAAAGTTGTTGAATTTAAATTATTCTGTTATAGGAAATGGATTAGTTATTATGAGATTGAGGTCACAATTGTTTTATTATCGGTATTAGACTTTTATATTAGTTGATCTTTTTCAAGATCAATCGTTAAATAATGTATGGTATATGCTTTCATATCTTTATTTTGTTCGGTGCGTTATATCGATTTTGTCATTGTAATAGTATGTATTAATTAAAAGAATATTTTTTTCAGTGTTTCATCATCTCAACGAATCAAGATATATCCCAAGTTTGTCTTTTTCTATCGAATACCATAATGAGCACAGGTACAATTTCGATGTTTTCCCATCTCAATATTTGTATGACTTTTGTTTTCTTATATATATTTTTATGTTTTGTTGTTTCTTTCTGAAGCTCGCAAAAGTCTTTGGCTAGCCCGCAAGCCTCCCTCTCTAACTACCTCATCGAGTGGTGCACCGACCAAACCCATTATTAATTCTGATTTTTCTAATCAGCGTCATGGTAATCATTCTACTAATCGAAATATGTTAGTTAATGTTGTTAAAATATGCATTTCATTTTAATGAGATTGAATATGTTTATCATTAACGATGTATTTTCTAACCGTATTTCACTGATATCAGGTGAAGGAAATGAATCTAATCCCATTGTTGGTATTGTTTCAAATCAGCCAAGGCGATACACAAAGAAAATGATTGGTAAGTATGCTTCTCCTTATTGCTTCATTACTCAATAATCATTAAAAAGTCTAATGCTTTGTGCTTGATGCATTATTGCCAACGCAGCCGAGGAGGTGTTAACAGGATCAGTCCCATCTTAACAGTTTGCATACCCGAGTTTATGAATTCTAACACTTTACGTACCTCCGTCCAATTTTCTTTAAACATCCGTTAAATCTCCCCCACGTGCTCCTCACGTGAGGGGTAAAACTATCATTTGACCCAATTTATTAAGTTTTGTCACCAACAAAACCCAATAACATCGACCATTTGACCCCCCTTTCTTCTTTGATCAAACCGGCCGCCCCCTCACCCTTCTTCTTCAATCAAACCGGCCGCCCCCTCCCCCTTCTTCTTCGATCATCCGGCCGCTCCCCCTCCCCCTTCTTCTGCGATCGCAAGGTATTCCCCTCCCCCTTCTTCTGCGATCGCAAGCTAATCCCCCCTCCCCCTTCTTCTGCGATCGCAAGCTAATCCCCCCTCCCCCTTCTTCTTCGAGCTTCTGCGATCTGCTATAACCCTCATCTCAAGGTCGTATGAAGGTTGTGGGTGCTAGTTTTTACTGGATGGTGTCTGGAAACCCTGACCCGTTTAACTGTAAGTGATACTTGTTTGTGATTTTTGATTAAGAGCAGATTATTTGAAACTTTTATATACTTTGTGTGAAATCTATAAAATTTAGAAGCTAACTTCTTTGTTCAATTTATGATGTGAAGGTTGTTTATACATGAATTTGATATACTTTTGTGTGAAATTTATGAAATTTACAAGTTAATAAAGTTTTATGTGCAATCTTACGTGAACGAATGCATGGATTTTAAAATTTCCCTTTGATGTAATGCATTAATCGTACGTGAATTCATTATTTTATACAATAGTGGGTGATTATTTTATTATTGGGTCTTTATTTTATTTAAAGGTTGGCCAATTCATTATTTTACAGCTTTAATATTGTTTGTGTTTCATATTCATTGCAGCCACTCACAAGACAAAAATTGGTGATGAACTAGATGGCCTACATATTAACTTGGATAACTTTGACAGTAATAGTGATGATGATGATGAAGATTATATCGAAGATACTGAAAATGTTGTTGAGGATCTAGAACAGGACATGGATGAGTTTAGGGATTCTGTTTGTGTTGAAGATGATGACTTGGAAGTGGAGAATGATGGCATCGATGAGTTACATGTTGAATTGGATGACTTTGAAAGCAATAGTGAAAATGAAGATGATGTTCCACCACTAAAGACAACTTTGAAGCAAATTAGAAAAAAGAACAAGGGTAAGGAACTAACAACATCTCCATTCTATGTTGGACAACTTATTAATGACAAGAAAGAGATAGCATTGATAGTTGGGGAGCATGCTCTTGAGAGTAGGAGACAACTTCACATCAAAAGAAATAAAAAAATAAGTTTCAAGTTGTTTGTATGGGTATAACTCCAATGTTTAAAAGTGGGGAATGTTCGACCTTTAGCCAAAATGTGTGTAAAAAAGTTAGTAAAAGACAATCTTGTCAAAAAGCAGATGCTTCAGGTGAAGAATCATGTAATGCAAGTAAAAAGCCATGGAAAAAGTATCCTAAGCCCAACGTGCTTAAATCTCCCCGACGTGCTCCTCACGTGAAGCCATTCCTTCTTGAGCAGATCTTCAACAGTTAGAGCTTCTAAAATTGGTGGTTTTGAATGGTGGTTTATGAACACTAAATGGATTTAGGGCTCAAATGAGTTAAGGAATAATGTCAATTTGGGAATGAAGAAGCTCGAAGAAGAAGGGGGAGGGTGGTTACCATACTATCGCGGAAGAAGGGGGAAGGGGGCGACCGGTTTGATCGAAGAAGAAGGGGGAGGGGGCAGCCGGTTTGATCGAAGAAGAAGAAGGGGCGGTCAAATGATCGATGTTGTTGGGTTTTGTTGGTGAAAAACTTAATAAATTGGGTCAAATGACAGTTTTGCCCCTCACGTGAGGAGCACGTGGGGGAGATTTAAGCACGTGGGCTTAGGATACTTTTTCCTTGGCTTTTTACTTGCATTACATGATTCTTCACCTGAAGCATCTGCTTTTTGACAAGATTGTCTTTTACTAACTTTTTTACACACATTTTGGCTAAAAGTCGAACATTCCCCACTTTTAAACATTGGAGTTATACCCATACAAACAACTTGAAACTTATTTTTTTATTTCTTTTGATGTGAAGTTGTCTCCTACTCTCAAGAGCATGCTCCCCAACTATCAATGCTATCTCTTTCTTGTCATTAATAAGTTGTCCAACATAGAATGGAGATGTTGTTAGTTCCTTACCCTTGTTCTTTTTTCTAATTTGCTTCAAAGTTGTCTTTAGTGGTGGAACATCATCTTCATTTTCACTATTGCTTTCAAAGTCATCCAATTCAACATGTAACTCATCAATGCCATCATTCTCCACTTCCAAGTCATCATCTTCAACACAAACAGAATCCCTAAACTCATCCATGTCCTGTTCTAGATCCTCAATAACATTTTCAGTATCTTCGATATAATCTTCATCATCATCATCACTATTACTGTCAAAGTTATCCAAGTTGATATGTAGGCCATCTAGTTCATCACCAATTTTTGTCTTGTGAGTGGCTGCAATGAATATGAAACACAAACAATATTAAAGCTGTAAAATAATGAATTGGCCAACCTTTAAATAAAATAAAGACACAATAATAAAATAATCACCCACTATTGTATAAAATAATGAATTCACGTACGATTAATGCATTACATCAAAGGGAAATTTTAAAATCCATGCATTAGTTCACGTAAGATTGCACATAAAACTTTATTAACTTGTAAATTTCACACAAAAGGATATCAAATTCATGTATAAACAACCTTCACATCATAAATTGAACAAAGAAGTTCGCTTCTAAATTTCATAGATTTCACACAAAGTATATAAAAGTTTCAAATAATCTGCTCTTAATCAAAAATCACAAACAAGTATCATTTACAGTTAAACGGGTCAAGGTTTCCAGACACCATCCAGTAAAAACTAGCACCACAACCTTCATACGACCTTGAGATGAGGGTTATAGCAGATCGCAGAAGCTCGAAGAAGAAGGGGGAGGGGGATTAGCTTGCGATCGCAGAAGAAGGGGGATGGGGGATTAGCTTGCTATCGCAGAAGAAGGGGGAGGGGGAATACCTTGCGATCGCAGAAGAAGGGGGAGGGGGGGCGGCCGGATGATCGAAGAAGAAGGGGGAGGGGGCGGCCGGTTTGATTGAAGAAGAAGGGGGAGGGGCGGCCGGTTTGATCAAAGAAGAAAGGGGGGGGTCAAATGGTCGATGTTGTTGGGTTTTGTTGGTGACAAAACTTAATAAATTGGGTCAAATGACAGTTTTGCCCCTCACGTGAGGAGCACGTGGGGGAGATTTAACGGATGTTAAAAGAAAATTGAACGGAGGTACGTAAAGTGTTAGAATTCATAAACTCAGGTATGCAAACTGTTAAGATGGGGCTGATTCTGTTAACACCCCTAAAATACAGGTATGAAAATTGCAATTTACTCATTTTTTTAAGATGAGGTTATGAACTATGAAGAGCATATAAGAAAATAGAATAATTTCATCTCACAAGATCATTAACCGCGCCCAAAATCAATTATCAAAAAATATACCTCTCTCATAATCTATGTATACATAATGTGAGTATATGTTTTAACTTTCAATTTTCACCACAAGCCGAGAGATGTTGCCTTTGAGCCTCATCTAACGGGCACATGAGTAGATGTTAATGTTGGGGGCATCTTGATACGTAGGTTGTGGCTACTTTTCACCTAAAAATGCCATATTAACATCACATGATATCTTAATCATGACCAATCATATCACGTCAGCTTCAAACTAGAGACGGATAGTTTTCACTCGAAGAAGGTATGGTTCGCGATAATTGTTAGATCGGTTCTAAAAGGTTGTTGGGGCCTTACTAGGTCTAAAAACATTAAACATATCCTCATCAACCATTTTCTTTACACCATATAACTAGTCATTGTTGTCAACCCCTTGATACTTATTTTTTATGCTAAACCCGAAGGATTAAACAAAAGAACTCAATTACTCTTGAAAGACTATCATGATTTTAAGGCCTAAAATTGTAATCATCCCACCTACAAAGAAAGGGAAATATAAGTAAATCAACTTGATGCATACGTTGTGATTCTATACTTCCACTTGAGGCGAAATCCCACATTTTGTACAAGTATAATAGGCGGTACGTATAACTACAACTATGATCGAGCCGAATCCTAAGGGCATCCAGGCCACAGGACACGTAGGCATTTTCCCATAAAGGAACTAACACAACCTTTACTTATACTACCTCACTAAACTGTAACAAATTGCACGTTGCTACGGTAAAAATAAGTATTAAATGACATTCAATTCGATTATTAACAATTTCCAATCCAATAACTTTTCTAATCAGATTTTACCACTTGTAAACTCTGTATGCCATTAAAAAAAAGAGTAAACTCTATATACTATTTGTTAAACAGACATCTTTAAAACAATATTTCCTGACAAACACTTAATTAAATGTAGTAGTAACATGTTTTTACTAAATATTGACTTTATACACAGTGAAAAGTAACAGCTATGGATATTTGTCAAGAATTCATTAAGAAAGATTTTTACGTCAACAATATACGAAAATAAAGTGGATTTCTGCATTCTTTTCCAGAACCAGACAATAACAAAAACATGAGGTTCAGAAGTTTCGATCAACGATATGTAGAGTGCAAACGCATGTGACATCTACATCTATGTTATTCGGTACAAAACAACAAAATACCATAAAATCATCAAACCTTAATGCAACAAACATGTCACAATGCACAAGATTCTTGAGATCGATAGAACCTTTCGATGTCTGAACAATTTATCAGCATCTACTCAGGAAATTACATTAATCTTACATATACAAAACTACTCTAACCACTTAAAAGATTGCGTCAATCATCCGAGCTATAGTCAGTGTTAGAGTCGTCAGGAAGCATAGGAACAGCAGCACAACAAAACAACTCTTTATCCTTCAGAAGAAGACAGCTACCGTTAAAATCCCACTTTAGATCCATCACTGAAAACTGTGGAAGTGGAACGTTTACACAGTAAGCACCAGAAGGGGTCCACATGTACACGTGGGAGGTCCCGGTGCACAAAACTAGTCTACTACATGTTGGGTCCCATGCTGCGGCACGAATAGGGTCCTTCTGTACCAAAATGGCGGCAAGTTCAAGAAGGTTCATGTCCCAAATCCATAAAACAGTTGGCATGCTGTCGTTGCGGGTGCAGATATATTGGCTGTCTTTGCTCCATGACATTAGGCCTGCAATTTGGTAAATTTAAATTATAATGCAGGTTGAAAATCCAACAAAGAACATATATACATATTTTCTAGAGGTAGCAAAAATTTGTATAAATTTCATACAAATAATTAGTATATCAATTATGACTAAAGAGTTATATTATTACACGAATAATTTAATTTTAAATAAAATGATTCAAGAAGTTTTATGCATTATATATACATGTGTGCAACTTTCAACTTATTTAAACAATCTAGGGATGTCAATGGGCCAGGCATAGGACGGGTTCGGAATCCTAGTCCCATACCTGATTATAAAACCATATTACATACCCGGTAATCTAGGTTTCAACGGTTTTGCCCGTAGGTATGATATCATGTGGTTAAAAGTTACCTGTTGGAATTCCGTTCACAGGTTTTGCCCGCAGGTATTGGCGTACCCATTTATGATATTATGTGGCTATAAGTTACCCGCTGGGATTCTGTTTACCCAAAACCTGAAATTAAACTCAACCTAAAACCGGACTTGATATATTAAACTCTCAACTACCCTTCTAACAATTCTATAATTCTAATAATTTCAAGATTCAAACTTCAAACTAATAATTATTTTTAAAGAATTATATAAGATATTAATATATTGGTCTCAATGTGGGGAACCAGTAAGGGAGTAATCAAGCAGGCATCACCTAAATAATTTATAAATAATTCCATACTAAAATACCAGTCGTGAATGTTTCGGGTTCGGTTTTTTCTATATATTAATACCATACACACCCCAAACCCATGAAATATTATATAAAGAACCCCATACCCGCCCCAAAACCATGAAAATTTTAATAATAATCTCATACCAAAAAAACATCCTAAACGCTTCAGCTTCAGCTTTCTCTACCATCCCCATTCAAACCATTTCACTTGTTATTTTCATTTCCTTTCTAATGTTAGACCTGCTAGAGATTAAACATAACCCAATTCTCCTAACCCATTCAACCCACCTGATTTGTTTTTCTTTTCAGCTACTTTTATAGTTTACATGTTTGACCTTTTAGAGAAAAACATAACTCAAAATGACTAACACATAAGTCTAAATCACTATTTATCTTCAGACTACATTTGACCGCGCTCAAAGTCTAACCTAACCATTTGACTAGTTTTGTCCAATTATATAATCACTCCAATAATGATGACGCTAATGGAACATTGGAGCCTTAAAGCCACCATCAATAGCACCATAAGTCAAATAGATAAATTTCGTTTGAAATTCTCCATACATGGAAATGCTGAAATTTTCAAGAGACATCCAAGGATGGTAAATGTTGCAGTTTTCATGAGGTACAATCAAAGGATTTCATCACACCTTTTATGAGCATTCTACAAGAAATCTGTTGGGTCATGATGAGGCCGGTGCAACCAAAACCACTTGACATAGTTATTTTTTTTTTGTACTGCATTCAAGGGCTACCGAAGCTAAGCATGAGGTCTTCCGAGAGTCTGAAGAACAACAGCTGAAGATATCAACTGAAGGCAACAACTGAAACCAACAGCTGAAAACTATCTTCCGAAAACAAAGTCTGAAAGCTTCCGAAGACAAAGTCTGAAAGCTTCCGAAGACAAAGTCTGATGAAAAAGCTGAAGACAAAGTCTGCTTCCGAAGAAAAAGAAGACTCCAAGCCTCGGAAGAAGCAGTCTTCCGAAGTATAAGTGGCTTCGGAAGAAGTTATTCTTCGAAGTACTTTATCTTTCGGAAGACATTGCTATGTCCAGTAGATATAAGTATGGTCCCTGACAGTCCGCTGCAGACCTCTGATACAGAATGGCATCTTCCTAAAGAGCCATGTTGTTGACCATACTTTACTCTACTGTTCAACTTTTAATGATAGTACATGTTACCAACTTTAGTTGGTGACAAAAGCTAAGTCAGAGACATGTCCTGACTACCAACTCTTAGGCAAAATGTCTAAGATACCTCACCTATAGTCTTGTAGTATAGATGTTTGGTTAGAGGTTTCCAGCTGATATCAAAGTATATCCGGTTGTAGGTAGTATTATATATATCTTCTCCTTGTAACTCATTAGACAAGCGATTTGAGTCCAAGAGTCTCGTAATCCTTTGAGTTGAGAAGCAATATATAAAAGTACCTTGAAAATTTACATCCTGTGTTCATTTACTTACTGTTACTTGTTATATTGTGATCAACTCTTTATAGACTTTTGCTGAGTGTTGATTCTAGGTGAGTTTGAGAGAAAAACCTTCTGTTGAGTGACCGCCATAATCGATCCTGCAATTGGTATCAGAGCTTCAGGCTCTTGATTGTGAGATCTTACCATCCAAATCAACCTGTTTTTCACTCCTCACTACAAACCACTCACTCAAATGGCCGCTCTCTCCAAGGCTGATATGGAAACCGGTACCATGACCAAGTCCCCACTGATCACCCTGAAGACTTTGACACATGGTGCATTAGAATGGAAGGATTCATCAAGTGTTAAGACTCAAGAATGTGGGACTCGATTGTTAATGGTCCCTTCATTACAAGCACTACTTCTGCTACTGGTAATCGCATCATTCAAAAAGATGTTGATGATTACTCAGAAGAAGATAGGAAGAGAATAGAGCTAGATCAAAGGGCTATGACTTCTCTCCAAACTGCTCTCCCCAACTCCGTCTTCAGAGGCTTCAAGAAGTGCAAGACTGCTAAATATTTATGGGAAGCATTGAAGCTGATGTATGAAGGATCCAAGGAAACCCATGAGAACAAAAAGGATCTCTTGAAGCAGCAGTTTGAGAACTTTACTTTCAAGGCTGGTGAGACCTTGACTCAACAATACTTCAGGTATGTTGAGATAGTAGATACTCTGATAGATATTGGAGTAGCTCTTGAGAATAGAGACATAGTTAGGAAGTTCATGTCTTCCCTTCCTAAATTAAGGACACACTACTGTGTTGTAATCAAGAGAACTTCGGACCTTAAGACTCTTACTCTGACAGAGTTGTATGATATCCTAAGTGCATTCCAGATGAAGATGAACATGCAGAACTCATCTGGTCACTCCAATAACCAACTGAGTTCAGCCCTTCATGTGGTTGAAAGGGAAATCATAGAACCACAACATCAGTTGCTGTGTTACCCTGACAACTCATATAGTGGACCCTACATTACTCTACCTGAGACTCCAAAGTCTCAAAAGGTTCAACACAACTCCTTTCAGGATAGTTGTGCCTTTGTCTCTGGAAGTGGACACTCTGGTGATTTTCAATACTGCTTTGATGATTTTGAGTGCTTCAGTCCAGATGATGTGGAGTATGTGGACATTGTCCAACAGATGGCTCTTTTAACTTACAGAGCGAAGAAGTTCTTCAAGAGAATTAGAAGCAATTCCCTCAAAACCCAGTCAACAGCAAGTTTGGGTTTGATAAGAGCAAAGCAAAGTGTTACAACTGCAACCAACTTGGTCACTTTGCTAGGGAATGCAAGGCTCCCAAGAACAACCCGGGAACTCCACAGGCCTCCACACATCCCACTGCTTCAAAGCATGAAGAGAAGTCAACTGAAACAGCTGCTGTGGCTCAAGAAGTTGACTGGAGCTTCATGGTTCAGGATGTGACTCCCGCTCAAGCACTCATGGCCGGAACAGATGATGATCAGGTATATGAACATCTTTGTACTGCTGCCTGTATTGCTAAAGTTAAACTTTATAAGGATTACATTTCGGAAATCAGATCTGAGGTTGAGTCTTTAAATGTGTTAAAATCTGATTTTAAGAGAGCTGAATCTGACTATCAAAAGAAAATTGAAGAGTTAGAGAAAACTGTGTCTCTTTTAAAACATGAAAAGACCAACTATAAGACTCAAATCAAAGATCTGATATCCAAACTATCTGAAGTTCAAGCCCAGTTAGTCACTGCTGAGTCTCAGGCCAGGAAGCAAGCTATTGCTGAGCAAAGCTTTCAAACTATTCTTGCATCATCCTCTCATTCCAAAATGTTTGATCAAAACAAAGAAGGGTTGGGAACCAATGAAATAGCTCCACCACACTCTTATAAGTCTATTAGACTACCTAGATGTGGTACTGAAGAGCAAGAGGTTCCAATTGCTGACCCTTCTCTATTGGAACTAAAGAATGAGGCAAAAATAGTGGCCACCACAGGGGAGAAACTGGAGGATACACTCATCTCCACCTGTGAAGACCAAATCCTAACCACCAAGGCAAGAAGAAGCAGAGCTAAAGCTGCTAGAAGGACTGCCAAGAAGGTTGCAGAGTCCAAGCTTAAGATTGACCCAAAGTAAAAGGGTGTCTTCATTTCTGCCGGATTTCAAGTGGTAGATACTTCTGATTCAGGATAGGAGTGTAGTACCAGCACTCCTATCCTACCGAAGGATCAGAAGTTGAAAGGGAAAGTTGCTGATGAAGAGAAGAAATCCAAGAAACAGCAACCTGCTAGTTCCCAAAAGTCTAACATTGCATGCATAATGTGTGGTCTGCACAACCACATGGCTAAAGATTGTTACTACAATCCAGCAAACACACATTATGCAAATAATGTTAGAAGAAAAGGAGTCAGAGAAGGTTTCTCAGTTGGACCACTTCAAACGGTCCAGATGATGAAAAAGGGAAAATTGGTGATAGTAATGAGTCAACACTATGGCATAAACAATCCAGCAAGCACACATTATGAACAATGCTTCTCCTATGGGTGAAGTATCATGCTTTCTCTCCAAAGCTGATAGTAATGAATCAACACTATGGCATAAACGCATTTGTCATGTGAATTTTAAAACAATGAATAAATTGGCTAAATATAACTTGGTACATGGTTTGCCTAAAAAGAAATTTTTCTGCAAAGATAACTGTGTTGCATGCCTGAAAGGGAAACAACACAGATCATCTCATAAATCCAAATGTGTTAACTCTATCACTACTCCATTACACTTATTGCACATGGATCTCTTTGGTCCCACAAATACAATGAGCATTGGAAGAAAATCATACACTTATTGTGTTGCATGCCTGAAAGGGAAACAACACAGATCATCTCATAAATCCAAATGTGTTAACTCTATCACTACTCCATTACACTTATTGCACATGGATCTCTTTGGTCCCACAAATACAATGAGCATTGGAAGAAAATCATACTACCTTGTGATTGTTGATGATTTTACAAGATTTACATGGGTATTCTTTTTAAGAAGTAAATATGAAACTGCTGAAACTTTAAAATCTTTTATTCTTAAATAGAAAATCAAATTGATCACAAGGTTAAGATCATTAGAAGTGATCAAGGGACTGAGTTTAAGAACTTTATTCTTGACTCATTCTGTGATTCAAAAGGGATTGCCAGACAATATAGTGCTCCCAGAACTCCTCAACAAAACGGTGTTGCTGAGAGGAGGAATAGGACACTTATTGAGGCTGCTCGGACCATGTTAGCTGATTCAAAGCTGCCTCTAACATTCTGGGCAGAGACAGTCAGCACTGCATGCTATGTGCAGAACAGGGTTCTTGTAGTTAAGCCTCATGGAAAAACCCTTTATGAGTTATGGAACAAGAGGCCACCGTTCATTGGCTTTCTAAGGTCCTTTGGCTGCAGGTGTACCATACTTAACAAAAAGGATAACTTAGCAAAGTTTGCAGAGAAGTCGGATGATGCTATCTTTGTTGGATACTCTTCTAGCTCCAAAGCTTATAGAGTATACAATATCAAGAATCAACAATTTGAGGAGTCATCCAATATAGTTGTTAATGAGCACACTACTTGTGTTAGGGGGAATGGATCTGATTATATCTTTGACTTAGAATTGTTTCTAAACTATTTTAAACAATCTTGTGAGAATGTTTTAGCTGGAACAGGTGCTCAAGGTGATGCTGATGCTGATGCAGATCAACTATTTGAGTTTCCCAGACCTCTTCCAAATTCTTTAAGAGCTGAAAGGCAACAAGCTTCAACCATTCACAGATCTGGTAGTGTAACAATCTCCAGGAATGATGAAGCTTCAACAAGTGAATCACTTGATCAACCTTAAAGCTCTTCAGGTGATCCATTACAACACCAGGTTGAGGGAAGCAGTATTCTGAAGAAACAGGCAACTGTTAATACTACTTCACAACCAACCATTGATGATGTTTCTCAATCATTCAATCAGTTCTCATTAAATGACTTTGAAACAGCAGCTGGACAGAGTGATCCAGTTCCTGATCAAAATATGTCCAACTTGGACTTATCTCTGCAACTGGAAGTGATTCCTCACCTTAGGATTCACAACACTCATCCAACTGAAAACATCATAGGGAATGTCTCTGAGGGTGTGAGAACAAGAGGGCAAACTCATCATGAGAATGTCTACCTGTACTCATGTTTCTTGTCTCAGATAGAACCCAAGAAGGTGAAAGATGCCTTAAAGGATAGTAGTTGAGTTGAATCGATGCAGGAGGAGCTGCTTCAATTCAAAAGACAAAAGGTCTGGAATCTATGCCCACTACCATCTGGTCAAGTACCCATAGGCACTAAATGGGTGTTCAGGAACAAGAAAGATCATAGAGGATTGATTATCAAGAAAAAGGCAAGACTAGTGGTTCAAGGGTACACCCAGGAGGAAGGAATTGATTATACTGATGTCTTTGCACCTGTTGCAAGACTTGAGGCAGTTAGGATCTTCCTTGCTTATGCTGCATTCAAGAACTTCACAGTTTACCAACTTAATGTCAAGTGTGCTTTTCTATATGGGGATATAGATAGGGAAATCTATGTATGTCAACCTCCAGGATTTAAAGACTCACAGCACCCCAACTATGTGTGCAAACTGTATAAAGCTCTATATGGGCTGCACCAAGCACCTAGGCTGTGGTATGAGACCTTGTCTCAGTTTCTCTTGAAGAATGACTACACCAGAGGTACCATTGACAAGACTCTTTTCATCAGAAAGAGTGGCGAAGACATATTGCTCGTTCAAGTCTATGTTGATGACATCATATTTGGTTCTTTAAATGACTAAATGTGCAAGGACTTTGAGAGCATTATGAAGCAGAAATTTGAAATGAGTTTCATGGGAAAAATAGACTTTTTACTTGGAATTCAGGTGAAACAGATGAAGGAAGGGTTCTTCATAAGTCAATCTAAGTATGTCTCAGACATCTTAGATAGATTTGAAATGAAGGATTGTAAACCAGCCAAGACACCTATACCCAGAAACCATAATATTTGCCCTGACCTTGAGGGGGAGGATACTGATCAACATCAGTATAGAGCAATCATTGGTTCTCTGATGTATCTCACTGTTAGTAGACCAGATATCATGTTTGCCACATGCATTTGTGCAAGATATCAGGCTGCTCCCAAGGTGTCTCACCTAGCTGCTGCAAAGAGAATCCTCAGATACCTTAAAGGAGCACCTAAATTAGGTCTCTGGTATCTAAGAAATAGTGATTTCAATCTCCATGTATACTCTGACAGTGACTATGATGGCTGCAACATTGACAAGAAATCCACATCAGGAGGATGTCAATTTCTTGGTGGAAGGATTATCTCATGGCAATGCAAAAAACAATCCTGTGTCTCTACATCAACTGCTGAAGCTGAATACATTGCTCCTGCTAGCTGCTGTGCTCAACTGCTATGGATTCAAAATCAGATGTTAGACTATGTATTCAACTTCATGACTACTTCTATCCATATTGACAACAATAGTGCTATCTCCATTACTGAGAATCCGGTGAAGCACTCCAAGACAAAGCACATTGATATCAGGTATCATTTCATTAGAGATATTCATGAGAAGAATTTGATCAAGTTAATCAAAGTTGACTCAAATGAACAATATGCTGATTTGTTCACAAATGCATTTGATGAACAAAGATTTAAGTATCTCATATCAGCTATTGGGATGATAAATACTGATTAACTACCTCTTTTGAAAAGCTTTTTAAATGTGTAATATCTTGTGTCAATACAATTTAAGCCCTGTTACAAAAGATCTTTAAATTATTCTAAGTGTAAATTCCTTCCGAAAATGAATTAACTCTCGGAAGATATTCTTGAATATCTTCCGAAGCCAAAATTCCTCAATGAAATTTTTCTTCTCGGAAGAGTTTTTGGTCTCGGAAGAATCGATTGATTTTACAACAGATCTACTTCCGAAGCTTATATAACTCTCCATTCGGAAAGACAATTTTACCTTCGGAAGCAATGCCTTGCTTCGGAAGAGAAATTGCCTTCGGAAGACAAGTTATCTTCGGAAATGTTTTACATTCGGAAGTAAAGGTTTTACTCTGTAACGGATATCTTTTTGGGCCCACTCTGTAAAAGTAAAGATTTTGTTCATTATGGTCAGATTATTTAAAATTATCCCTTGCCGCCACTATCATTTCTCCGCCGTAAACCACCATACCACCCACAGTAACCCCAAACAGTTACCCTATTACCGCCACTACCATAATTCATCCCTTTTAAATAATCCAGACTGATCAAATTCATCTTCTTTTACCAATTTACTGCCCTAACTATTCCCTTCACTGTCAAACCTGCAATTTCACTCAAATTCAAGCTTACCTTCTCTTCAATGGCGCTAAACCCTCAGCACAACCAAGTCGCATTACTTGATTCGTCAAGAGATGCCGACTTCACCCAAATCATCACCTTTCTTACCGAATCCACATACCTCACTGCACTAACAGTTAACCCCACCGTATACTTCAACCATATGTTCGAATTCTGGAGTAACGGTAAAACTGCAGTTCTGAATGGGGTTCGAGTACTGAGAACTCGCATTTGTGGCCAGGGAGTTGGTCATCACAGAGCAACTCATCAGGGAGCATCTCGAGCTTCATGATGATGGGGCTCCTACTGAGTTCTTCAAAGAAGACTTGAATGGAACTTACATCCTAATGGGATATGGAGTAGATGTCAGCAGGTCAACCGTATACAAGTTCAACTTCTCTTACCATTGGAAGTTCCTGCTGCACATTGTCCTTCACTGCTTATCTAACAAGTCAGGGGGATGGGATCAAATCCCATATGAACTGGGATGCCTAGTTCATGGGTTGGTGAGAGGTTTACGCTTCAACTACTCACGATTTGTGTTGACCAACCTAATCGGCAATCTGAGAAGGGATACATTCTTCATGTATCCCAGATTTATTCAACACATAATCAACTGTGAGCTGGAACTGAGGAAGCTTGTCTGTGCAGCTGCTCTTACTGTTCCACAAGTGAGGCCTACCATCTTCAAAACACTGAAGAAGATGTCCACCAACTTCACTGGAAGGTACACTTCATTATCTTCAGAGATGACTGAGCGCATAGCTCCTGGTGACATCCCTGTTATCCCCACAGGTGATGAAACCACACCAGCAACCTCCACCACAATGCCAACAAAACCTTCTTTACCATCAGAATCACTTACCAGAGACGCCCCAAACGAACCTTTGTTTAATCTACTCTGATTGAACAAGCTCCCACAGTTCAAACCAAAAGGGCTAGAGTGGAATCATGAGCTCCCACATAGTCCGAGGTCACACCATCCTTCACATTTGATCTCAATGTGGGTTTTGAGCCTCCTCAGTCTCAAACCCAAGAGCCCGAACCCCAAGCCTTAAGCCCACAGGGTGAGTCTTTACACTCCCCTGTGCAGCCTTCTAGGGACAGCCCCACCATAGGCTCAATGCCTGTAGACATTGATCTAAGTCCCGGGTCAGTAGGTTTAACTTCCTATCTTTCACTGACCTTTTACTCCGTACTGATGAAAAGATTACATCTCTCCATGGCCATGAAGTTGATCTACAACACCCTCTGAAAGATCAACAGAGCTAAGAGAGATCCCTTGTCTCTAGCCTCCATCAGCAGCCAATTACTGAGGTGAGTCCCACTGATGTGGAGGGGACTCATGTAGGCTCAGCTGCCACTACTCAGAGTCTCTCATTGAGCTCTCAGGACAGTGATAACATCATTAGAACTGAGTCTACGGCAACTTAACCATTGACATCTCTGAAAGAGATGACTTTGAGCAAAGGTATCCCAGGGTGCCAAGAAGCCACATCTGGTGGTGAGACTGAGCATACTAGGTATGTTATCTCATCTCCCCGTGATTCTTCTCATGAAAATGAGAGAAGTATGCAACTAACACTTCAGTACTTGCTTTCTAAATTCTCCAACCTGGAATCATAGGTGAGGATCTTAGAATCAAGGACTGCCACTCAGCAACTTGAGATTAACAACCTCAAGGCTAAACTAGCTGAGAAATAGACAGAGAGGTCTGTTAGGCATGTACCTGTTCAGGTCTCACTGACTTCTTCTAGCTCATCTAGCTCTCAAGATGATGCTACCAAAAGGGGGAGAAAGTTTAGAGACCATAGTTGTCAATAGCGAATAGCGGTAAATAGCGACACATTACCTATATGCTACGTCGCGAATAGCGGTAAATAGCGACCGCTATTTTGTGTTTAGCGATGAAGTAGTCGAAATATATAAAATATTATACGTTCACTAAATTAAACATGTTTTAACGACAAATTAATACAAAAGTTCAACAAACACCATCAAACACCATCAAACACCATCAAAATAGATAAAATAGTTCATTACTAATCATCTAATCTTCATATATCCGAGCTCTCTTATTGAATTGCTCAACACCATCAAAATAGATAAAATAGTTCATTACTAATCATCTAAATCTTCATATTCCGGCTCATCATCATCATCATCGTGATTCGATGTTGGATCAAAATCTTTATAGGCCCCAACATCATTTTCTTCAGCATCCACATCAAAATCTTCATCTTCATCTACTAAACGTCTTTTTCTAGGCCTTGAGCTTGATGCAGAGGCATTGTCACCCTTTTTACTACCACTTGCTCTTGTCGAATAAGGCGCCTCACCTGCACCTGTAGCCTCTGCAACATGACTCCATGTCAAATCTTCACCCTCAAACACCGGGGCATCTTCTTCATCCTCATCCTGGACCTCCTCTAAGACACCCATCAACCACTCATTTGGATCTTCTACATTTGCATCATCTAAGATAATCGGGTCAAATTCTTACGGCTTTGATTTTCGTTTGTTTTGTATATGGTGTTTGGCTTGATTTAGTTTTTGGGTTCCGCATGTTCTGGTGTGTTATGGATTTGGGGTTTTGGTGTGTTTTACTTTGTGTATGTTACTGATTTTGTGGTTTTGAACATTCATTTTGCTTTTGATTTGGGGTTACATTAAAACTCGCATACGCGCGACAACGCGCGCGTCATAATTACTAGTTTATATTAAAGATTTAAAACTATAATAATCATCCGTCATCTATCATATAACTTTTAAGTTTACAATTAATTGTAATAAAACTGGATTCTTATTGAATGAAGAAACAAGGAGATACACCTCAATATATAGAAAGGAAAAAACCCTAATCTAAGGCCCATCAAGGCCCATGGGCCAATGTAACGGGCTAACATAACTGGGCTAATTAAACTACACTATTTACATTAACACTCCTCCTCAAGTTGATGCATAGATGTTAATCATGCCCAACTTGTTACATATAAAATCTATTTGAGTCTTCCGAAGTGGCTTCGTGAAGATATCAGCAAGTTGAAACTCTGTCTTAACATGGATCGGTTGAATAGATGCCTTTTCAACCTTCGTACCAACTACCCGATCCCTGATTAGATGGCAATCAACTTCTATATGTTTAGTTCTCTCATGAAATACTTGGTTCTTGGCTATGTGAATAGCAGATTGATTATCACAATATAGCCTCATCAGGTTATTGAAATAACACCAAGTTCTCTGAGAAGACGACGGACCAAATCATCTCCGATGAAACGTCTGCCATGGCTCTGTACTCAGATTCAGCACTGGATCGTGATACTGTGTGTTGTTTCTTGCTTTTCCAAGACACCAGATTTCCTCCAACAAACACACAATATCCAGTTGTAGATCGCCGTGAAATAGAGCAACCTGCCCAGTCTGCATCCGAAAAGCCTGATACTCTACCATCTCCTTCTTCTGTAAAGGCGCCTACACGACAGTGCCCTTGATCAGAGTACAAAATCCCCAACCCTGGAGCGGTTTTAAGATACCGTAATACCCGTAGAGCAGCATCCCAATGTCCTGTGTATGGGGCGGCCATGAACTGACTTAAAACACTGACCGCAAAGGAGATGTCCGGACGGTGACAGTCAGATAGTTAAGTTTCCCAACTAGACGTCTGTATTGCTCAGGATCCTTCATTGGGCTCCCATCTTCTAGAAGCAGCTTTCCGGTAGAGAGCATTGGGCTATCTACTGGTTTGCAGCCTAATAGACCGCATTCAGATAACATATCAAGAACATACTTTCGTTGTGATAGGAGAATTCCCTGTGATGAACGAGATACTTCTATACCAAGAAAGTAACGGAGTCGGCCAAGATCCTTAATCTGAAACTGTGACTGAAGAAACTGCTTGAGATTTGTGATCCCAACTTCATCATCTCCTGTGATTATTATATCATCCACATAGACAACCAGAATAATCCTTCGGCCCTGGTGATGCCTAAAGAACACAGAGTGATCATAGGCACTACGAGTCATCCCAAATTCTCTCATAACATCAGAAAATCGTCCAAACCATGCTCGGGGGGATTGCTTAAGACCATACAATGAGCGACGTAATCTACATACCTTTGAAGCCTCCTCCTCAACAATGTACCCAGGTGGCTGCTCCATATATACCTCCTCCTCAAGAATGCCATGAAGAAATGCATTCTTGACATCAAGCTGATGGAGCGGCCAGTGATTAATGGCAGCAAGGGCAATAGAAATACGTACTGACGGCATTTTGGCAACAGGAGAGAAGGTCTCATCATAGTCAATGCCGTAAGCCTGAGAATAACCTTTAGCAACTAAACGAGCCTTCAAGCGAGGCACAGGTCCATCTGGGTTTGGTTTCACTGTGAACAGCCAACGACAACCAACTAGGCGCTTCCCGGGGGAAGTGGTTGCAGATCCCACGTATGATTGGACCGGAGAGCCCCAATCTCTTCTTCCATAGCCTTTATCCATCCTGGGTGAGCAAGGGCGGTCATCACATTCTTAGGAATCGGGTATGAGTCAAGGGCAGTAGTATAGGCATGACATTCGGGGGACAGGTGTGCATAGGAGACATAATCCTGAATAGGGTAACGGGTGGGATGTCTGGGTTCCTTTCGGAAGGCAATGGGTATATCAGGATACGGTGCACCAGGTGGGTCATAAACGGGTGTATCAGGGGTACCATGTGAAATATCCGGTGAGGGAGAATCAGATGTAGCAACTGGATCAGGAACTGAGGACGGACCAGAATCATGGTCAGGGGGTAAATCAGGGGCCGTTGTCTTATCCTTATGTCGTCTGGCATACGTGAATATCAGAGGTGGAGCCTCTGCTGGCAGGTCAAATGAGACAGGGTCCGAATGTGTAGCATCAGAGACCGGAGGAGCAGATGACACTGGGGGGATAGGAATGGTAGGGACTGTTGGTGACGCAGACATGTCAGGATCCGGATCGGAATCGGGAAATAAATCATCAAGGCAATCGGGGGACTCAATGAAGAAAGGACAGGACTCATGAAAAGTAACATCTGCACTAGTAAATATCGACGAAGAGAAGGGCTGTAGCACCGATACCCTTTCTGGACTCGAGAGTAACCAAGAAAAACACAACGGATGGCACGAGCATCAAGTTTGGTAGTTGTTGGACGATGATCGTGAACATAGGCAACACAACCAAAGATTTTAGGCTCAAGAGGAAAAGGGTTTTGTGTAGGAAACAAAATAGAAAATGGGGTTTTCCCTTTGAGAACTGAGGAGGGCATGCGGTTAATCAAATAAGCAGCAGTCAGGACCGCATCCCCCCAAAAACGATGAGGTACATGAGAATCAATCATAAGGGTGCGGGTAACATCCAACAAGTGACGGTTCTTGCGTTCTGCGATGCCATTTTGTTGAGAGGTATATACGCAACATGTCTCGTGAACAATACCATGTGTTTTTAGATATGATGATAAATCTGCAGACATGTATTCTTTTGCATTATCAGTGCGTATGGTTCTAATGGATGTGTTAAACTGATTTTGCACATACGCATGGAATTCTCGAAAGATGGAATTTAGTTCACTACGGGATTTCAATAAATAGACCCAGGTAGTACGAGAGTAATCATCGATAAAAGTAACAAAATATTCAAAACGAAGAGTAGTTTTAACAGGGGAAGGTCCCCAAATATCCGAATGCAAAAGTTCAAATGGATTACAGACTCTACTAGACACTCTAGGGGGATAGGGACGCCGGGTGTGTTTACCTAGCTGACACGACTCACAATGAAAATCAACAGAAACAGATAAATCCGGTCTCATTTGCCTCAGAACCGCTGTAGAGGGATGACCTAACCGGCAGTGGACTTCCTGATGCTTGAGTCACAAACGTTTGCTGAAGGTTGTGACGATAAGGACAGACGTATAGGCCTCCTGATTCAATACCTGTGCCAATCAGACGGTTCGTCCCTAGTTCCTGGAAAACACAATAAGTAGGGTAAAATTTGGCAAGGCAATTGTTTTGTTTGGTAAGTTGGCTTACAGAACAAAGGTTATCGGGAAACTCGGGTACAAGCAATACAGAGGAAAGGGTCAGGTTGTTCGAGTTACTAATGGATCCAATGCCTTGAACAGGGCATGAGGATCCATCAGCAATTCGAACAGGAGGGTGAGATGTATGCTTTAGGTTGGATAATATACCTTGATTCCCAGTCATGTGATGAGTGGCCCCAGTGTCAACAATCCAAGATGAATTAAGGCTAGAGAACGTACCTGAATGAGCTGAATTGGCTTGAGGACTAGGAGCGTGGAGTGGAGGGTTCAATATCTGCTGAAATTTGTTATACTCCTCCTGACTGAGAGTGACTGTTGGGGTAGTCGGACTGGCATGATCTGGGGCATCATCAGAGGCAGCTAACCTTGCTCTGGGTCGAGGAGGTGGAAGAGACCCAGGTGGACGATTCGGGCAGTTGTACTTGGTGTGTCCATCCTGGTGACAATAGTGACAAGTGATACCATTGCCTCGTCCAACACCTTTTCTTGGAGCTGACTGATTGCCTCGACCAGTGTTTTTGCTAACAGGTGCACTCGTATACATAGCTGATGTGTCGGTGGTTCCAGTAGTAGTCCCTGAACCGTACATCTCCGAAGCAAATGGTAAATGGAAGCAACGGAGGAGGTGGCAGTGGAGTTGCTCAATAATAAAGGTCGAGCACTAGAGAACTTTAGTGATATGCCTGCAATAAACATCATAATATCCATTTTGTTGTTGCGCTCCTTCTGAAGCTTCAAATCAGTGGTTGGAGGGTACAACGCACGGAGTTCATCTCTGAGTTTTGAAAACCGAGTGAAATAGTCAGTAAAGGATGAATCACCTTGTTCTGCTCTACTATATGCCTGAACCACAGAAAATGCATGTGACAGAGATTCTTTGGCCGAAAAGGATGAGGACAAATGATCCCACATTCTTTCACAGTGGGAAAGTTCTGAGCTATAGTAAGTATTTGTGGCTCCATAGCATTCCACAAAGCCATCTGAATACCACTATCATCAATACGCCATTCACGGGTAACCAGATGAGGAGGGATTGTTGTCAAGTGATCTTCTTTATCAAGACTAGCAAGACCTTTCTCGACAAAGAGACTCCATGAACTCCAATTTTTGGAGTCAAGTTTCACAGGAATACGTAAAACCGAGTTGTAATTGATAATACCTGGAGCAATCTGAGTTGGGGTGGCTGAATCGGTCTTCTTTTCATCACCCATGTTACCATGTTAACAGATCTGAAAAACGAGCTGCTGGATCTAAGAGCAGAACAGAAAAACACATGGGAACAGAAAACAGATCACCAATATCGATCGGGACAGAGGTTCTGAAGCTTCTGGAGCTTCGACGGCGGCCGGAGGTGGCTTCACGCGCCGGTACGCGGCGGCGCGTGGGGACCACGCGCAGGCTTCAGGCGGCGCGTGGGGGCGCGTGGGATGGTGGACGGCGGCGATTTTTTCGGGGTTCCTTAATCGTGGCTTTCTGCAGCTGATGGTGGTGGCGGTGAGTTGTTTTTGTTGCTCGAAAAAAGATTTGGTGTGGACAGCAGCCTCTTGACCGGAAATCAGATACAGGAGCGGGACGGGAGCGGGAAATCAGATACAGGACTGAGAGCCTTGTGGCTCTGATACCATGTAATAAAACTGGATTCTTATTGAATGAAGAAACAAGGAGAATACACCTCAATATATAGAAAGGAAAAAACCCTAATCTAAGGCCCATCAAGGCCCATGGGCCAATGTAACGGGCTAACATAACTGGGCTAATTAAACTACACTATTTACATTAACAATAATAATTATTCCTTAAGTCAAACTTAAATGGAAACTAATAATAATAATAACATTTTTTTAAATTTTAAATGCAAAAAAGGTAATTTCCTAATTTCCTAAATGTTTGAAAGCTTTTGATGTTATATATATATGTATAAGTTGAAGTTGAATTGATTGATTTTGAGAGGGTGAATCACGTTTACATGTGGCGAACTCATTGCCACGTGGCACATTTTGGTTTCCCCTAACTCTCAATCTCTCTGGTCTATATATATAATATATATACACACCCCTCCTTGTTTAACATATTGATTTGTACTATTATTATTATATTATTATTATGTTGTAGCAAGAGCTTGTTTTGAATTCCGAGGAGCAGAAACCACCTTTGACCGGAGAAGGTTTTGTAAAAGGCCCTTAGTTGCGACCTGTGGCAGCAAGAATCGATGTCGGCGGAGGTCAAGCGGAGGCGGCGGAGGTCGGACGCAGGCAAGCGACGGCGGAGGTCGGACGGTGGAGGGCTAGCTATCGGACGGCGGCGGAGGTCGGACGCAGGAACCGAATGGCGAGGTTAGAAATCGAACGGGATATCGACTAATAAACCTCTTGAATCTTTTTAGTGTATTTAAAAAAAAATACCGCTATACGTCGCTATTGAGTGCTTCGCGACCGTAAGCCGCTTCGCGACGTAGCGCGCGATTGCGCCCGCTACGGTCGCTATTGACATCAGTGTTAGAGACAAACACTTGAGGAACCACAGACCCAATCATTTACTTCCCAACTCATCACACTACCTGAGTCATCTCAATCCTTTTTAGAGATTGACTCAAAGATGCTTCAAGATCTCTAGACTTTTCACAAAATTTGTATTGAGATCCTTCTTAGAGCAGCCCAGCCCTGACACCACACTTATCTATTTTGGGGCTAAGGAGCTTCAAAGACTGACTGCACCTTCTACCACTGTAGAAGAAGTTGGTCAACCTAAGGTCCACATGGAACCTGAGATTAACTTCGAAGGGAAAATGGGGACTGATGGCCCAGCAACTAAAACAGATGGGACAGAACTTGCAGCAGTCTCATCTTCCGAAGCTCAGGCTGAAACTTCCGAAGTGGACATTGAAGCCTCGGAAGAACAAGAAAAGTCTTCCGAAGCTGAGATAGAAGCTGCGGAAGGTTTGTTCCAAATGTCCGAGAAACTGACCATCACAGATGTTATTGCTGAAATAGCATCTGAGGTGAGCAGGGAGGACATTTCTGACTTACCTCCATCCCAAATAACAGCTGAACTTCTCTCTCAATCTGAACCCTCTATCCAAGAACCACCACAGTCAAGCTCTGTCAAAGACAAAGGCAAAAGGAAATTGACTACGAAAGAGCTTCAGGAGGAGGAGAGGATTGAGAAGCTCAAGAAGAAAGGTAGGTTTCCTACTGAGAAACTGCTAGCTGCTAGTTTTAAGGCAGCTGCAGTCAATCAGAAAGAAATCAACACAAAGAGAAGGACAACACTCATTGACCAGCTCATCAGCCTAGGAGCTGACAATGAGGAAGTACTCCTGCTACCACTATAGGAGTTAGTGACTTTGGAGAGGTCAACCAGGCTAAGGTAAGAAGAAGAAGCCAGATTGGCCTTGGAGAGGAAAGAAGAAGAGCGAAGGGAAGCAGCCTTGAAGCTGAGAGAGGCTAGAATCAAATTCCTACTCTCAAGAGGTTTCAGTCTTCCTGAACTGTCTCCACATGATGATGACATGATCCTGCTGCTCCACAACAAAGAGCAGGATCAAATGGAGAAGGAAAGGAAGAAAGCTGTTAGGGAGAAGATGAAGAAGAGGAAGCGGAGGGAGGAAGAGAAGGGGGTCACTGGCACCAAGAAGTCCAATGACAAAGCCTGGATGAAAGACTATCTCCGGGCTCATGGCTTCTCTGGTAGGCAGGTGGGACCTATGTCCGAAAGGACACTCCAGCGGATAGTCAGTGAAATTAAAGCTGACATCCGTTTGGGGAAAAAGAAGGAGATGTACAGGAGGATACAGGGAATGGTCTTCAATCCAGCCACTCAACCACAACTCACACCAGAAGAACCAATCCAATTCCCATCAAAACCAAAACCCACTGATGAAACCTTCACCCCTGAACCCACAACTAAACCTAAACCTACCACATCACCTCAACCACCCAAACTACCCATCATAAAACCCAAAACACAACCCAAAACCACTAAACCTAAGCCTGCCCAACAAAAACCAAGACCATCCCCTCAGCCTCCTTAACATCTCTCCTTTGAGGAAATAAAGGAGCTCAAGACAAGGCTCATCAACTGCACCACTTTGAGCAGCATCTCCTGTGAGGGATGCCTTATCAACATCACCTATATTGATAACTCTTCAAGCTCCCTCACCCTAGGCCAATTTCTTGAGTTGCCTACAGACACCTTGAGCCAGGCTGTAAGACTTCTTGATCTCAACTCCGATACTCTCAATGCTGAGGAGAGGAGACTAAGAAGGAGACTGGTGACTCTACTGGATACAAGGAAAGAGGACAGGATTTCTAGTCAATCTCCTGGACCTAGGAAAGCTATAATCCAGTGGAGGTTCGATGAACCTTCTCACAACTTTGTTATGGAAAGGGAGAATGATGAAACTAACAGGCTTAATGCCACTTCTCTACTACATCTCAGCAGATTTGATCTTACTGAGCTTGCAGAGAAGCCATTCTTTAATCCCCCCAACTCTGAGACTGCTGCACACATCAGAAATCATATCAGCGGTCTCCACTTGGCTGAACTAAGTAGAAGAGCCAAGATTGAAGAAGAGTTGAAGTTGAAAAGAGCGGAAAACAAGGAAAGACCAACCACCAAAGGCACAGCCTTTCTACAGATGGTGAAAGGTCCTGAATTGGAACCAATAGTTAGATGGGAATATGACTATAGTTCCCATCAACTAACTCTTTTCAGAGGGCCACAACAAAGGGTACACATAATCCAAGGTGACAGAGTAGAGGTTCTGTCTACCAAGAATGCAGACACTGATAAACACTTACTTTCATTGGTGCTGAGAGTTTTGAGGAGAAGAGGGAAGTGAAGTTTTGGTAGCATCAGCGTAGGGGGAGTTTGTTGGGTCATGATGAGGCTGGTGCAACCAAAACCACTTGACATAGTCATTTTTTTTTATACTACATTCAAGGGCTTCCGAAGGTAAGCATGAGATCTTCCGAGAGTCTGAAGAACAACAGCTGAAGATATCAACTGAAGGCAACAACTGAAGCCAACAGCTGAAGACTATCTTCCGAAGACAAAGTCTGAAAGCTTCCGAAGAAAAAGTCTGAAAGCTTCCGAAGACAAAGTCTGATGAAAGAGCTGAAGACAAAGTCTGCTTCCGAAGACAAAGAAGACTCCAAGCCTCGGAAGAAGTTGTCTTCCGAAGTATAAATGGCTTCGGAAGAAGTTATTCTTCCGAATTACTTTATCCTTCGGAAGACATTGCTATGTCCAGTAGATATAAGTATGGTCCCTGACAGTCCGCTGCAGACCTCTGATACAACATGGCATCTTCTTAAAGAGCCATGTTGTTGACCATACTTTATTCTACTGTTCACCCTTTTATGATAGTACATGTTACCAACTTTAGTTGGTGACAAAAGGTAAGTCAGGGACATGTCCTGACTACCAATTCTTAGTCAAAATGTCTAAGATACCTCACCTATAGTCTTGTAGTATAGATGTTTGGTTAGAGGTTTCCAGCTGGTATCAAAGTATATCCGGCTATAGGTAGTATTATATATATCTTCTCCTTGTAACTCATTAGACAAGCGATTTGAGTCTAAGAGTCTTGTAATCCTTTGAGTTGAGAAGCAATATATAAAAGCACCTTGAAAATTTACATCCTGTGTTCATTTACTTACTGTTACTTGTTATATTGTAATCAACTCTTTATAGACTTTCGCTGAGTGTTGATTCTAGGTGAGTTTGAGAGAAAAACCTTCTGTTGAGTGACCACCATAATCGATCCTGCAAAATCTCATTAAAATTTTACTTAAAACATATATATTGAGTGGTAGTGCAATTATTGCTTCGATTTTTATATTTTTCAGATGCTTTTAAAACAATCTGGGGGAAAAAAGAGAGAACATTAGGAGTATGTGTAGCTTACCAATTCCTTGCTTGGGGTTTGGTTGTCAGCAGCAGGTTTTTGGAAAGGCAAGGTGATAGGCAATTCCATAACATCATATCTAACATCAACGAATGGTGGACCATATTCTGCAAAAAAAGATGTAAACAATAGAAAAAACACAGGAATAATTGTCGATAAATGAATCATTACAAGGCTACATATAATTAAAAATACATAAAAAAAAGTGACATAATATATAATTGAGCAAACCCACATGCTAAATTGTAAGCATAATTTACACAATACAATGGTGAGGTAACTATACAGATAAACTTGTCAGCTTTCGTAGCCATATGTTAGCAACATGCACTGAGGATCGTCAAGAAATGAAAATACTATGGATGGAAATTCAGAACATTTTTCCCAGAAATGGGTTCGTATGAGTTGCGTTTTACCTTAAAGGGTCAAACAGGTCAAAAGTTGCCAAAAGCATACTTTTAATGTGTACAACCTCCTAACTCATTGTAGTCAAACAGGTAAAGCTGTTCCTAAGGGACCAAAGGTCTCAGGTTCGATCCGTGGAACGGCCTCCCCACAAAATGTGGGGGAAAGACCGCGTACATCTTCCCTTAAATGGGACGGACCCTCCCTGGACCCTGCGAAAACGCGGGAGCTCTTTGCAGCACCAGGTACGCCCTTTTTTATTGTAATAATATTATGTTTGTAATCATATTAAAAATATTACATACTATAAAAATATAAAATAGACAAAAGAAGTATTTATGGGTAAATCCAACCAGGCCCATTTTGACTCGTACTCAAAAGTGAGATGTTTCAACTTGGATTTGTAATGACCTATTACCCAACCTGCAAATGCACATCCATCCCCCTCTAGAATTTACCAAAAAGCCAAGAGTTCAACATCTTAGAACTTTCTTCTTGAGATCATAGACACATAAGTCGACTCAAATCAATGAACAAGCCTAGATTTAAGAGTATCCAATGCGGCTGAAACAATTTCCACTTTCTGTTGGTTTCTGTTTTGTTCTTATCCATAAAAATGTAGGAAATCAGTTTAGAAAATTTCAGTTTTCATGGATTAAGGAATGTCACTGATGATTAGAACAGCTTAGACAATCATGGCAAAAAGAAATGACAACAATAAATCATGCTAAAATCAACAAGTATGGCCATGAATGAAATAGGCATGACACTGAAAATGCAACAGAGAAATCGAGGGGGCATCGAGAATGTTTACCGGAATTTTGTTGTGTAAAGTCATCATTTAGAGACAAGTCAGACATATCAAGCTGTAAGGGCTCGTCGACCTCCTGAAATACCAAATATAAAATTTGGAATAACACAAAAAATCAGAATTTGACGGATAATATATTTCCTGTATCACTACAAGTGCAACATATTCTATTTTGGGTTCTCTGAAAAATGCCAACAAATCATTACAAGATATTGGTAAGAATAATTATGGCCCATAAATTTTCCCAATCTTCTCTGACTAAGGGCTACTTTAGATATTGGATTATTAGTGGAAGACTTCAAATAAATGACTCTACGTGCCAAGTCAATTCTCGGAATGGAAAGAGAAGAAGACAACCCAACAGAGGTGGCAAATCAAAACCTATTCCAATCCATCATCCAAGCCACAACACCCGCACATCTTACCACCTCTACTACTTGATTTTGGCAAATACTGAAATCCTGAATCCTGATGGTTATTTAACTTGATACCAGTCCCCAAAGAGACATCATGGTGGTTAAGTGGTCAGTGGTGTATCCCACAACCAAAAAGTTGTTGGGGTTTAAATCCTATAGGATGCAGGTTGTGGTGTATTTATCCTAGAAAATCAATGAATCAAAGATTACCTTAAAAACAGCAGCAGAACAAGGAGCTCTTAGAGTTGATAGATGCATGAATTCTGCAAACACTTTCCAGGTTAAGTGATTTAGAACTCTTAACATCTGATCATAACTACCAACTGCTAAAGACTGGCCATTAGGGGACCAAGAAACACTTTTTACACCCAATCCACTTTCATATGCTTGATATTTTGATAGACACCGTCCATCTAACGAGTATATCAAAACCTACAAGCAACAAGGCAAGTAAATATTATCTAAAAAACAATGCCATACACAATATAAGGATACTGTAGGGGCATATAACAGTTAACAAAAATAAAGAGAAGACGACAAGTCAGTTTATTGTGTTGGAATGAAAGAATGGGAGGATCAGATAACAGGTCAAAATGAGTGAACTTTTTTGGCATGGTTGAAATGGGTCAAGGTGGATTGTCCCAAAAGTTGTGAAATGGTTCTTTTTATAAGCAGAAGTGTGTCAAAATTGCAACTTCTACTATTAAGTAACAAAGTATTAGAAAAGAGAAAAGTGTAATTGCAACCTTATATTCAAGAGCGGAATCCCATATCACAATTGCAGTGTCATCAGGTGACCATTCAACATCAGCAAGATCTAATGTATCCACAGCAAAAACACCCATGATTTCCCATGATTGACATGATATTAGGTTCACATAATCTTTGCAGTCACGCCTCGTACATATTGCAGCAAAACTCCCATCTTTGGTGAAAGACACCCCTTTAGAAGCATGTTTTGGCCACTGCACATGTATACATGCTGTATTTAAAAGTGACCAAACAGTTAGCCGCAACTGGAACTCTGATGTTGTGAGTATGTGGCGACTGTCTGGGCTCCACCTGGCATAAGCAATCCCAGCCGGACCTTCATCAATTTTGCATGTCCATTCAGGTTGAGCTAACGACCATGCTTGTATCATGGGTTTCTTGTAAAGCCCACATAGTATGTATTCAGAATCTTGGGCCCACTCAATATAGCTTATTTTATCCATACAAGAAAATAATTGTACAACCTAGATGAATGTCAAAATAATGTGTTAATATTATAAAACCATAAAAAATTATTAAATAAGCATGCTACTGAATACTGAAAACCAACGAAAGATGTTCATTACTGATCATAAAACAAAAAGAAAACAAGCTTAATTATCCAAATATAAACATGTATATTTCTTTATGGAAACTGCATACATATATGCAGTCTCATAATCACCTATAGATAACACAATTCTAGCAAGTTACAAACTTCACTTCTTCAATTCACAATTACGCGCTAAATTGTTACAAAAACATAAACACAAACATCTTTTCCATATGGCTATGAAGTTATCATAAACCTTTTCATCATTTCCACATGAGCACTCACTAAATATGGCAACACTACAAAATGCTGACTCTCATGTACAACTTTTAGAGACCAAATTGAATTAATATGCTCCTGGATTTTTAGTAGTCAAGGATGCATAACTGCATACAAGAGAGCTTACCTATCTGTTTCAATTCTGCATTCCTTGTAGTAAAACTGATCTCAATAAATCATTCAAATCATCTAATTCCTAAATGAATAGATCCATTATACAGCAATATACCTAGAAAATCCACTTCCTAAATCAAAATATATCCAGAATTTAATCAGATACTCACCAATTAAACAACTTTACACAAAAAGACTAAGCAATTTCAAACAAAACATGCCTCATCAACAACTCAAAACAATTCGAAACATTGTCTAGTACAGTAATTTCTTAACCATTTACCTTAAAAGACAAAACATCTCGAATCACAAGGCGGTAATCCACAGCAACAGCGAGGTACCGAGCATTTGGGGAGAAACAACAGGGGCCAGTTTGCTTAAAGGGTTCTGTAAATTCCATCAGAGAACACTCAGAGTATCTTCACTCAAAATCTATGGTTCCAAAGGCCTGAAAATCATTAAATATCGACAAGTTATGAGGAAAACAACGGTTTTGAGGGATTGAGGGTATCAAGTAGCCCAAATTGTACATTAGAGGTTGAAATTTAACACTGTAGTTTGATCATGCGTGACATTGGAAGGGGATTTGGTGAGATTAGTAGATCTGATGTGAGGTGGTGACTGGTGAGAGAGATGGTGAATTTTGGGTGTAACTTGATGGTGAGTTTCAAATTTGAAATCATTATGGCGAGAAAGGGTTATCGGAAGAAATGTTTGACTTGAAGAGTCAAACGGCACTTTGGTAAAGTAAAAGCAACCATTGTAACCTACAAATCTCAGACCATTTGGACTGAAACCGGGTAGAACCGATCCGGTTACATCTATTTTGAGAGATTTAAATTGAACTGTGCGGTTACGAGTCGGACCGGTGAACCATTTGAATCATATCTGATTGTCGGATTGGATTTTAATTTCTTTATCTTAAAATTTTATTTTTTCTTTTCTATTTAGTATTCTAAAATCCATGTTTCTTTATATATCATTAAAAATACTAATCTATGTCAAAACATGTATTATTTTCATATTTATTTTAAATTATATGGTGAATGTTTAAATAAAAGTGTCTAATATAAAAAGTGTAGGAAGAAAAATTTACCATCAATAATTTATATCAATTTCTATGCATAAAAGTGTTGTACATTATGCCTAGGGAGTTTTTCAAAAAAAATTAATTTTTCACTTTTAGCACAAAGTTTTCATTTTTTACAATTTAACTACTCAAATGTGATTTTCTTTGTTTTTAACCCAAAACTTTTCATTTATTGCAATTTAATATCAGAACGTTTATATTTTCAACTTTGTTCACCTATATTTTTCATATTTCGTAAATCATTGTTTTACGTTTCATTCCAAGTTTTGCAAGTTAACACGACACAACATGAATGTGTGATTCAATATTTTTACATTTCGTTCTAAATTTGGTGACTTATATAACACCCGGATGTTTTCTTTGAAGCCGACAAAAGAAGGAAAAAAAAGAAATAAAGTCTAAAGTCGGGGGACCAAACTTGCCGAAACGGGAGAAAGTTCGTAAAAATGGGAGATTAAGAGGGGGAGTGCAGCCACATCCTCCCCACTCTTATGAAAACTCAGCAAAAAGAGAAAGAAGAGAGAAAAGAGAGAAAAATGTTGGTTCGGGTGGATCCGAGCACGAAAATCGTCAGGTAGCGAGTGAACACGAAGCTCTTCTTCTTCTTGTAGTTTGTGTGAGTTCTAGGACCCCTATTTTACTCGTTTTCAACTGATTTGGGGCTGGAACACATAGTAATCCCATTTTTGTATGTGTGTGTGTTTGACCCATTTGGGTGTGATTGCGTGTGGTGCGTTTGGAGTATGTTCTTGAGCTTGTGTGTGCTTGAATGGAGTTGTAGTATGCATTCCTAAGGTTTAGGATGGTTGATTTGGGCTTAGAATGGGTTTGGATAAGCTTAAAGGTCGAAAATGACAGATTGGGTTCGGGATGAACTGCATTTTGCATCAGGTAGGGCTAGGCGACCACTGGAGGTCATACGGCCGACTGGAGGGCGATTGGGGTTCAGTCGCACACTTGAGGTTCAGTCGCACGACTGGGGTCCAGTCGCATGGGGAGTCATGCGACTGAGAGCCCAGTCACATAGGTGCTCATCCGCATGAGGTTCATTCGCATGAGGTCCATTCGCATAGTGTTTATTTGCATGATTGAGAGTCCATTCGCACGATTGGGTGTTCATCCGCATTGGTGTTCATCCGCATAGGTTCATTCGCATGATGTCCAGTCGCATGGAGGCCATACGACTGAAGGGTGCCTATACGCCCAAATAGGGTTGTTGTACCCGAGGAGAAGCATAGTTTGATTACGGACTTTCGGGGGAAAGTGCAGATGTAAGTTTTGACGTGGAAGTTCCCGCAAGTGCATGTAAGATGACCGTTGAGGCCTTAGAAGTTACGTTGGGCATGATAATGATGATGATGCATGATTATGCATGATGTATGTTATGTATGTATGATGTTGCCCTGTACGATGATGCTATGTATGTATGATGATGTTCCTCGTTATGATGTATGTTTATCTTTTCCGTGGTTTTACGTGTTATGTTATAGAATGAATGAAAAGTATTATGTAACGTAAAGTGAAAAATAATGAAAAGAGGAACGAAATGAAAGAATGCATGCATTAACGAATGAATGAATGAAAGTAAAAAAAGGCTTGCAAGAAAATGTATGGAGGTTCAAACCCAATGAAGGGTGTTAGCTCAACTGTGTGCGGGTTAGCTACCCAGAAGGATGCACACTGGGGTCCAATCCTTGTGATTGACCATATGTATGGGATCCTTGCCGCTTGTCCTAGGTACTGGAGTCAGCTTCGTGCATAATGTTCGAGGTCTATGAAAGACCTCAGGCCCAGTAACCAGCTTCGTGCACAATGTTCGGGGTATAGCACATGGCATTGATCCGTAATGAAAAAGGAAAGATAAGTGGTGAATGTACTTGCCCTAGGTACTGGAGTCAGTTTCGTGCATAATGTTCAAGGTCTATGAAAGACATCAGGCCCAGTAACCAGCTTCGTGCATAATGTTCGGGGTATTGTACATGTCATCGAAAGTAATGAACGTATGAATGAAAGTAATGAACGTATGAATGAAAGTAATGAAAGTACGAATGAATGTGAACGAAAGTAACGAATGTGAATGTTAACGATGTACGTTAAATGAACGGAAGTAACGAATGAATAATGAAGATAATAATGATAATATCTATGTGTACGTATGATGTGTGATCGCATGTAAGTAAAGAACGGTTTTAACGAAAGAAAAGTATGTTTTATTATAAAACTAGAACTCACTCAGCAATACTGACTTTTTATGTGTTTCCAGTTGGCAGGTAACGTTGTCGAGGATGGCACGGGACGGCTACTCATCTCTTTTGGATGGCATTGTAGGATTCTTTATGCCCAAGACACGTAGAATATTGATGTGGTTAGTACGTTATGATCCAAGTCGGGTTATACCCAATAACAAGCTTAGCAAACACAAATTGATATTTAATTGATGATATGATCATGCAATTAAATATTTACACCAATTTAGAAAATGGCTTTTCTAAATTAGTTGCATATGAGATAGAACAACTTATTAGGATACTTTGTTCAAATATTATTATTTGAAGTGTTATTTAACTTAATTAGATAACATCAAATAATAAAAAGGGTGTATGAGTAATACAATAAAAGGTTAATTGTACAACTTATTTAGAGACTAGTTTTAATATTAGAGTTGGATTAAAAAAAATTGAGGGGGGAAACCCCTCCTTACTTAAAAATCCCCCCCCTCTCATGGTGATTGGTCCTTTGTTTTCTTGAGAAGCTCCAATATTAACTAGTTGAACACACCACCCAAAGATGTCTCTCATACATGCAAACACAAAGCAAAAAAACTCTCTCTTCCTCTCTAGAACTCACGGCAACAGCAGCTAAAAAAAGAGGGTTTTTGAGTTGCTTTTTGGGTGTTATTCTTCCTAACAAGAAGTGTTTCCTATAGAGTTTGGGGTATACAAGCTTGAGAGGACCTCCATTGGTGCTTTGGTCGATTCTAGCTCAATATCATCCTCCATTTCATCACTTTTGCTGCTGAAAGGTAGTTTATGGCAGCTCCTTTTATGGCTGTCCATAATACGTAGCTTGTGTTATATAGCTAGTTATATTCACATATAAAGATCCTTTAGTTCTTGGGTTTGTTTATAACTTTATAATATCAACCAGAACTCTGATTTTTCAGTTCATAAATCATGTTATAAAGTTCCATTCTGCTGCGTTTTTACAAAGTTTAAAAGGTTAAACTGTCACACCCTCGCTTATAGCGGAAGCACGAGGATGCGACGGACAGGATCGTCATAACACTTGGTATAATTACAGAGACATATTATATGCAAAATCCTCGTGTCATGACGTCGCCCGACACAATGGTGACTTGTGTCGTGGTTAGTCAGTTCCACGACTATCATAGTCTTATTGATTCCAAATCCAAATTACATAGAGTTCACAAATGAAACAAATAAAATACATGACTAATGCAAAGCTTATTGAAATCCTGAGTGTCTGGCTAAGGCATCAACTCTAGCTATCCTCTTTGATTATGATCACCTGAAAAGATATGCTCAAAAATGTCAACACATAATGTTGGTGAGTTCCGCAGGTTTAAATTGAAAACATGTAATTGATGCTGTATAGAATTTGATATGGAATCATACTGCAAGCATAAACCACATAACATGTGTTTAAGACAACCAAACCTAATGACGTTATGCATATAAATTTGCCGGAATATATTCACCCTTGGCCGGATTGCTGGCAGCTGTGTTGGTAACTCGCAAGTTAACCAATCGTCGAAGGGTGGGGGTGTCAACCCAGTAGTACTACCAATACCTAACCGTTGGTTCCCAAACCCGGGAATTAATGGTTGTAAGAATCATAGAATAACACCATGTATGCATGCAAAACAGTATCACATTGATTCCAAGTATAGAATATAGAATGTACAGCATTGAAAATGGGTGAGCATACTTTTCTCCCATTGATTGAAAACATTGAAAACTTGTATAAGCATAAAAAGGGGCCACGAAACTCACCTTGAATTGATGTAATGCACAAAGACTTCACAGAATAGCAATGCACGATCAATACCTATGTAATAATTGTATTTAAGTCTTTAATACGTATTCGATGCGAATAGATATATTTGATTGGATTTGGGTTGGCGTACACGATTATATATATTGAGTTTGATTTTATCTAATGATTTTAGGATTTAAATTGAGTTGTGCAATTTTGGACAAGTAGTGAAATTGTTTGTATTTTGATTTATTTGCAAGAAGTATATGTATGTATTCTTTGTATAATCAATAATAATTTATTAGTTAAACTATAAAAATATAACCTATAATTATATTTACAAATGATTTATGAAATTATATATTGTATAATTTCTATGGTTTTCTATAATTAATTCATAATTAAATACGATATAATGTCTATTTTTATAAAAATAATTATTTACAATATTTATAATTAATATTTTATAAAGATTTTAAGGTTTTTAAAACAAAATAAATTTACAGAAAATCATTTTGTAACATTTTAAATAAGACAAGTTTATCAAATTTATTTTTAGGATTTTTAGAAATTTTTGTATAGTTTTTAGAAGCTAAAAAGGCTTCAAAAAAATTAAATGCAGTGGCCCGGGGTCGAACCCGGGACCTGTCGGATGGGATAGAGCATGGGAACCGGTGAACCAAAGGCCGTGGCCGCGACAATACTCGGCTCCATTTATTTTTAAACAGCCTTCCCCGGTTTCCCCCAAATCCGTATAAACCCTAGATCGAAATCGATCAAATTGAATCCCAATTCGCAGTTGATACTCAAATTAATGTTAGGGCTTTTTATTCCCATGTAAAAACGAGTGTATAGATGTGTGTAATTACTGTTTGATTAAGTTGATGATAAGAACAGTTAAGAACAAGTCGCGAACTATCTCGAATCCAATTGATGATCAAACCGTGATGAAAATCAAATTACTTGTACAGAAAGCTTCAAATGATGTTAATGATCAGTAGCCCTATGTTAATTGCGCGTTATAAAGCTCGGAGGGTGGCTGTTGATAGAGTTGCAGGTCGAGAATGAGGGTGGTGATCGGATTCAATGTTTATGTGTGTTTCAGGTGTGAGTTCAGGTTGTATTCGATTGGAAATATATATAGAAACGTTCATGTTGACTTAATTTGATTAAAGTGGTGTTTTTAGTGGGTGTTCTAGCCGTTGAACGGCCGAAAAATAAAGTGAAAAGTTTATACCCATTAATTCACTGTTTCAACGCGTTTTTAAGGTTGCTTCAAGTTCTAATCTTGTTCACGAGGAGGTTTGGTGTAATTTGAGGTGTAAAAATCGGGTTTTTAATGGGTTTTGGAGTCGCCGGAGCTGTTGCCGGACTTCGGCCGGAACAGTGCTGGCCGGAAACGTGGGGTTTTGGGCGGGGGTTGGTATTGAAAATTAAAAGTTTCACAAATGGTCCCTGGTGTTTTGATTATTGTTATTTTATGTTATTAAACTTCTTTTGAAGTTTTAAAAATGACAATATGCCCCCTGAACTTTATTGTTATTATTATTATTTTTATTATTATTGTTATTATTATTATTATTATTATTATTATTATTATCATTATTATTATTGTGATTATTATTATTATTATTATTTTTTTTATTATTATTATTACTAACACTATCGTGTATATGAGAGTTTTAACTAAAACGATATATAAATATACATATAAATAATATATACATATGGTTAATTAACACACATGGAACATGAACACGTACATGATGAAAATTCGACTAACACAATGATTAGACTATAAGACATACATGAGGCTTAGTTAATACACGATGAATTATCAGACTTAATGCCGATTTGACGGTCTATTGGTGACAGATGCTACACACCATCACATTCCACATGATCTTCAACAAGAAGAATCTTAGGTTTCCTTTCTGATTTGGGAATATCTTGAATGTTTCTCAAACTTTGTTCATTAAATCCATCTGTATCATCTGAACTGTCACACTAATGTGATAGTAACCCACCATGTTCTTTCCTTGATATTGTGAGGTGTCACAGTATCCCCCAGTTGAGGGAATTTCGTCCCGAAATTCAACTGGTGCTAGGTCTAAGAGTGTCATCCTCGAACAGATGAGGATATTTGAGTCTCATCTGATCCTCTCGTTCCCATCTAAACTCTGGACCTCGTTTGGAATTCCATCTCACACGAACAATAGGTATCTTACTGCGTCTCAATTCTTGACCTTTCGGTCCATGATCTCAATAGGTTCCTCCACAAAATGGAGACTTTGATCAATCTTGATATCCTCAATAGGCATGTGAAGTGATTCGTCAGCTAAACACTTCTTGAGGTTTGATATATGGAAAGTATCATGCACACTGCCAAGCTCTTGTAGCAACCTTAACCGGTATGCCACCGGACCTATTCTCTCTGTGATCTCAAATGGTCCAATGTATCACGGGGCTAACTTCCCTTTCTTTCCAAACCGAACGATCCCCTTCCAAGGAGAGACCTTAAGTAATACTCGGTCCCCAACATTAAACTCTAACGGCTTCCGACGGTTGTCGGCATAGCTCTTTTGGCGATCTCGAGCAGCCTTAAGTCTATCTTTGATTAGGAAAATCTTATCGGTTGTTTCTTGTATGATTTCGGGACCTGTTAGCTGACTCTCGCCAATCTCGGCCCAACATACAGGTGATCTACATTTTCGGCCATACAGCGCTTCGAATGGTGCACACCCAATATTAGTATGGTAGCTGTTATTGTAAGAAAACTCGATCAATGGTAGATGAGTATCCCAACTGCCACCAAAATCAATGAAGCATGCCCGTAGCATGTCCTCAAGCGTCTGTATTGTGCGTTCACTTTGGCCGTCTGTCTGGGGGTGATAGGCTGTACTCATGTCTAATCGAGTGCCCATCGCTTTTTGCAACGTCTGCCAATAGCGTGAAGTAAATCGACTATCTCGGTCGGATATGATTGATACCGGCACTCCATGCCGTGTCACAACCTCTTTGATGTACAATCTTGCCAACTTATCCATTTTATAGTCTTCTCGGATAGGCAAGAAATGAGCGGATTTAGTCAGTCGATCTACTACAACCCATATCGAGTCGTGTCCACTTGGCGTTCTCGGGAGTTTGGTAATGAAATCCATGGTGATGTTCTCCCATTTCCACTCGGGAATTTCGGGTTGTTGCAATAATCCCGATGGTTTCTGGTGTTCAGCTTTAACCTTGGAACACGTCAAGCATTTGCTCACATATAGAGCAATATCTTTCTTCATACCCGGCCACTAGTACAGATCCTTCAGATCGTGGTACATCTTGTCTGCACCGGGATGAACAGAATATCGAGTCCTGTGTGCTTCATCCAAGACTAGTGTACGTACACCTCCCCATTTGGGAACCCATATGCGATCAATGAAATAATGTACACCGTCATCCTTGCGATTCATTTGTTTATCCAACCCTCGGAATTCTTCTTCCGCGAGGTTTTCTTCTTTTAGAGCCTTACTTTGCGCACTTTGAATTTGAGTTTTCAAGCTCGTTTGAATAGTCAAACCCAAGGCTCGAACACGTAGTGGTTTTACGCGTTCTTTACGACTGAGGGCATCAGCCACCACATTTGCCTTTCCCGGATGATACCGGATTTCGCAATCTTAGTCACTAAGTAGTTCTACCCAACGTCGTTGTCGCATGTTGAGCTCTTTTTGATTCAGAATGTGTTGAAGGCTCTTATGATCGGTATAGATGATGCATTTGGTTCCATACAGATAGTGCCTCCATATCTTAAGTGCAAAAACTACAGCGCCCAACTCCAAATCATGAGTCGTGTAGTTCTTTTCATGCACCTTTAGTTGTCATGAGGCGTATGCAATCACCTTGTCTCTTTGCATCAACACACATCCTAATCCCTGATGCGAAGCATCGCAATACACCACGAAGTCGTCTGTTCCGTCCGGAAGGGACAGTATTGGAGCATTGTACAACTTTTCCTTTAACGTTTGGAAAGCTTGTTCTTGTGCATGTCCCCAATCAAACTTCTTATCCTTCTGGATTAGCATGGTCAACGGTTGTGCGATTTTTGAAAAGTTCGCAATAAACCGTCGATAATATCCGGCCAATCCTAAGAATTGTTGGATTTCTGATGGTGTTTGGGGTGTATCCCATTTCTTCACCGCTTCAATCTTGCTGGGGTCTACATGGATTCTATCCTTGTTAACCACATGGCCCAAAAACTTCACTTCTTGAAGCCAGAATTCACACTTCGAGAATTTGGCGAAAAGCTTCTCTTCCCATAACAATTCCAAAATTGCTCGAAGGTGTTTCTCGTGGTCTTCTTTTGAACGAGAATATATAAGTATATCGTCTATGAACACGATTACAAACTTATCCAAGTATGGCTTGCACACTCGGTTCATTAGGTCCATGAACATAGCTGGTGCATTAGTCAGCCCGAACGGCATGACTAAGAACTCATAGTGCCCGTAACGAGTCCTGAATGCTGTTTTCGGTATGTCATCCTCAAAAACTCTCAGTTGATGATATCCAGATCGAAGATCAATCTTGGAGAAATACGAAGCTCCTTGTAATTGATCAAACAAATCATCAATTCTGGGAAGAGGGTATCGATTCTTCACAGTCAACTTGTTTAACTCGTAATAATCGATACACATACGAAATGATCCGTCTCTCTTCTTGACAAATAGAACCGGTGCTCCCCATGGTGAATGACTTGGCCGAATGAATCCCTTCTCCAATAGCTCTTGTAGTTGGTTGGAGAGTTCCTGCATTTCAGATGGTGCTAATCGATATGGTGCTTTTACTACCGGCGTAGCTCCAGGAACCAACTCGATACGAAATTCTACCTGTCGTAGAGGAGGTAATCCCGACAAATCATCAGGAAATACTTCCGGATAATCTCGCACCACATGAATATCTGCCAACTTGATGCCTTCTTTCTTCTTTTCTACAACATGAGCCAGGAGTGCATAGCACTGCTTCTGTAGACATCGTCGCATCTTCATGCAGGAAATAAGCTTCAGAGTTCTTCCTGGTCGCTCTCCTTAAATTTTGAGTACCTCCCCATTAGGCATGGGGATTCGTACTACTTTCTCCCGACAAACGATCTCGGCTCCGTGCTTTGACAACCAATCCATTCCCACGATCACGTCGAAGCTCCCTAGCTCGAAAGGTATTAAGTCTATGTCGAAGGCATGGTCTTCTAATATTATGGAGCATTGTCTAATGATCTTATCTGCTGGTATGAATCTACCGTTGGCCATTTCTACGGAAAAGCTAGTTTCTAGCCTACTCGGTTTCAAGTCAAGCATGTGTGCAAAATCAGAAGATATGAAGCTATTATCTGCTCCTGTATCAAACAATATAGATGCGAAGTGGTCATTGAGAAGATACGTACCCGTGACGACATTGGGATCTTGACGGGCATCATTAGCTCCAATGACGAAGGCACGTCCTCTTGCAGCATTTCCTTGATTTCCCTGGGCTGGATTACCAGCTATAGCCAGCAGTTGCTGCTGGTTATTGCCTTGTTGACCGGGTGCTCTGTTCAGTCGGGGACACTTGTTTCGGAAGTGATCAAGACCTCCACATTCATAGCATGCCCTGGCGTTCCCGGCGGGGTTAACCGCATTGATGGGCGTTACCAGGTTTGGCGCAATCCTACAATCTTTCGCCCAATGACCCAAGCGCCTACAGTTTGTGCATTCCCGACACGGCCTTGCTGGGGAATGGTGCCAATTACACTTGTTGCACTTGGGGTGCGGTCCCGTGTAATCCTTCTTTTCTTGGGTTACAGCCATAAAACTTCGAGCTGTTTTAGCCTTCTTATCGGATCTTCCAGCGTTAGACCCGAACTCTTTTCTCTTCTCGGTTCCCTTCCCCAGTAATCCGGTTCTTACCATTTCATCAGTAAGAGCGCCAGCCTTCAAAATTGCGCTCTGGATGGTAGGAGGAGCAGCTGCTGTCACCAGTGCTCGAATTTGAGGCGCAAGCCCCCAGATATACCTCTCGATTCTCTTGGATTCCGGTGTGACTAAATGCGGAACCAATCTTGCCAATTCATGAAATCGATCGGTGTACGCTGCATGCCCAGCCCCCACTATTGCGTGATTCCAGAATTCATGTTCGAGTTTCTGCATTTCATTAAGAGGACAGTATTCCTCAGAAATTAATGCCTTAAACTCATCCCAGGTCATCTGCATTGCAGACTCCCTCCCCCTTGCCTGAACCTGGGTGTTCCACCAGGTTAATGCCTTGCCTTGTAATGAGAAGGTGGCATATTTGATCCGTTGACTATCGAGGCATTCACTAATGTCGATTACCGCCTCCATCTTCTCGATCCATCTGGTCAAGGCTATTGCTCCGCCCTTCCCATCGAATTCGTGGGGTTTGCAAGCCACAAACTCTTTATATGTGCATCCCCGTTTGGTATGGTTGACGCCAGTTTCGTTTCCATTTGTTCCACCCATGCCAATATCATCCACTACCCCTTGGTTATGTTGGCCGTTGGTGTTATGATCCCCGTGGAGAGGATGATTCAGCAGGGCGTCGCTTACTTGCGTTACAATAGTAGGAACTAATGCAGCTAGCTGCTGAGCAATCATAGCAGCTATATCAGGGGTGCCGGTTTCTTGATTATTACTAGCTGGAGCACCACCAGCTCTTGATGGTCTACCCCTTCTCCTATTTTGCGGGGCTTCAGCTTCTTGGTTGGTTTTGCGTGTGACTCTTTTAGGTGCCATCTTCTAACTACAGAAAGATGGAAACTTTAGTCACCGCATGATTTCACTCATTAATTCATAATAACCTATGCTTCGGTCCATCAAGATCATTATGTAGTCCAGATTAAGCACATTCTTAGTATACCGGTGATGCTTATATATAGGGTTCCCCGCAGCGTTCCCACCACATCCACGATATACCTTGAATAATACTTAAACTAGTTACATAATATCTTAATTTTCCTTAGCATCTACTCAAATAATAACGTTTTGTATGGGTAGGGAGTACCATTACTCCTCTACATTCATGTATTCCACTTTCATTCTAAGCATTAATCAGTAGTTACTGAAACGCTAAGTGGAGGAATGTCTCATAAGGTCAATATGATTGGAAATACCATGAAGGCTTTAAGTAAGACAGGACTTGAGTAAATGATAATGTTTGATTGCCTTCAACAAGGACTTACTAGAATTATGACCCTAGCACTCTAGGGTATAGAATGGAAACGTGTGATACTCATGATCATTACCTCATGGTAAGATTAGCCAGACTTCTCATGCATGGCGAATTACAATTACGTGTGCATCCGTAATGGTAATCTACCTTGCATGATCACCCTTAGCTTCACTTACCCCAAGTTAACATCATAGCATTATTTAGATTCAACAAGCACAAATAATATGATGTCCTCCTGTCCATGAGCCATATTCTAATAATAGCATGTAATTGCAAATAAGCATATAAGCACATTATGTCTAATGATATCCGCATATCCATCATACTTTCAGGATTTCAGTCATAACCATGATAGGGTCGGATTCAATATCCGAGATCAACACTACGTGTGATCACCGAAGTTCCCTATTAATATGATGTTGTGCGCATACAAGCGTAAAGTTCTAGCATAAAAGTATCCCATGGAGATAGACTAAGAGTAAGAGTGCCTTTTTTGGGGTGTTCAGATAACATGTGTATATGTATAAAATTAAGTATGTAGGAACATACTTGTATACTAAGTTCATAGACTTAATATACTTGACCCATTTGCCTTATAGACTTGTGTATTAACCATAGTTTATCACTCATCCCAAAAATCCCCAGGTAGCGTAACGGGTCTCACAATGAGATTTATACGAATACGCTTGCCTTAGCCCGTAGGCCTTTTGCCAGGAAATCCAGGATACAGGTGTCTATGTGTCACACAAATCATGAAAGACATTTAGGTAAAATCAAATGCACACAATCCCAAACATGCATTCTATATGAAGGTTCTTAGGTTATAGTCTAGGTCGAATTCTCCACCTAATTCTCTATAACCAAGGCTCTGATACCAATCTGTCACACCCTCGCTTATAGCGGAAGCACGAGGATGCGACGGACAGGATCGTCATAACACTTGGTATAATTACAGAGACATATTATATGCAAAATCCTCGTGTCATGACGTCGCCCGACACAATGGTGACTTGTGTCGTGGTTAGTCAGTTCCACGACTATCATAGTCTTATTGATTCCAAATCCAAATTACACAGAGTTCACAAATGAAACAAATAAAATACATGACTAATACAAAGCTTATTAAAATCCTGACTGTCTCGGCTAAGGCATCAACTCTAGCTATCCTCTTTGATTATGATCACCTGAAAAGATATGCTCAAAAATGTCAACACATAATGTTGGTGAGTTCCGCAGGTTTAAATTGAAAACATGTAATTGATGCTGTATAGAATTTGATATGGAATCATACTGCAAGCACAAACCACATAACATGTGTTTAAGGACAACCAAACCTAATGACGTTATGCATATAAATTTGCCGGAATATATTCACCCTTGGTCGGATTGCTGGCAGCTGTGTTGGTAACTCGCAAGTTAACCAATCGTCGAAGGGTGGGGTGTTAACCCAGTAGTACTACCAATACCTAACCGTTGGTTCCCAAACCCAGGAATTAATGGTTGTAAGAATCATAGAATAACACCATGTATGCATACAAAACAGTATCACATTGATTCCAAGTATAGAATATAGAATGTACAGCATTGAAAACGGGTGAGCATACTTTTCCCCATTGATTGAAAACATTGAAAACTTGTATAAGCATAAAAGGGGCCACGAAACTCACCTTGAATTGATGTAATGCACAAAGACTTCACAGAATAGCAATGCACGATCAATACCTATGTAATAATTGTATTTAAGTCTTTAATACGTATTCAATGCGAATAGATATATTTGATTGGATTTGGGTTGGCGTACACGATTATATATATTGAGTTTGATTTTATACCTAATGATTTTAGGATTTAAATTGAGTTGTGCAATTTGGACAAGTAGCGAAATTGTTTGTATTTTTGATTTATTTGCAAGAAGTATATGTATGTATTCTTTGTATAATTCAATAATAATTTATTAGTTAAACTATAAAAATATAACCTTTAATTATATTTACAAATGATTTATGAAATTATATATTGTATAATTTCTATGGTTTTCTATAATTAATTCATAATTAAATATGATATAATGTCTATTTTTATAAAAATAATTATTTACAATATTTATAATTAATATTTTATAAAGATTTAAGGTTTTTAAAACAAAATAAATTTACAGAAAATCATTTTGTAACATTTTAAATAAGACAAGTTTATAAAATTTATTTTTAGGATTTTTAGAAATTTTTGTATAATTTTTAGAAGCTAAAAAGGCTTCAAAAAAATTAAATGCAGTGGCCCGGGGTCGAACCCGGGACCTGTCGGATGGGATAGAGCATGGAACCGGTGAACCAAAGGCTGTGGCCGCGACAATACTCGGCTCCATTTAATTTTAAACAGCCTTCCCCGGTTTCCCCCAAATCCGTATAAACCCTAGATCGAAATCGATCAAATTGAATCCCAATTCGCAGTTGATACTCAAATTAATGTTAGGGCTTTTATTCCCATGTAAAAACGAGTGTATAGATGTGTGTAATTACCTGTTTGATTAAGTTGATGATAAGAACAGGTTAAGAACAAGTCGCGAACTATCTCGAATCCAATTGATGATCAAACCGTGATGAAAATCAAATTACTTGTACAGAAAGCGTCAAATGATGTTACTGATCAGTAGCCCTATGTTAATTGCGCGTTATAAAGCTCGGAGGGTGGCTGTTGATAGAGTTGCAGGTCGAGAATGAGGGTGGTGATCGGATTTAATGTTTATGTGTGTTTCAGGTGTGAGTTCAGGTTGTATTCGATTGGAAATGTATATAGAAACGTTCATGTTGACTTAATTTGATTAAAGTGGTGTTTTTAGTGGGTGTTCTAGCCGTTGAACGGCCGAAAAATAAAGTGAAAAGTTTATACCCGTTAATTCACTGTTTCAACGCGTTTTTAAGGTTGCTTCAAGTTCGAATCTTGTTCACGAGGAGGTTTGGTGTAATTTGAGGTGTAAAAATCGGGTTTTTAATGGGTTTTGGAGTCGCCGGAGCTGTTGCCGGACTTCAGCCGGAACAGTGCTGGTCGGAAACGCGGGGTTTTGGGGGGGGTTGGTATTGAAAATTAAAAGTTTTACAAATGGTCCCTGGTGTTTTGATTATTGTTATTTTATGTTAGTAAACTTCTTTTGAAGTTTTAAAAATGAAAATATGCCCCCTGAACTTTATTGTTATTATTATTATTTTTATTATTATTGTTATTATTATTATTATTATTATTATTATTATTATCATTATTATTATTGTGATTATTATTATTATTATTTTTTTATTATTATTATTACTAACACTATCGTGTATATGAGAGTTTTAACTAAAACGATATATAAATATACATATAAATAATATATACATATGGTTAATTAACACACATGGAACATGAACACGTACATGATGAAAATTCGAATAAAACAATGATTAGACTATAAGACATACATGAGGCTTAGTTAATACACACGATGAATTATCAGACTTAATGCCGATTTGATGGTCTATTGGTGACAGATGCTACACACCATCACATTCCACATGATCTTCAACAAGAAGAATCTTAGGTTTCCTTTTTGATTTGGGAATATCTTGAATGTTTCTCAAACTTTATTCATTAAATCCATCTGTATCATCTGAACTGTCACACTAATGTGACAGTAACCCATCATGTTCTTTCCTTGATATTGTGAGGTGTCACATAAACTATGTTTCAAGTTCTAACAAACCCAACATTGGCATCTAGAGCCGGTTATGTGGATAGCTAGCTTGTTTTGTTCTTGAAAATTCGTTTTAAGAGACTTTAAACCCCTTTAGGGGCTGCTATGTTCATGTATTATGATTCCCCAAACTTTCAAAGTTATATCACACATGCTTGTGATTAAACTTTGAAAGACAAGTATGTTAAATTGTTTATTTGTTTGGACAAAATAAAACCCAAAATTTCAGTTATGTTGGCTGAAATTCCGTGGTTTTTAGTGGGGTTTCATTATTGTTTAGGATGATATGATCATTGTTTATTATGGTGCATAACCTAGGTTTTGGCTTTGTGTTGTTTGGATGATTGTAATGGTTGTTTTATTCATTCAATTGGGTTGTAATGTTTATGTTTATTATTTGGGTTGTAATTATTTATTCATTTGGTTATGTAATAAATAGATTAGGTGCATTTCTTTTATTAGAAAAATGTATTAGGATATAATTTTTTGTAAAAGAAAGATGCACAAGATGAAGACCCAAAGATGAACATGAAAGACATGGACCTTGAAGCATTTGGATATGGATTCTAGTGGGAGTTCATGGACACATTTTGATGTGTCATCTTCACCCTTAAGAAAGACCTTATGACAACACTTGTGATGGCAAACAAGTGTGGTCAACTTAGTAGCTATGGTTATGCACTCATGTTTATATCTTTACGCTTGTTTGAATGTTTGTTGTTTGATTGTTTGGTTGATATTTGGACACGCATTACAAACTCATTAACAGACTTAACAAGCTGAAAATTGATGCTTCTTTTTCATTAAGTGGTTAATAAAAGGTTATTAAAAGGATTAATGGTTTTAATAAAAGAGGTTTTATTAAAAGTGAACCATAGGGTACCTTGTATTTGAAAGCATGCAACTATAAGGTACATAGAGTTTTCTAAACTAAGATTATGAAAACTATAAATTTCTTTGATAACAAGTCTAACACCGTCCTTTTGCACAACTCTTGAGTCACTTGGAACCTCTTAATGGGATAAAGATCACCTAACCATTTTGAGGGAACTTGTGATTTGAGGTGGGGATACCATATTTGTGGGATAAAGATCACCTAACCACTTATGTTAGAAAACTCACATGTGTGTGCAAGTAGGGTAACTTGATTTGCAAACCATGTTAAATGGATCACCTACAATATGGTTTCCAAATGGTGTTAATGGGATTAACATGCCGACTTTACATATGATGTTTCAAGTCGATCCCATACCTCTAGAAGTTACAAATGGTTGCAACCGTCAATCGTTGACCACCTTATTAATTTAAATCGTGGGATAAAGGTCACCTAACCACAATTTAAATGTAATGTTGGGTTCTAGATTTTAATATGAAAATGACCTTAAAAGGCATGAATTAATTATTAAAAGTAGCAATATCGAAAATACTAAAATAGATCTTTGTTAAATTTTGTAGATGGCCACCAATAATGATAATCATGATAACTCATCCACGTCCGCCCAATCTTTACGAGCAATTCTCCAGAAGGAATGTCTAAATCACAACAATTTCATTGATTGGTATCGAAACTTGAGAATCGTTCTCAAGCAAGAGAGACGATCATATGTTTTAGACGACCCCATCCCCGATCAACCTACTGAGGATGATGAGGAGGCCTATAACGATTGGCTGAAGTACACTGAGGACTCCGTCCAAGTGTCTTGCCTCATGCTAGAAAGCATGACTCCGGATCTCCAAAAGGAGTATGAACATCACAGAGCTTATGACATGATAACCTAGCTGAAGGAGACGTTCCAACAGCAAGCGAGGGTTGAGCGCTTCGAAACGGTTCGAGCACTCCATGCATGTCGTATGGACGACAACCAATCGGTTTCATCTTATGTACTTAAGATGAAAAGCCACATTGACCGCCTCGAAAGGCTTAATTGTCCCGTCTCAAAGGAATTGGCCACGGATTTGATCCTTAATGGCCTTACCAAGAAGTTCGAGACGTTCGTGTAGAACTACAACATGAATGCTTAGGAAAAAAACATTGGTGAGCTTCACTCAATGCTCAAAACGGCCGAGGCGGCCATAGGTAAAAGGGTTTTACCCGTTCTCACCATCAATGAAGGTGGGAACAAGAAAAGGCCTCATCTCGCACCCAAGGCAAAAGTTGCCAAGGGTAAGGGACCCGTATGGGGAAAGGGGAAAGGGGTGGTCAAGGGTGCCACCCAAACCACAAGAGAAGAAGAAAATGGTTACTAGTAATGACCCATGCTTCAAGTGTGGGGAGATTGGACATTAGGCAAGGAATTGTCCTGTCCATCTCCAAGAGTTGAAAGCAAAGAGGGATGCCGGGCAAACCTCAGGTACAATATACATCCATATTGATTTAAACATAATATCCTCTAACACATGTGTATTAGATACCAGATGTGGAACTCACATTTGCAATTTGTTGCAGGGGTTCAAAAGAAGTAGCAACTTCAACAAAGGGGATGTTAGCCTCTACATGGGCAATGGGGCTAAAGTTCAAGTTAAAGCCCGTGGTGACTATATCTTGAAACTTCCAAATGGTTTGGAAGTAATTTTGTATAATGTTTTATATGCTCCTAGTTTGACTAGGAACATTATCTCTGTAGCCCTATTAAAACAATTTGGATATGTATTATCATTTATTGGAAATGAAATACATGTTACTATGAATGACATGTTTTATTTTAAAGCTATTCCCATCAATGGTATCTATGAATTGGTTCGTGAAAATACATTGAATGATAGCTTATTGTACCAAACTAGTACCAAGAAGCTCAAATCGGATTTGAGTGACACTTACCTTTGGCATTGCCGTCTTGGACATATAAACAAGAAAAGAATACAAACACTACAAAAGAATGGTCTTTTAAAAACAAGTGAATGTGATTCATTTGATGTATGTGAATCTTGTTTACAAGGTAAAATGACCAAGACACCTTTTAGTGGCAAAGGCGAAAGGGCAAAGGATTTATTAGGTATCATACACTCGGATGTATGTGGTCCTTTTAAACCTATGACAAGGTACAATGAAAGATATTTCATTACCTTTACTGACGACTATAGTCGATATGAGTATGTGTACTTGTTAAGACACAAAGATGAAGCTTTTGAAATGTTCAAGATCTTTCAAAATGAAGTACAAAATCAACTCAATAAGTCAATTAAAATTATTCGCACCGATAGAGGAGGTGAATACCTGAATGATGCTTTTAGGAACCATCTTAGAAGTTGTGGGATTGTCTCATAACTATCTCCACCGGGAACACCATAACATAATGGCGTGTTCGAGCGGAGAAATCGAACTCTATTGGATATGGTTCGATCTATGATGGCTAGAAGCTCATTACCTCTGTCATTTTGGGGTTTTGCTCTGCTCTCTGCAGCCAGTATTTTGAATATGGCCCCAACCAAGAAAGTGGAAACGACACCTTTTGAAATATGGCATGGAAGGGTTCCATCGCTTTCATATTCAAAAGTATAGGGTTGTGAGGCTTATGTTAAGACTCCCAACTCAAACAAACTAGAAGGTCGTTCCACCAAGTGTATATTCATTGGATATCCTAGAGATTCTATGGGATACTATTTCTATGATCCATTGGAACAAAATGAGTTTGTTGCCAGAAAAGCTGAGTTCTTAGAAGCTAAGTTCCTTACGGAAGGAACTAGCAGTAGAACTGTGGACCTTGAGGAGGATCAAGAACCACAAACCGATACACGTTTGGTTGACACTAGCACTCAACATGAGGATGTTGAGAATGATCAAGTGATTGATCAATATACACAAAACGTTCGCAGATCTGGTAGAATCAGTAATCCACCTGAGAGATATGGATTTTTCGTAGATGGATGCTATGTGGTAGACTCCGATGAACCAACCACCTATCGTGATGCAATGTCCAATTTGGATTATGATAAATGGCTTGAAGCCATGAACATTGAAATGCAATCCATGTATGACAACCAAGTTGGGACTTGGTTGTACCACCTCTTAACTCCAAGATAGTTGGAAGTAAGTGGGTTTTCAAGAAGAAAACCGATATGCATGGGAACTTGGATACTTATAAAGCTAGACTTGTAGCAAAAGGTTTCACTCAAACTCAAGGGGTTGACTATGATGAAACCTTTTCACCTGTTGCGATGCTAAAGTCTATTAGGATATTGTTTGCCATAGCTGCTTATTATGATTATGAGATTTGGCAAATGGATGTCAAAACCGCTTTCCTAAATGGATATCTTGAGGAAGATGTCTATATGGTTCAGCCTGAAGGTTTTGTCGATCCAAAACATCCTAACAAAGTATGCAAGTTAAAGAAATCAATCTATGGATTGAAACAAGCATCAAGAAGTTGGAATCACCGTTTTGATGAAGAAGTAATTAAATTTGGATTCATCAAGAACGCTGATAAAGCTTGTGTATATAAGAAAGCTAGTGGGAGCATCATCACTTTCCTAGTATTGTATGTTGATGACATACTACTATTTGAAATGACATTCCAACCTTGGAAGGTGTAAAACCCTGGCTTGGAAGTTGTTTTTCCATCAAGGATCTTGGTGAAGCCGCCTATATTCTGGGAATAAAGATCTATAGGGATAGATCAAGGCGGTTGATTGGTTTAAATCAAAGTGCATACATTGATAAAATGTTGAAAAGGTTCAAGATGGAGAACTCTAAGAAAGGAACGGTACCTATTCAAAGAGGAATGATATTGAGTACGACTCAATGTCCTAGCTCAAAGGATGAGAAGGATAACATGAAGGCAATCCCATACGCATCTGCTATTGGATCCATCATGTATGCAATGATATGCACTTGACCGGACGTTTCATGCACCTTAAGCATGACAAGCCGATACCAGCAAAATCCTGGAAACAGTCATCGGATGGCTGTTAAGAACATACTTAAGTACTAAGGAGGACTAAAGATATGTTCCTAATCTATGGATCTGGTGATGAGGAACTCGTTGTAAAAGATTACACGGATGCGAGTTTCCAAACCGATCATGATGATTCACGATCACAATCGGGATACATTTTCATTCTGAATGGAGGAACGGTCTCTTGGAAGAGCTCTAAACAGGATGTGGTGGCTTTATCAACTATAGAATCTGAATATGTCGCCGCCTCACTGGCAGCTCAAGAAGCTGCATGGTTGAAGAAAATCATTGCCGATCTAGGGGTTGTCCCTTCCATTCAGGACCCCGTAGAGATCTTTTGTGATAACGAGGGTGCGATTGCTCAAATCAAGGAACCCCGTGCTCATTAAAAGACTAGGCACATTGAGCGGAGATTCAACTACATACGAGATGAAGTTGAGAAAGGAAAGATATGTATTCGCAAAGTTCACACGGATCAAAATATTACGGATCCTCTCACGAAGCTCCTAGAAAAGGCAAAGCATGAAGGTCATGCCTGCACCATGGGACTTTGATATTCTAATGATTGGATTTGATCTGTAATTTTGTATTTGGATATATGGAACTATCTTATTACTTGAATAAAATTATTTGGTTATAATATTTCAACAAATGTTCCAATTTAGCATGTTTAATCCATGGGTAAATTGTTTACTCTAAATGTTTGTAGTCGTTCATACTTGTGGGAACAAGTATGAGAGTAAGATTATTATGAATTTGGATTGGTGGATATTCATAAGGATGAATATAGAGCAATTGGTTGCTACCAAAGTTCATAGATATTTGTGGGATACAAATATTGGACTAGCCCGCATCTCAATTTTACTACATGGAATCTTCTAGATTGATCATAAGTAAATTTGAGTAAAAGGCGAATATCATTTGGTATCCTCAGACCTGAGATACATATTGGGTTTTGATATTCACCAAGTGTTATACCTTGAGCTAGTACTTCACTGCCCTGAAACAATGGACAGTACATAAGGCTATGTTCAGGTGTGACACGAGGTGTTTGTGAGAAACGTATGTAGTCAAGATGGAATTTGTTCCTCTTATTCGTTGAGAGCAAGATGTCTAAGGCCTGATAAAGTTACATCAACAAGGAATGATCGTTCTGTGTCCTTGGATTTAACATGACATCTGTAACAAAAGGATAAATGATTGATTCACCTAAATCACTTCAAGTAGGGTACTTGAATGGGATGATGTTATTGAATGGCCATAAGTCATGCATATTAAGGGTAGTAAACCGTTGTTAGGCGGTATTTACTGCTTGCATCAATCTTTTATGAATCTTGGGCAAGTGGGAGATTGTAGGATTCTTTATGCCCAAGACACGTAGAATATTAATGCGGTTAGTACGTTATGATCCAAGTCGGGTTATACCCAATAATAAGCTTAGCAAATATAAATTGATATTTAATTGATGATATGATCATGCAATTAAATATTTACACCAATTTAGAAAAATGGCTTTTCTAAATTAGTTGCATATGAGATAGAACAACTTATTAGGATACTTTGTTCAAATATTATTATTTGAAGTGTTATTTAACTTAATTAGATAACATCAAATAATAAAAAGGGTGTATGAGTTATACAATTAAAGGTTAATTGTACAACTTATTTAGAGACTAGTTTTAATATTGGAGTTGGATTAAAAAAAATTGAGGGGGGAAACCCCTCCTTACTTAAAAATCGGCCGCCCCCTCCCCCCTCTCATGGTGATTGGTCCTTTGTTTTCTTGAGAAGCTCCAATATTAACTAGTTGAACGCACCACCCAAAGATGTCTCTCATACATGCAAACACAAAGCAAAAAAACTCTCTCTTTCCTCTCCAGAACTCACGGCAGCAGCAACTAAAAAAAGAGGTTTTTGAGTTGCTTTTTGGGTGTTATTCTTCCTAACAAGAAGTGTTTCCTATAGAGCTTGGGGCATACAAGCTTGAGAGGACCTCCATTGGTGCTTTGGTTGATTTCTAGCTCAATATCATCCTCCATTTCATCACATTTGCTGCTGAAAGGTAGTTTATGGCAGCTCCTTTTATGGCTGTCCATAATACGTAGCTTGTGTTATATAGCTAGTTATATTCACATATAAAGATCCTTTAGTTCTTGGGTTTGTTTATAACTTTATAATATCAAAAAGAACTCTGATTTTTCAGTTCATAAATCATGTTATAAAGTTCTATTCTGCTGCGTTTTTACAACGTTTAAATGGTTAAACTATGTTTCAAGTTCTAACAAACCCAACATGCATCCATTTATATAATGCTTTTGTGATGTAGTGCAACAATATATATTTTGTAATTGGTTAATGATGTATTATTTTGCAAAAGCTTTTATGATGAAATGAGATGTCGTTATGATCGATTCCGCTGCAATGCTTGTTAAAGTTAATGTTTTTATGTGTTTTAAGTGCGATGAATGACCAACTGTGAGGTGCCCGGGAACGGGGCCTTACAAGTTGGTATCAGAGCCAAAGTTTAAGTGAAACGGGTAAATTTTCAAAATAAACCTAAACTTAAACTGAGAATGGGACAGAAAGGGAAGGGATGCCAATCTGAGTAGCTGCGTGCCATCAGGTATTTTCTTTAAAGTTAACCGGTATTATGTGCGCATGTTATGTGGTTTATGTGTTGCTGGTAGATTTAGATACTGATGTAGTCAGGACAGGTAATGCTCGGGGTACGAAGAGTAAAGTAAGTGGCTAATCACAACTGGCCACTGTAATTAGGGACTTACTATACTTGACATAAACTGAGCTGTTCCCTTGAATGACTGTGTTGGTGTTTGAATCTTTCAGTGTGTGATAGAGGATGGCCGGTGGTAGATCTTTTAAAGCCTCGCATGGTGGGCTTGCTGCAGTAACGCGGCCCAAAAGAGGTCGGCCTAGAGTTGAAAAGGTGGTTCCTGAAGAACCCGAGACCCCCCATCCAGAGGGTGTAGATAGGAGCGCCAATCTGAGGGCCTCGATAAAGGAGGCTGTTGTGGAAGAAGTCCATCAGGTCATGCAGACAATCTTACCGTCTGTGGTAACCGAAGTTATTAAGGCTGTACGGGAAGGAGAGCGGAAAGAGAGGAGCAGGTCCTCGAGAGTACGGGAACAAACGGAGCCTGAAACGGTTCCATCTGATGAAGAAGAAGAGCCTGCGCCGGAGGTGGCACGAGGCTGTAACTACGGGGCATTTCAAAGGTGCAAGCCCCTTACTTTTGATGATAACGGCACTGCTGCTGCTGCTCACCGATGAATGAGGGAAATGGAAGCTGTTCTGAATATCAGCGAGTGCCGGGAGGACCAAAAGGTGAAGTTTGCTGGCCATTCTTTCGTGGACTCGGCTCTGTGCTGGTGGGACAATATTGTCCAAGCCGAGGGTAGCAGGGCTATTGGGAGGATGAGATGGTCGGAGTTGAAGAAGTTGGTTATTGAGGAGTTCTGTCCTCACCGGGAGATGGATAAGGTTGAGAGGGAGTTCCTGCAGCTGGAGGCGGGAACCATGACACACCAGCAGTACACCACAAAGTTCAACGAGATGGCACGTCTGGTGCCGGATCAGGTGGCGCCTCTGTCACGGAAGATTAAGAGATACATTCAGGGTTTGCCCGCAGACATTCACAAGCACATGATCGCTGCCCGACCGAGCACGTTTAGGTTGACAGTGGACTTGGCAGAGAGGTTATATGATGAGAGGATGGTAGTGGTGGTGACTGAAGGTAGTAAGAAGGGCTGTGGTGATCGGAACTGGAGTGGGAAGAGGTTTGGTTGGGGTGATGCCTCTATGGGTAGCAAGAAGGCATGGATGGATGATCGCCGTGTAGCCACACCGGGTACGGGACTGAAAAAGTGTGGCAAATATGGGAAGGAGCACAGTGGCGAGTGTAGGTGGGGGTTGAATGTGTGCTTCAAATGTGGGAAGCCAGGTCATAAGGCACGGGAGTGCAAGGAGGGGAAATGTTTTAACTGTGGTGGGGAGGGCCACATGAGCAGAAACTGCAAGAAGCCAAGGGCTGAGGGTTCCGGGGTGAAGAAGACGGGGAGTGAAGGACCGAGGGCGAGCGCCAGGTCATTCACTATGACACAAGAGGAGGCTAGGACGGACCCTGATGTTGTGTGCGGTACGTTTCTGGTTAACCAAACTTTAGCTTCCGTGTTGTTTGATTCGGGTGCCAGTAGAAGTTTTATTTCTGCTGCTTTTTATGCTAAACTGCCTGTTAGTAGTAGATGTGTTGACGCGCCCTTTGATGTAGAAACTGCCATAGGTAAGTCTACCAGGATTTCTGAGATGATAGAGAACTGTGATGTGGAATTAGAAGGCCATAAGTTTCCTGTTAGAGCGTTTGTGATGATCCTAGGTGGTTTCGATTTGGTTCTTGGGATGGATTGGTTGGCGGACTTCAAGGCGAATATAGTGTGTCGCAAGAAGATGATTCGTCTGATAGCGCCTGACGGGAGTTCGGTAGTGGTGGCGGGAAAGTGTATGAGGCGTGGATGTAACGCCTACTTGGCTTATGTGAAGGATGTGGATACGCCAACACCACAACTATCCGATGTTCCGGTTGTGTGTGACTTTCCAGACATGTTCCCAGAAGACTTATCAGGAGTGCCACCTGACCAAAAGATGGAGTTTCAGATTGATCTGATACCGGGTGCCCAACCCGTTGCCAAGGCACCGTATCATTTGGCTCCGACGGAGATGAAAGAGTTGATGGAGCAGTTGCAAGAGCTGCTGGATAAGGGGTTCATTAGACTGAGTATCTCTCCTTGGGGTGCTCCGATCTTATTTGTAAAGAAGAAAGATGGTAGTATGAGGATGTGTATAGACTACCGTGAGCTGAACAAGTTGACGGTGAAGAATCGGTACCCGTTACCGAGGATTGATGATTTGTTTGATCAGCTTCAGGGTGCCAGTTGGTTTTCAAGGATAGATCTTCGATCGGGCTACCATCAGCTAAAGGTGAAAGAGCAGGATATTCCTAAAACAGCTTTTCGCACGCGCTACGGTCACTACAAGTTTCTTGTCATGTCCTTTGGTTTGACCAATACGCCAGCTGCTTTTATGGATCTGATGAACCGGGTGTGTCGGCCGATGTTGGATAAATCAGTGATTGTGTTTATTGATGATATCCTGATTTATTCAAAGAACGAGATAGAGCATGCCAGTCATATTCGAGAGGTGTTGGAGACGTTGAGAAGGGAGAATTTGTATGCCAAGTTCTCCAAATAGGCGTTTTGTGTAAGACCCCGTTCCCGGGAAGACTCACAGTTGGTTAACCATAGCATAAAATCAGTTTAATAACAAAACGTTGCAGCGGAAATAATTAGACATTCATTTAAAACTTAGAACCCATATCGTACTCATACATTTGTCCTTTAATTATAAATAAAACATATTACTTGTTCTCAAATTACAATAAAGATTTCATAAAGAGGAATGCCACCCATAGCTCCCCAAGTAACTTCGTGGTGCCCTCCTCAGCATCAACACTTACCGACCAACTATTACGCATAAAAGTCAGCTTTGCTGAGTGAGTTCTAGTTTTAGGTAAATAAGAAAATATAACTTTATCCTTCATATAATGACCACGCATACATAATACATAACATTTTCATCATATTAAGCATGTTCATTATCTTTCTTTCTTTCATATCTTTCACTTCATCATAAACAAGATTGCATAAAGCAAGAGCTCCATGTTGATCGACAACGAATGTTGATCCCTGTCGATACACATCATCATGGTAGCTAACCCCCGACAGTTGATCCACACTGCAGGGCACATAGCCCGCTCATGAATACGGATCAATCATCATACATCAGGCTCACATAAGTGAAGTCTATCATAGTGCTTGCAAGACTTTTCATCATCAAACGGGCCCGGGGTAACATTTGTTAAGTTCCACTTCGCTTTAATATTATCTTCCACTTAATATATAATATGTAACTTATTAAGTACACAACATATCAAGTACTAGTAACCGATTCTCCGCGGGACAGCGGGGGTTCGGGGGCGGCAGCCCCTGATAGCGGGGTCCTAGGGGCAGCAGCCCCTAGTGGGGTCCAAGGGGCAACGCCCCTGGCTGGGGCTGGGCTGCCAGGTCAGCGTGCAAAATTTTTATTTTAAGGACTTTATATAGCCTATTTTGTTATAGGAAAATTTATTTTCTCGTTAAAACCCCTTAAATTCTTACCTTGAAAACCTTATGTTTACTATGCATAATAGCCCCAAAAACATAGAAAAAGTTTAAATAAGGGGATCTAGAACTCACCTAGATATCGTGAGTAACTCCTAAACTAAGCCTTCTAGGCTAGGATCACACTACACAGCCTGCGGATAAGTTGACACTTAAAGGGGTTAATTTCTGCCTAATTTCGCTGTCAGATAAGCAGTTTCGCTGGCAGTTTCGCTGCCAGTTTCGCCTAGCAGTTTCGCATGACAGTTTCGCTGTCAGATGCGCCCAACTTTCGTTGGAATTTCCTAGTTTCGCAATATCTATAGGTCAACCTGGGCACTTTCGAGATTACCAGCGAAACTGTAGTTTCACACCAGCGAAACTGTAGTTTCGCACCAGCGAAGCTGTAGTTTCGCTGGAACTCTATTAGTTTCGCTGGATGAGTGCACAGTTTCGCTGATCGGGGGCACAGTTTCGCTGGATGAATGAAAATGAAGAACCAGCCCGTTTTTAACCTAAAATCTTAACTTTTTACGTCCAAATCCTTAGTTTACCCTCCATGAAACCATATCTAACCTTTTTACACATTTCATACGTAAAAATTTGACCTTTATGTGTTTCTTTGAAACTTTTCAAAACCCAAAACCCTAGAATCCGGGTTTGATCTACAGAAGGGTTTAGAGGTTGATTCTTACCTGGATTTGTTTCTCCTTTCTTGAGGTTTGATGCCCCAACACCCAGATCTTCAATCCCTTGACCTTAGAAGCTTCAAATCTTGAGTTTCCTTCACTTTCTCTCTCTACGAATTTTGGGAGCTAGGGTTACAATGAAGGAGATGGAGGCTGCTTTGGGTGGGTGAAGGGGCTGATTATGGGCCTTAATCACTAGGCTCTTGCCCATAAACCTAATTTAGCCCATAACCCTTTTCCTTCTTTTATTAAATAACCATTAATTAAGCCCATTATCCTTAATGACACGTTTTGACTTTTCGGGGTGTTACATTTTGGTTATGCGAGGTTCAATTCTTGGGTCACATGGTGAATCCGGAGGGGATTATGGTGGATCCGGTAAAGGTGGAAGCAGTGATGCAATGGAAGTCTCCAAAGACGCCATCCGAGATCCGTAGTTTCTTGGGTTTTGGCGGGCTATTATAGAAGATTTATTCAAGACTTCTCTAAGATCGCTTCTCCACTAACCAAGTTGACCCGGAAAGATGCAAAATTTGTATGGGGTCAAGCTCAAGAGAAGGCGTTCGAAGAATTGAAAACGAGATTGACCCAAGCTCCTGTTCTGTCATTACCCGATGGAAGCGAAGATCTGGTGGTTTATTCCGATGCTTCATACTCGGGATTGGGTGCGTGTTAGTGCAGAGGGGGAAGGTTATAGCCTATGCATCCCAAAAGTTGAAGGTTCATGAGGTTAACTATCCTACTCATGACTTGGAGCTAGCAGCTGTGGTCTTTGCACTAAAGATGTGGAGGCACTATCTCTACGCGACGAAGTGCACCATTTTCACTGACCACAAGAGCTTGAAGTACTTCTTCGAGCAGAAGGACTTGAACATGAGGCAGAGGAGATGGTTGGAGCTCATAAAGGATTATGATTGTGAGATCCATTATTATCCGGGCAAAGCCAACATGGTGGCAGATGCCCTTCGCCGAAAGGGGAGAACCGAGCCGCTTCGGGTGAAAGCGTACCAGTTGATTATGACCTCTGATATGATGAAGCAAGTCAAAGAGTTTCAAGATGAGGCATTAAAAGAAAATCATCTTAACTCTGAAAGAATGAGAGGTCTGGTTGCGGAGTTGGGTGAAAACACATTTGGTGTTAGAACCCGGTTTGGACGAATGTGGGTTCCTCGTCTTGGGGATCTACGGGTGAAGATTATGGAGGAAGCTCACAAGACACGCTACTCTATTCATCCCGGTGCTATAAAGATGTACCAAGACATGAAGAAAGATTATTGGTGGCCGGGTATGAAGCGGGACGTGGTGGAGTATGTGAGTAAGTGCCTTACTTGTTTGCAAGTGAAGGCCAAGCGTCAAAAGCCGTATGGAAAGATTCAACCTTTGGATATACCGGAATGGAAGTGGGAGCACATCACCATGGATTTTATTACGAAGCTGCCACGTACTCCGAAAGGGTATGATGCTATATGGGTGATTATTGACCGTTTGACGAAGAGTGATCACTTCTTACCGATGCACGAGACATATTCATTCGAGAGGTTGGCGGTTCTTTTCATTAAGGAGATTGTGACTCGTCACGGTGTGCTGGTGTCTATTGTGTCTGATCGTGACACCCGGTTTACATCCAAATTCTGGAAGAAATTCCACGACGCCATGGGGACGAGGTTACATATTAGCACGACTTATCATCCCCAGACTGATGGTCAGTCAGAAAGGACCATTCAGACATTGGAGGACATGCTTCGGGCATGTGTGATTGATTTTGGGGAGAGACGGCTGCGCGACAGAAGGAGAAGAAGGAAAAAAAACATATTTTTGTTTCAACTTGAACTTGGAGTTTGGAGCACAATTAAAGAGCAATTCTAAAGCGGAGAACAAGATTTGAAAACAAGGATTGAAGCATACAAATACTAAAGACTATTTGGTTTCGTTTCGTTATCAATTATTTTTCTTGGTTTCAATGTTTCTCTCATTCATGTTATTAAATCTTTCTACTTTATTATTGTTCTTGATGTTTTTTTTAAACGTCATGAGTAACTAATTTTCTTTAGTACTACCTAGGTTGGGTTGAACACTATTCATGTTTTGATTACATATTTGGTTTTGACTTCATATATTTGTTTATTAATCTTAGAACTTGATTATTGTCTCAATAAAATATGAACCCGTGTATTGTTTTATACTTAAATGTTATTGCCATGCTCGTGTATGTTTTATCTAGATTGATTGCGTGACATCTAGATTAGGCTTGTACGTTAAAATTAATTACTTAGTATTTTTAATTTTAAACTTTGATTAGAAATAATCTTAGGAGTTTTGGCTGTAATTTTGATAGTATTTGTAATGTGCTACCTTATCTAAAACCTAGGGGTGATAGATATTGCTTAAAACCTCCTACCCGTTGCTTGTTAGGTTTAGATTTCGCGAGAGCGTGTTTTGCCTTTCATTCGTGGTGTTAGTGTCTTAGGGTATTTAATTGGATTTCATTAAGTTGTCCTTCATCTTAGGGTTAGAAAATATAATCTTAAAGATATTGTGTTAGAAAACCTAAGGGTGATCTTCCATTAGACATTTTAATAAACCTATCTTGTGCTTCACACGTGTCTCTGGTTTTCTTAGGGAGTAGCAACATACCTAGTTAACCCTAGATTCGTATTTTTGGAGATAGTCATACGAGTCATTGCCTTTGTGTCATTACATGTTAGTTGGATTCCTACCTAGGCAGTTATTTAACATATTTGACCGTATTCAAGTTTTAAAGTTTGAATTCTTATTTGATTATTTCTTTCGTCGTGTTTCCATTAATTAATTTTAGTCAAATTGTTTGTTTTGTTTATTAATATTAATAACTTAAAATATTAAAATTAATTAGGTTAGAAGTCGACAAAGGTTTATCATCGAGAGCCGCTATTAGTTTCCACGGATTCGATATCCGGACTTACCTAAACTTTACTATATCACGGTCGATACACTTGCCGTTTGTGTGAAGTTTAGTTGGGAATTTCCAATTTTTAAAACTAAATTGTGAAAATCGTTTCTGCAATAAATTAATAATACATTTTTCACACATCAAGTTTTTGGCGCCGTTGCCGGGGAAACTGTTTTGACGATTTTGAGAACGACCCGAGTCGGGGATCTAATCATTTGCTTTCTAGTTTAGAGTTTATTTTTTTAGTTTGATTTTCACTTATTTACTTAATTGCGCTTTTAGTTAGTATTTTTTTTCTTTTTATTTTCTTTTTATTTATCTGTGCCTTAATTTGTTAGGTAAATTTCTTTTTCTTTTTAATTTTCTTTTAGTTTATGCGCCACACCCGTTCTGCCGGACCACCAGAGTTTCAGCCACTTGTAGATCCAGAGCGTGTGTTCGATCGACATTCGAACGAGTCCGACACGGAGCTTGAGACCGAGGAAGATTCTTACGACAGCGAATCCACTCACGCCACAGATTCTACAATGGCCGACGAACAACCACCAGCGAGGAGAGTGATTGCCGACTACGCCAAGCCCACTGCTGCCGGAGCTAGGTCTAGTATTGGACGTCCACCAATCACTGCCAATAATTGGCAAATACCTCCCCAAATCATTTCCATGGTCACAAACACTGTTCAGTTCCACGGGTTGCCTGCTGAAGACCCTAACTCTCATCAGGCTCGCTTCACGAGGATATGTGACACCTTTTAGGTGAACGGTGTTTCTGAGGACGCATGCAAGTTGCGCCTCTTCCCATTTTCTCTTACCGACCGCGCCCACAGCTGGCTTGAGTCCCTGCCCACAGGATCCATCACTACTTGGGCTGATATGCAAGACAAGTTCTTGTGTAAGTACTTTCCCCCTTCAAAGACCGCTCGTCTGAGGAGCATGATTCATTCATTTCAGCAGAAGTCGGGAGAGACTTTCTACGAGACCTGGGAGCGTTTGAAGGAGGTAGTGCACAAGTGTCCACATCATGGTTTGGAGGATTGGGCGTTGATTGAGAAGTTTTACAATAGAGTTACTCCTGCAACAAGGAACATGCTGGATACTACTGCCGGTGGTAATCTGATGACCACTAAGACTGTTGAGGAGTGTAACATGATGTTTGAGGACCTAGCCATGAGTAGTTATGAGTATCCTGATTCCAGAGCCCCGGTTGCTGCTCAGCGAGGAGTGCACCAAGTTGATTCTAGCACTGCTTTAGCCGCCCAGGTTGAGGCATTAGCTAAGATGGTAGCAGACCTGCAGAAGAAGAAGCAGGTCTGTGAGATCTGTCGGGGTGGTCATGATACTATTGATTGTCCCATTTCTACTGATACTTTTCAAGAGCAGGTTGACTTTGTCAGCAATCCCAACCGGATGCAAGGAAATGCCTTCGGTAATTCTTATAATCCCGGTTAGAGAAATCAGCAGAACTGGAGAAGTGGAAACCCACCGGGTTTTCAACCGCGTACCCAGAGTTTATTTCAGAATCAAAGTTCGAGTAGCGGTCAAAGTAGTGGCATAGGTCAGGGAGAGAAGAAGCCCACCCTTGAGGAGATGATGATGCACAAGTCACAGATGTTGACTCAGTTCATGGCGAGGGATGACACTAGGTATAAGGAAGCACGGGCTAGAGATCAGGCATATCAGGTTAGGTTCCAGGAAAACGAGGCCATGATCAAGAATCAAGGAGCATTATTACAGAATATAGAAAGGACTGTTGGCCACTTATCAGATATGTTTCAGGAAAGGCAACCTGGAGGCCTACCTAGCAATGTAGTGAAGAATCCAAATGCGCATGTGAAGGCTGTGACGACAAGGAGTGGTAAGTCGTCTGGTGTGGTTGAGCCTCCTCTAATGACTGAGGAGGAGGTCGATGAGGAGATAGAGATGGAGGCTCCTACTAGCAAGGTGCAACAGAGGCTGCGCCCAGCAAGTACAGCACAGCCAGAGGAGTCCTTAGAGAAGGTTACTGAGAAGAAGAAGGCAAATGAGCCATTAGTCCACTTTGACAGACTTCCATATCCAGGACGATTGGCTCAACATCGGTCTGAGGAGCAGCATGGAAAGTTTCTTGAGATGTTTAAGCAACTTAAGGTGAACTTACCTTTTGTGGAGGCATTACAGCACATGCCAAAGTATGCTAAGTTTCTGAAGGATCTGCTCACGAATAAGAAGAAATTGGAGCAGATCTCAACTGTGACGCTAAGCGAGGAGTGTTCAGCTGCTGTGCAGAACAAACTACCACAGAAGATGACTGATCCAGGTAGTTTTACTATTCCATGTATCATAGGTGGTTTGTCTGTGAGCAATGCATTGGCAGATCTAGGTGCTAGCATCAATTTGATGCCATATTCTGTGTTCACTAAGCTAGACCTAGGCGAGCCAGCGCCGACACGCATGAGCATTCAGTTAGCAGATAGGTCGGTGAAGTATCCACGAGGGATTGTAGAGAACATGCTCGTTAAGGTAGATAAGTTCGTTTTGCCTGTTGATTTTGTGATTTTAGATATGGATGAGGATGAGAAGGTCCCCTTGATCTTAGGATGACCTTTCCTGGCTACTGCGAGGGCATTGATTGATGTCCTTGATGGAAAGCTTACCCTACGAGTTGCAGATGAGACGGTTACATACGATGTGAATAAATCCATGAAGAACACACATGATCAGGATGACACCTTGTACTTCATAGATACCATTTGGACACAGGTGACTACTAGTTTTCAAGAGTTTATCAGATCAGATCAGACAGACTCACAGATACTGGTTAGGGAGAACCAGGAAATTGAGTTGACCGCTTTTGCCTTTGAGCATGACTTGGTAGATCGTGAAAGTTCGTCTGTCAAGGAGGCCAACGTGTGTGAGGTGATTACGAGAGAGGAACCAATAGAGAAGACGTTGGTTGAGACTCCCCCATCCTTAGAGCTTAAGGAATTGCCATCTCACCTGGAGTATGCATTTATGGATGAGGGATCTCAATTACCTATCATCATTTCTGCTGGATTGATAGAGGATGAGAAGAAGAGATTGGTGGATGTGCTAAAGGCACACAAGCAGGCGATTGCGTGGAAGCTGATGGATATCAAGGGTATCAACCCTTCATTCTGCACGCATAAGATACTCATAGAAGATGAGTATAAGCCTGTTAGATAGAGTCAAAGGAGATTAAATCCTAACATGCAGGAGGTAGTTAAGAAGGAAGTAATTAAGTTATTAGATGCAGGATTAATCTACCCCATCTCTGACTCGAAGTGGGTGAGTCCCGTGCAGGTTGTTCCCAAGAAAGGGGGGATGACAGTGGTGACTAATGAGAAGAATGAGTTAATTCCGACGAGGACAGTCACCGGGTGGCGAGTTTGCATTGATTATCGCAAACTGAATGATGCCATGAGGAAGGACCATTTTCCGCTTCCCTTTATCGATCAGATGTTGGAGCGTTTGTCAGGGCAACAGTTTTACTATTTCCTTGATGGCTTTTCAGGTTATTTCCAGATCCCTATCACTCCGGAGGATCAGGAAAAGACGACCTTTACATGCCCGTATGGCACCTTTGCGTATCGCCGCATGCCATTTGGGTTATGTAACGCTCCAGCTACTTTTCAGCGGTGTATGGTAGCTATATTCCAGGACATGATCGAGGACTCCATGGAGGTTTTCATGGATGACTTTTCTGTGTTTGGGAGCTCCTTTGATTCATGTTTGGGGCATTTGGAGAGGATGTTGGCTCGATGTGAGGAGACCAACCTCATGCTGAACTGGGAGAAGTGCCACTTCATGGTGAAGGAGGGCATTGTTTTAGGGCATAAGATTTCACACGCGGGGCTTGAGGTTGATAAGGCGAAAATTGAGACTATTAGCAAGCTTCCGCTACCCACATCGGTGAAATCTATTAGGAGTTTCTTAGGCCACGCTGGTTTTTATCGACGTTTCATTAGAGATTTCTCTAAGATTGCGAGGCCGATGACGCAACTCCTAGAGAAAGATGTGCCATTTGTGTTTTCTAAAGAATGTAAGAGTGCTTTTGAGCTTCTAATGGAGAAGTTGGTGAATGCTCCGATTATGGTCGCCCCAGATTGGAGTTTACCTTTTGAGTTGATGTGCGACGCGAGTGACTATGCCATAGGAGCGGTCTTAGGTCAGCGTAGGGATAAACATTTTCACCCGATTTATTACGCGAGTAAGACACTCACAGATGCGCAAGAGCATTACACCACGACGGAGAAGGAGTTGTTAGCAGTAGTCTTTGCATTCGATAAGTTTAGATCTTACCTCGTTCTTTCTAAGACTATTGTTTACACAGATCATACTGCCCTTAAGTATTTGTTTAGTAAGCAGAACGCTAAGCCACGATTGATACGATGGATTTTGCTGCTTCAGGAGTTCGACATTGAGATTAGGGATAGAAAGGAGCGGAGAACGTAGCAGCGGACCATTTGTCACGTTTAGAGGACTCCAGGCGTGAGGAGATTAGAGAGGACATGATTGATGATAACTTTCCACATGAGACACTGATGTTTGTGAAAGCTCATGAGGAGGGTTTTCCATGGTTTGCAGATCTGGCTAATTACTTAGCGACAGGGGTTCTGATGAGAGGCATGACACATCAGCAAAAGAAGAAATTCTTTGCAGATGTTAACCATTACATTTGGGATGACCCCTACCTCTTCCGCATTGGAGCAGATCAGATTGTACGTAGGTGCGTACACGGTGATGAAGCAAGGAGGATTTTGAGGCATTGCCACTCAGGACCAACAGGTGGCCACTATGGAGCGAGTTTGACAACAAAGAAGGTATTCGACGCTGGGATTTATTGGCCGACGATCTTTAAGGACGCGTATGAGTTTGTGAGAAGTTGTGACGCGTGTCAGAGAGTAGGAAATATCTCATCCCGGAATGAGATGCCACAAACCACCATTCATGCATGTGAGGTTTTTGATTTGTGGGGCATCGATTTCATGGGCCCGTTTCCGCCATCTCGCGGGAACAAGTACATCCTAGTAGCCGTAGACTATGTTTCCAAGTGGGTGGAGGCTCAAGCCTTACCTACGAATGATGCTAGGGTTGTTGTGAGATTCATTAAGCAGTTGTTTTCCCGCTTTGGTACCCCCAAAGCCCTGATTAGTGATCGAGGGACCCACTTCTGCAATGCGCAGATGGAGAAAGCCTTGCAACCCTATGGGGTCACCCATCGACTTGCAACGGCTTATCATCCACAGACTAGTGGGCAAGTTGAGGTAAGTAACCGGGGTATCAAGCGGATTCTGGAGAAAACAGTCGGATCAAATCGCAAGGATTGGGCCGACAAGTTAGATGACGCACTTTGGGCTTTCCGCACGGCATATAAAACACCGACCGGTTCTACACCGTTTCGGATGATTTATGGGAAAGCGTGTCATCTACCAGTGGAGTTGGAGCATCGTGCATACTGGGCATTACGAACAGTGAATTTAGATATGTCCACGGCTAGAGCGAATCGATTTCACCAGTTGCACGAGTTGGAGGAATTGAGAGATCATGCGTACGCACATTCTACACGATACAAGGAACGTACGAAAGAATTACATGATCGCCATCTGAAAGGTAATAAAGAATTCAAGTGTGGGGATCAGGTGTTGCTGTACAATTCACGATTGAAATTGTTTCCGGGAAATTAAAGTCTCGATGGTCGGGACCATACACTGTGCGCGAAGTATTTCCTTACGGAACAATTGAAATCGAGGAAAAGGATGGAGAGACGTTTAAGGTAAACGGCCATCGTTTGAAGCATTACATTAGCGGGCCGATGATTGAGAACAAGGAAGAAGTGGTTGACCTCACCCCTGTAGGAACCTGATTGAGAGGTTCGAGTCTGGCTGATGACTCGTAAATAAACCAAGCGCTTCCGGGAGGCAACCCGAGGGTTTGTTTTTATTTTTATTTTAGTTTACTATTTATTTTTATTTCTTTGTACCGGATGCTTTTGTGTTTGTCTTTGATTTCAGGTTATTGCTCGGAGCTGAATGATCATCTGCTTAAGGTTCTTAGTCAAGTTCAAGTGTGAGGATGACACATACATTTTCAGTAGATTTTCTGTCAGTGCACCTTACATATCAAGGGAGTTTCAGTTTTCCCATTTCTTGCACTCTTATTATTTTAATTGCTTATATCTATTTGTTAGAACATTAGGGACAATGTTCGATTTAAGTGTGAGGATATTTTGGGGTTAGTTGGCAAAACTGAAATATTTTGCATTTTGATTTGATAATAATTAATCCCTTAAATTCAAAAAAAATCAGAAAAAAATGCTAAGTACAACTCATCCACACATATAAAGCACGACTTGCACGAATCATGATGTGATGCCGATTAGCGCTAACTAGTTAAACCTAAAGCATGATTAACTTTTCAGGTCACATGATTAAGTTAACTTAACAAGCGATTTTCAAAATAATATGGTATGGACGTCTAATTAAGTGAGGCAAATAGAGAGATAATAAACATGCAATTGTCAACAACTTATACCTTGATTACCTCCGTTTTCATGTGAGATTGAGCCTTTAATTCTTGATTATTTGCATTTTACATGCATTTCTTTGTTTGAGCGTTTATGTCACACACACATGCATTTCAGAACTTGTCTAGGTTATACGCGTTGAGACCATGAACTTTGAACTTGCACAGAAATGATAGAGGCACCTAGGATTCAACCTTGTGTTTAGCCTGTGATTACCCTACCCTGAAATTATCCGCTAGTTAGCCATGTTGAGCCGTTTATTTACCATTTCCTTTTGTTTTAACCCATGTTAAGCCTAGCCTTTGTTTATTTAAGCCCTTTTTTTGTGTTGACCCGTGTGTTTTAGAAATCCGGCTAAGTTAGTATTTAAATAGTGTGATTTAATTGTTATGTTTGATTAGTTTATCTAAGTTAAAAAAAAAAAGAGAGAGAGAAAAAAAAGAATGAGAAAAAAAAATTGAAAAAAAAGAAAAAAAAAAGAGAAAAAAATGAAAAAAAATGTCTATTAGTAGTTTGTTAAAGGATTCGAATTCGGTCCTTTGTTTCGTTATCATTTGCGCATTATGTTCGTGTTTAGGCTAGCGAAGTCGGATTTCTTTAACACCTTAGCCTTTTTTTCCCTTGTTTAAAAAAGTAATGAACAAATGTTAAATAGTACTTGCTTAAAAAAAAGTAATGAACAAATGTTACTTGCTTAAAAAAAGTAATGAACAAATGTTACTACACTTGAGGTTCAAATTTAAATAATGATTCTTTGGAATAAATGGTGGTAAGCCACGTGAGGTTAATAAGAAATAAAAAAAACACATATATAAATAAGCAAACTTTGTATCTAATTTATAATAAGATATTATTATTGCAGGCCCAATTCGAGAAGACTTAAAGTTGAATGCATACAATTAATATTGGTGAAGAAGCGGGTCACGTGAAAAGGAAGGGAGGATAAGCACAAAACAAAAAAAACTAATTCTTAGATATACAAGACATACGGCGGCAGAACAAAAGGGAGAGACGGCTGCGCGACGGAAGGAGAAGAAGGAAAAAAAACATATTTTGTTTCAACTTGAACTTGGAGTTTGGAGCACAATTAAAGAGCAATTCTAAAGCGGAGAACAAGATTTGAAAACAAGGATTGAAGCATACAAATACTAAAGACTATTCGGTTTCGTTTCTTTATCAATTATTTTTCTTGGTTTCATTGTTTCTCTCATTCATGTTATTAAATCTTTCTACTTTATTATTGTTCTTGATGTTCTTTTTAAACGTCATGAGTAACTAATTTTCTTTAGTACTACCTAGGTTGGGTTGAACACTATTCATGTTTTGATTACATATTTGGTTTTGACTTCATATATTTGTTTATTAATCTTAGAACTTGATTATTGTCTCAATAAAATATGAACCCGTGTATTGTTTTATACTTAAATGTTATTGTCATGCTCGTGTATGTTTTATCTAGATTGATTGCGTGACATCTAGATTAGGCTTGTACGTTAAAATTAATTACTTAGTATTTTTAATTTTAAACTTTGATTAGAAATAATCTTAGGAGTTTTGGCTGTAATTTTGATAGTATTTGTAATTTGCTACCTTATCTAAAACCTAGGGGTGATAGATATTGCTTAAAACCTCCTACCCGTTGCTTGTTAGGTTTAGATTTCTCAAGAGCGTGTTTTGCCTTTCATTCGTGGTGTTAGTGTCTTAGGGTATTTAATTGGATTGCATTAAGTTGTCCTTCATCTTAGGGTTAGAAAATATAATCTTAAAGATAATGTGTTAGAAAACCTAGGGGTGATCTTCCATTAGACATTTTAATAAACCTATCTTGTGCTTCACACGTGTCTCTGGTTTTCTTAGGGAGTAGCAACATACCTAGTTAACCCTAGATTCGTATTTTTGGAGATAGTCATACGAGTCATTGCCTTTGTGTCATTACATGTTAGTTTGATTCCTACCTAGGTCGTTATTTAACATATTTGACCGTATTCAAGTTTCAAAGTTTGAATTCTTATTTGATTATTTCTTTCGTCGTGTTTCCATTAATTAATTTTAGTCAAATTGTTTGTTTTGTTTATTAATATTAATAACTTAAAATATTAAAATTAATTAGGTTAGAAGTCGACAAAGGTTTATCATCGAGAGCCGCCATTAGTGTCCACGGATTCGATATCCGGGCTTACCTAAACTTTACTATATCACGGTCGGTACACTTGCCGTTTGTGTGAAGTATAGTTGGGAATTTCCAATTTTTAAAACTAAATTGTGAAAATCGTTTCTGCAATAAATTAATATATACATTTTTCACACATCAAGTTTTAAAACTAAATTGTTATGATGTATGTTTATCTTTGCCGTGGCTTTACGTGTTATGTTATGGAATGAATGAAAAGTATTATGTAATGTAAAGTAGAAGATAATGAAAAGAGGAACGAAATGAAAGAATGCATGCATTAATGAATGAATGAATGAAAGTAAAAAAAGGCTTCCAAGCAAATGTATGGAGGTTCACACCCAGTGAAGGGTGTTAGCTCAACTGTGTGCGGGTTAGCTACCCCAGAAGGATGCACACTAGGGTCCAATCCTTGTAATTGACCATATGTATGGTATCCTTGCCGCTTGCCCTAGGTACTGGAGTCAGCTTCGTGCACAATGTTCGAGGCTTATGAAAGACCTCAGGCCCAGTAACCAGCTTCGTGCACAATGTTTGGGGTATAGCACATGGCATTGATCCGTAATGAAAGAGGAAAGATAAGTGGTGAATGTACTTGCCCTAGGTCCTGGAGCCAGTTTCGTGCACAATGTTCGAGGTCTATGAAAGACCTCAGGCCCAATAACCAGCTTCGTGCACAATGTTCGGGGTATTGTACATGTCATCGAAAGTAATGAACGTACGAATGAAAGTAATGAACGTACGAATGAATGTAATGAACGTACGAATGAATGTGAATGAAAGTAACGAATGTGAATGTTAACGATGTACGTTAAATGAACGGAAGTAAAGAACGAATAATGAAGGTAATAATGATAATATCTATGTGTACGTATGATGTGTGATCGCATGTAAGTAAAGAACGGTTTTAACAAAAGAAAAATATGTTTTATTATAAAACTAGAACTCACTCAGCAACACTGACTGTTTATGTGTTTCCAGTTGGCAGGTAACGTTGCTGAGGATGGCACGGGACGGCCACTCAGCTCTTTTGGATGGCATCCATTTATATAATACTTTTGTGATGTAATGCAACAATATATATTTGTAATTGGTTAACGATGTATTATTTTGCAAAATCTTTTATGATGAAATGAGATGTCGTTGTGATCGATTCCGCTGTAATGCTTGTTAAAGTTAATGTTTTTATGTGTTTTAAGTGCAATGAATGACCAACTGTGAGGTGCCCGGGAACGGGGCCTTACAACTTAACACAACACAATGTGCGTGCGTTGTTCAACATTTTTACGTATATTTTCCCCTTTTGAAGGGTTCGTCATAACACGTGGATCTTAGATCGACTTAGTTATATTTTCTATGTTTTACGTTTTGGTCTAAGTTCTTCGTATTAACACACCGCAACTTAAGTGTTGGTGGTCGTTAACGGTGGTGTGACAATGGCGTTATATGGCACCATTTTGCGCTTCCGCCACAAAGCGGGGAGCTTAAGTCTAGTTCTAATCAATTGTTAATATCAAATTGTAGTGAAAAAGTTTGATAATAGAATTTTAGGCATTGACACTTCTCAGGATATTTTTTAATTTCTCTCAATTTTCTTAGAACCTTTATAACTTATAATATTATTCGTTTATAAAATTTACATTTTAAAGCAAACATCTTTTATCTTTAAAACGAGTACATTATCACTATATATACAAATAAAATAAATTACGTTTTCAACTTATATGATTTCTGCTCGTCATTGTATATTTCTTGTAATTTATTGTGTTTTTCCGTTTGTTATTATGTTTTCCTAAACAATATTGTGTTATTTTGAAATTATTAATTTTAAAAAACATAATGGTGAAATAACCCTACTTTGTATTTTAGTATAAGCTTTAGATTGAAATAAGCTTTTTAAGAAACAAAATTCTTAAACACTACCAAATTTTTTTAAGAGTTAATTTTAATTTTACTTCTTATAGTTTAACCAAAATAACCATTTTACCCCAAAAATTTAAAATAAATAACATCAGTCCAAAAGTTTTATCATTTGTATCAATTTCAGTTTAAAATTTTCATTATTTGTCTCAATTTCAATCCAAAAGTTTTATTATTATGAATTCAAGTTGAAACAACTGATAAAACATTTAAACTGAAACAAATTATGAAACTTTTGAAGGTAAATTGATATTTTTAGTGTTTTGGAAGAAAATTATTATTTTTATCAAATCTCAAGGAGCAAATTGAATTTAAGTCTTTTGTTAAATCCCGTACATTTTTAATTAAAAAAAATTAAGTACAATAAAAGTTATAAAGATGATAAAAAATAAAAAAGGAAAATAATTAAAAACTAGAGCTTTTAAACAACAAGTTTGTTTAATAAAACTTTAAGTTTATTCAAAAGATTGTTTTTAAAAGATGATTATTTAAAAGGATCGCAAATTCAATCTCTCTCTCCCGTTGAATCTCCGGCAACTCGAACTCCGGCGATAATCTCTCCGTTTCTGATTCACTCTCACCTCATACACAGATCTACACCCTCATCCCAATTCTCCCTTTACTTAATCCTCTATCTCCGTCTCCATACATAAAAGCCCTAATTCAAGTTCACGCCCATCGGTCAATTAAAATTCTGTACACCGAATCTTCTTTTAGTCGATAGCTGATCTGAAGGTGTTGATGCGGTTACTATATTCGATGATCAGTTATTTCAACGGTTCAACAACCTAGGGTTTCTGATTATTTGGAAATTAGGGAAGGGGATCGGGAATTGGCTACTGCAATTGATGGTTGAGCTTTCCAGATCTGTTATTCGGGTTAACTCGTTGCTTTTGGTACGATCGACGCTGGTGATTTGCAAATTAGGTTTGATTGATCGACTGTTGTATGATTTGCTGGTGGAATTTGCTGATTTCGTGTAGATTTGGGTTGATTTATGTGGGTCTGGTCTGATTCAGACTTGTAGTGTTCATTTGTAGATTTAGGTTGATTTGTGTTGGTTTGGTCTGATCTGGCTAGGGTGGATGCAACATTTCATGTAGATTTTGGTTGATTTATGTTTGTGTTGTGTTGGTGTGGTCTAACTCGGCTCTGCAGAGTTCATTTGTGAACGAAATCAGTAACATTTAGGTGAGCAGTTGTGTGCGACCAAGCGAAATTAGGGCTTGTATTGGCTGTTGGGTAGTGAACGTACAACTCCGCAACTTTTGGGGTCTCCTCCGCCTCCGCAACCACCACGAGGTGGCCTTCTTCATTTTTAAGGTTTCTGGTGAGATCGTTTCATCTCTGCATCTCTCATCTTTCTATTATATTAAGTTTCTTTATGATTATCTAGGTTTACTGTTGTTTGGCTTCCCTTATTCTATTAAGCTTCTTCTTCACTATTTAGGTTACTGCTGTTTGGCTGGGTTAGGAGTACCAGCGTGAATTAAAATAGGGAGAATCATCCCCTATTACCTGTGATAGACCTAATTTGATTGTTCTTGTTTATCTGTGTATCACCTATTATTGTGAATCCTGAGCTGAGTTCGTTAGGGTGGGACATGGAGCTATAATAGATAGGAGAAGTTATTATGCAAATCCGAGACTGTGTTCGGTGACGAGAAGTGCAACTAGAGGGAAAAAGAGTTATAGATTAAGATTAGCATCTTGGAATGTAGGAACTTTAAGTAGTAAGCTACTAGAGCTTGTAGATGTGCTAAAGAGACCTAGGGTACATATAGCATGCCTTCAAGAGACTAGATGGCGGGGCAGGAAAGCGTCGGAGTGCAATGGATACAAACTATGGTACTCAGGATCGGATGCAACAAAAAATAGGGTGGGCTTCCTAGTTAGTAAAGAAATCCAGGGGAATGTAGTAGAGGTGAGAAGGTATGATGACAGGCTCATGTCACGAAGAATGATAATAGGTGAAGAAGTAGTGACGGTAGTTAGCGCATATGCACCATAGATTGGATTAGGAGAAATGGAAAGAAAAAAATTCTGGGAGAGTTTAGATCAACTTATGTGGAACATACCTTGAGAAGAAAAAAATTGTATCGGAGGTGATTTTAACGGGTATATTGGTAAAACTAATGACCACTTCCCTTTGGTGCATGGAGGCTATGGGTATGGTCTTAGGAATGATGGTGGTAGGGAGCTTCTTGACTTTAAATTGGCGTATGACCTAGGCGTTATAAATTCGTTTTTTAAGAAAAGAGACTCGCATTTAATCACGTTTAGCAGCGGCGGGAGACACACACAGATAGACTATTACTGATAAGAAGAGAAGACCGTAGTTCGTGAAAGGGCTGCAAGGTAATCCCAGACGAGACAGTAGTGACTCAACATCATATGTTGGTGGCGGATCTACGCATGAAGAGAGCAATTGGCAAAGCACCAAAGAGAAGTAGACCTACGATCAGATGGGACAGCTGAAAGACGAGAAGATTACCATCTTTAGAGATAAGGTCATACCAATGACCCAGATTGGGCCAGAGGAAGACACAAACCAAAAGTGGGAGGGCATGGCCAATAGAGTCATACACGCAGCTACCAAATGCTTGGAGTCACAACAGGTAGGACAATCGGTCATAAGGAATCCTAGTGGTGGAATGAAGACGTACAAGAGAGAATAAGAATTAAACAACAAAGCTTTAGAGAGCTATTACGTTGTAATGATGAGGAAGAACGAAAACAATTAAAATAAAACTACAAGAAGGCCAGACGAGAGGCGAAAAAGTCAGTGTCAGAGGCAAAGAGCATACATAGCCTATGAGAGGATGTACAAGAGGCTAGAGATGAAAGAAGGAGAATATGACATGTTTAAGATTGCCAAAGCTAGAGAACGTAGAAGACAGGACTTGGGAATGGTGAAGTGTATAAAGGCTGAGGGTGGAAAGGTATTGGTGAAGGAAAGGGACATCAAGGTAAGATGGGAAGCTTATTTCCATAACCTCTTCAACGTAATGAACCCTAATCAACAAACAGAGTTCGATCACACAACCCGAATAACGCAACAAAATAAGTGTTATTGTAGAAACATCACAATCGAGGAAGTTACGTGAGCTCTTAAGAAAATAGGAAGGGCGAAAGCGGTGGGACCAGACAACATACCGATTGAAGTGAGGAAGTGCCTGGGAGAAGAAGGATTGCAATGGTTAATAGAGATATTCAACATTATTCTCAAGACCGGGAAGATGCCGGATCAGTGGAGGAGCAGTGTTATAGTCCCCATGTATAAGAAAAAAGAAGATGTGCAGTGCTGCACAAATTATAGGGGAATAAAGCTCTTGAGCCATACGATGAAACTATAGGAAAGAGTTATAGACACAAGAATCATACATGAAACTCAAATAACGAGAAACCAATTTGGATTTATGCCAGGACGCTCTACAACAGAAGCCATACACGTCATAAGGAGGGTAATGGAGAAATATAGATAAAAGAAGAGGGATGTTCATATGGTCTTCATTGACTTGGAAAAATCCTATGACAATGTACCGCGATAACTCATTTGGGAAAGTTTATGGGATAGAAGGGTACATATCAAGATAATTAAGGATATGTATGAAGGGGCAAAAACGTGTGTGCGAGCTCCAGTCGGAGACACAGAATTCTTCCCAGTGGAAGTGGGACTCCATCAAGGATCAGCATTGAGCCCATTTCTTTTCACAGTAGTGTTGGATGAGATAGCCAAGTCTATACAGTAGCCAGTCCCGTGGTACATGCTGTTTGCAGATGATATTGTGCTAATATCAGAATCTAAAAGGGAACTGAACGAGAGGTTAGAACAGTAGAGAGCGGCACTAGAGGGCAAAGAATTACGGATAAGTCGCTCTAATATGGAATACATGCACTGTAACTTCAATGGAGCGAATGAAGAGACACCCAAATTACTATTCAGGGTTAGTGGTCCCATGAACGTCTAGGTTCAAATATCTAGGCTCGTACGTTCAGGAAGACGGAGAGATACACAGTGATGTAGCCCATCGTGTTCAGGCAGGATGATGCAAGTGGAAAGCAGCATCTTGTGTGACAAGAGGTTCCCAGCATGACTAAAGGGTAAACTATATAGAGTAGCTGTTCGTCCGACTATGTTATACGGAACAGACTGATGGGCCATGAAAAAATCGCACGAGAGACAAATAGAAGTCGCAGAAATGTGAATGCTAAGGTGGATGTGTGGATACATGAGGCTGGATCGGATAAGGAACGACGTCTTCCGACTGAGGCTACAGGTGGCTTGTATCATTGACAAAATACGAGAGGGAAGATTGAGATGGTTTTGGCACGTGAAGACGAGACATAGTTCAGCGCCAGTTACAGCAGTAGAGCACATCATCGTAGAAGGTAAGAGGAGTAGAGGAAGACCTAAGTTGACCTAGGATGAGATGATTAGCCGGGATATGGTAGAGTTACACCTCTCCGAGCACATGGTCGAGGATAGGAGTGAGTGGAGGCGTAGAATTAAAGTTAGGGACTACTAATGGGCCTTGATACGATAGTCCGCACGTGAGGAGTAGGGTAATGTTATTTGTCCTATATAGGTGAAGCCTTAATGCTAACTGCCCTATTAGTATTGTTAATATCGTAGTAAAGTTTATCTGTCTTATCCCTTACCTAATATCGTAGTAGAATTTATCGGCATCAAACTTGTTTTAATGATGTTGTGTTTGCTTTTAAGACATTTGTTTAATTGTTTATGTGAGGTATGCATTATTCCTGATTGTTATGAGTATGTTAATGATTATGCGATATATGGGATGTATGCAAATATAATCTGGTTATTTTATTTATGGACATGCATATGCATATACAAAACTCGACCGTGATGTATGTTTATGTGATATATATAATTTGGTGTTATCATTGTCGAGCTGGGGGTCTCTTTGGAAGCGGTCTCTTTGTCTCCAAGATAGAGGAAAGACTGGCCACCATCTATCCTTCCCAGATCCTACTCACAATGGGACATACTGGGTATGTTTGTTTATTTATTATTGTTTATAAAAGGAAATAATTAGAAACCATAGTTTTTAAATAACAATATTTTTATAAATTAATGACATGTTTTTGAAAATAATCTTTTTTTCATAACGAAATATTGAAAAAAATATTTTAAATGAAAGTTAATTTTTTTTTTGATAATTAAAGTATAGTTATTTGTAATTTCAATCATATTTTATCTTAAAAATATTTTCTAGTTTCTAACTTTTCATTAATAAGAATTTAATAACTTATTATTCAACTCTTTTAATACACGAGGTTTTAGCTAGTACACACATATTGAATGGGTAAAATGCCATTTGACAAAAAAAACTCTTAATTTTTAGAGTTGTACAACTCTTAATTCACACATTACAGCTCCTTAAGCTATCAACCCCCCTTTTCAAACAACCGATATCCTTATTCTACCAAGAACTGAATTGTCGCCGATCATGGATGGCACCATCACTTCCCCCTACGACTCTCGAATCATCATCACTTTTTCTCCACCCAAAAACCAACAAGAAAATTCCCCAAGGCTCATACCATTTAGCCTACATAATCTACTTCATTCTCGGCACATTGCGTTGATCCCATGGAAGGCATTCATCTTTATGTGGATTACTTCTCCTACCTCTACCCTGATGCCTCTGTTGACCATGTTTCATTATTGCATGGTTGTACTCATATGGCTCATCTTCATTGTCTTCTAGTCACACAAATCAAACGTCATCGTCAGAATTAAAGTTGGTCTTGGTTTGTTTGTTGTGTCATTGCTTTTTGAATTGTTGTCCTTACGATGTATGCGACTTACATCAAGGGTTAGGTTGGAATTTACGATGGGTTTTTTGTGTCTGTTCATCATGGGTTTATAAGGTCGTCACACCCTTGTTTTTTAAAGGAGGTTTCATGTGACCCATTGATATTGAAACTTCAAGTAGCGGAATTAAAACGTAGGATTTAATTAAGCCTAGAAAGATGTCTTGGTAGGTTTTCAACCTTCTATATATAATACTAAGAGTTCAAAATACTTCCACGATCATATGGGCCGAAATATTATAACCAGACCATAAAATAGGTACTAATCTCGCTAAAAGTTCAGCTCTAAACTCCCAAACGAGCTCTCAGCTCAACATCCTCAAATACATGCTCAAATATACAATAGCTGTAAACAAGTGAGTTCGTAACATGACTCAAATAATCTACTATAATTTTTGTTATAGGTGTATGTATGCATAAAACATTTGTGTCCCTTTAATCAATTCGCACTCGAGGCCCGTAGGCAAGAGAGTTAGTGTAAGGCCCTATTCCCGGGACACTTACAGCTGGTCGATCATCGCATAAAACATACATTTTCATTTATCTTACGTGAACATTTCAGCGGAAGCATTCACATGTGACATCTCATTTTATCATAATAGCTTTTGTAAATAATACATCATTAATCAATTACAAAATACATTGTTGCATTACATCACAAAAGCGTTATATAAATGGATGCCCTCCAAAAAAGCTGAGTATCCGTCCCGTGCCATCCTAAGCAATCATTACCTGCCAATTGGAAACACGTAAAAGTCAGCGTTGCTGAGTGGAATTCTAGTTTTAATAAAACATACTTTATCCTTCGATTAAAACCGTTCTTTACTTTCTTTCAAACCATACCAAATTTTAGAACGTGATCACACATCATACGTACATATAGATAATTGTTATTATCTTCATCATCGTTCATTTCATACGTTATTTTCTTTCGTTGTCATCTAGGTCTTGTCATATGCTTAACCCCCCTCTAGAGCACCAAGCAATTCATCTAGGGTTAAGCGACAAGGAGCCCATACGTGTGGTCAATCACAAAGATTGAACCCCTGTGTGCATCCTCATGGGGTGTTCAACCCGCACACAGTTGAGCTGACACCCCTCATTGGGTGTGAACCTCCATACATATGCTTAATCACACGTATTAAACCCCAATATGCATCCTCATGGGTAGCTAACCCGCACATGGTTGAGCTAACGACAACAAGGTCGTGCACTCCATTCATTTGCTTGCAAGTCTTTCTTACTTTTGTTCGTTCATTAACGCATGCATTCATTCGTTACATTTCTCTTTTCATTATCTTCCACTTTACATTACATAATACTTTTCGTTCATTCATTAATATGCAGATAAAGCCACAGAAAGACAATCAAGTAAAGCAAGGAACATAATAAACATACAACATCATCATACGAGGCATCATACATACATAACATACATCATACATACCATCATACATAAGCATCAATCATACATCATAACATGCCTATCGTACCCAACGTAACTTCTAAGCATTGACAGTTATCACACATGTATCTACGGGAGCTATTAGATCGCTACTTACCCTTCTCCCAAGGCCAGTAACTGGACTATATCTCTCCTCATACCAACAGCCCTACTTGGGCGATTGGGCCTCCTTCAGTCGCATGGCCTCCACGCGACTGAATCATGCGATTGGGTACCTATGCGAATGAACATACAATCGTGCGAATGGACTCTCACTTGTGCGACTGAATACTAGGCGATTGAACATCATGCGATTGAGACTAATGTGGATGGGCACCTATGCGACTGGACTCTTAGTCGTGCGATTGAGCACTAGGCGACTGAGCATCTATGCGACTGGACTTCCAGTCATGCGACTGAACCTCAGCCGTGCGATTCAGTCTCAGTCGTCCCTCAGTCTTCCGATTAGCCCTTCAGTCGTCTAGCCCTAACTGGGCAGCGACTGGAGTTCATCCCGAACTGCAGCCGTGACATACGGCCTTCAAACTCTTCCAACTCATTTCAAGCCCAAATTAGCCCTCCTAAACCTTAGGGAATCATACTATGACATCGTACAAGCACATACAAGTCCAAAATCACCCTATAAACACACTACACATGATTACACCCAAATGGTTCAAACTCACACATTTCAAAAAACGGGTTTATATGTGTTCTAGCCCCAAAATCATTTGAAAACAAGTAAATGAGGGGTCCTAGAACTCACACAAACAAGAAGAAGATGAAGAGCTTCATTTGAACTAGTTACTCGACGAGTTTCGAGCCCGAATCATCACTTTTCTCTCCTTTTTCTCTTCTTTCTCTCTTCTTTCTCTCTGCTCTTCTTTCTGACTGAATTTTGCAAGTGTGGGGAGGGGAGATGGCTGCCCCTCCCTTAAAGCTATAGTTCAGTCGCCCGACTCCAGGCGACTGGACCTTCGACCGCCTGAACACCATGCGATTGGACCTCCAGTCACATGAGTTCCATGCGACTGAGCCTCCAGTCGCATGCCACTCCAAAAAGTCAAATTTTCGGGTGTTACAAGTCCACCCCCTTATTTAGGTTTCGTCCCCGAAACCTGTCATTCCTCGAACAAATGTGGGTAATGTTGTCTCATCTCTTCTTCGGTTTCCCACGTTGACTCGGATCCCTTCCTGTGCTGCCACTGTACACGCACAAGCGGAACCACTTTATTTCTTAGCCTTTTCTCCTTTCGATCGATGATCGCCACTGGTTGCTCCACATAATTGAGCCGTTCGTCTACCTCGATATCCTCCAGTGGGACAATCATATCCTCGTCCGCCAAACACTTCCTCAGATGAGATACGTGGAAGGTCAGGTGAATTCCACTTAACTCATTTGGTAACTCCAACCTATAGGCCACCTCTCCTACTCGAACAATGATTCGGAAAGGGCTTATATATCTCGGGCTCAACTTGCCCCTCTTTCTGAACCGAATGATACCCTTCCATGGTAAGACCTTCAACATAACTCGGTCACCCACCTGGAACTCAATCGGTCTACGTCGTTTATCAGCATACGACTTCTGCCTGTCTTTGGCTGCCTTCATGTAGGCCTTGATCCTTTCGAGCTTTTCAGTCGTAGCCTCGATCACTTCGACGCTCCCCAATTCCTTCTAACCAATATCACCCCAGCAAACGGGTGTCCTGCATCTCCTACCGTATAACATCTCGTAAGGTGGCATGCCAATGCTAGCATGATAGCTGTTGTTGTATGAGAATTCAGCTAACGGTAAGTGGTCATCCCAACTTCCCCCAAAGTCAATAACACATGCCCGGAGCATGTCCTCTAAGGTCTGAATGGTCCTTTCCGACTGACCATCAGTTTGAGGATGATAGGCCGTGCTAATAAGTAACCTCGTCCCCATGGTATCGTGGAATTTCTTCCAGAATTTGGATGTAAACCGGGTGTCACGATCAGAAAAATTGACACCGGTACACCATGACGAGTCACAATCTCCTTGATGAAAAGATCGGCCAACCTCTCGGATGAATATGTCTCGCGCATCGGTAGGAAGTGAGTACTTTTCGTCAAGCGGTCAACAATCACCCATATAGCATCATACCCTTTCGGAGTACGTGGCAGCTTCATAATGAAATCCATGGTGACGTGTTCCCACTTCCATTCCGATATATCCAAGGGTTGAATCTTCCCATACGGCTTCTGGTGCTCGGCCTTCACTTGCAAAAAACTAAGGCACTTACTCATATACTCCACCACATCACGCTTCATACCCGGCCACCAATAATCTTTCTTCATGTCTTGGTACATCTTGGTAGCACCGGGATGAATGGAGTATCGAGTCTTGTGAGCATCATCCATGATCTTTACCGTAGATCCCCAAAACGAGGAATCCACATCCGCCCGAATCGGGTTCTAACACCAATTGTGTTTTCACCAAACTCCGCGACCAGACCTCTCATTCTTTCAGAGTTAAGATGATCTTCCTGCAGTGCCTCATCTTGAAACTCCTTGACTTGCTTCATCATGTCTGAGGCCATAATCAGCTGGTACGCCTTCACCTGAATCGGCTCGGGCCTCTCTTTTCGGCTAAGGGCATCCACCACCACGTTGGCTTTGCCCGGATGGTAATGGATTTCACAATCATAATCCTTTATAAGCTCCAACCATCGCCTTTGCCTCATATTCAAATCCTTCTGCTCGAAAAAGTACTTCAGGCTCTTGTGGTCGGTGAAGATGGTGCACTTTGTCCCGTAGAAATAGTGCCTCCAAATCTTTAATGCAAAGACCACAGCTGCTAGCTCCAAGTCATGAGTAGGATAGTTAACCTCATGAACTTTCAACTGCCGGGATGCATAGGCTATAAATTTTCCCCTATGCATTAACACGCACCCCAATCCCGAGTAGGAAGCATCAGAATAAACCACCAGATCTTCACTTCCCTCGGGCAATGACAGAACAGGAGCTTGGGTCAATCTCGCCTTTAATTCTTCGAACGCCTTCTCTTAAGCTTGACGCCATTCAAACTTTACATCTTTCTGGGTCAACTTGGTTATTGGAGAAGCGATTTTGGAGAAGTCTTGAATGAATCTTCTGTAATAGCCCGCCAAACCCAAGAAACTTCGGATCTCAGATGGCGTCTTTGGAGACTTCCATTGCATCACCGCTTCCACCTTTACCGGATCAACCATAATCCCCTCCGTATTTACCACGTGACCCAAGAACTGAACTTCACGCAACTAGAATGCGCATTTGGAGAATTTAGCATACAACTTCTCCCTTCTCAACGTCTCCAGAACCTCTCGAATATGACCGGCATGCTCAGTCTCACTCTTCGAATAAATCAAGATGTCATCAATGAACACAATCACTGATTTATCCAACATCGGCCGACACACTCGAATCATCAGATCCATAAAAGTAGCTGACATGATCTTAGCTTCTTGTTTGATCAATTAGGTTGTATTCGCAGTGGATTTAGTTCAAGAATTAGACAAACAAGCAAGAACACAATAGATTTTAACAATAAAACAGTAAGTTATAGAGAAAGATAGAAGTTCTGCAAAAGAGAATATTTCATTCAATACAAGCTTTGACTGCGGCTGTTGTTAGCAGCGGCTACAATTAGGTCATCTTCTTTATATAGAGAAGAATAACCTAATGCTGATGTCACATGGCACTGACATCAACTGTTATTTAACTAACTACTGACAGAACACCTAAACTACTGAAGATGTCACAAACAGCTGACATCTTCTTACAAAATGCTAAGTGTTCTACCTATTACAAGTACTGAAAAGGAAACTGCTGAAAAGCTACAACGACTGAAGAACAAACTCTTCAGTCGTTTACATCTACTGAACTATAACAGCTGAAGAACAAACTCTTCAGATGTTGTACAAACTACTGAAAAGGAAAAATACAAAACAACTGAAAGGTAAAACCATCATAACAACTGAAGAAGACTTCTTCAGCTGTTGTGACAAACTCTGAAGCTTCAGCACTTTGGTCTTCAGACTTTGGTCTTTAGATGATTCATCAGCTGATGACTTCAGTAGTTGTCATTAGCTGATGTCTTCAGTCATTGTCTTCAGACTTTGTGCATCAGTTGTTGATCTTCAGTTCTTAAGTTCTTCAGTTGTTGATATTCAGCACTTGTCTTCAGTACTTGAAGTCTTCAGTACTTGTATTCTTCAGTACTTCAGACTTCAGTACTTATCTTCAGTACTTTGGGATCTTCAGCTGTTGTACTTCAGATCTTTGATCTTCAGCTGTTGATTCTTCAGACTTTGTCAAACTGCTGATGAAGGTCTTCAGCAGTTGTTGTGATGTCATGTGGGACTTGGAGGTTTTCCTGATCTTGGCTCATTGGTTCTTTTGGTCCAACAAACTCCCCCTGAACCAATGCAGCCAAAACCTCTAAGTTATTTATTATCCCACTTATTGTTGGCAGAAATGTTGGTCTATTTCCTTCTGGATCAGATCAGAAGTTGACCCTGATAAGCACTGGCCTGGGAGGAAGTCTCTGATATTCGTTTGGCTAAGTATGGATGGGAGCCCTATCTTGGGGAACTGGACACAGGGCTGTTGTCCCATCTATGAGACTTACCTCCCACGTACGAGCCGGTAGGATTCTCTGGTGTAGGCTTGAAGAAATGTCATTTGTTCTTCTTTGGTTAGGTCTTCAGCCACACCTTCGAATAATCCTTCACGACCGTACAGCTCTGAGACAAACTTGGCCTGTTTGCCATTCTTGAGCTCAACTGTTGTAACTTGTCTATAGGCGAATTCATCTGGGTGTCTGCCTTCTAGCAACAAGTTGAGCTCATCTTTGTGGAAGTTCTCAAGACTCTTATAGACTAACCCTTTCCTAACCACCCTATTCTCCAACATCGTGTGGGGTGATTGGTTAGTTCTATAGGCCTTCTCGAACTCTTCCATAATTTCCCAGGGTGTTATTACAAGAGCCACAGAGATCACTTCATCTACAATCTTCTTAAATTGGCTCTTGTATCTCACAGGCATATCTTTCTTAATTATCCTGTGAGCCACCCTAGGATCAGGCCAAGTTCTCACTCTATCTTTATCATATTGAAAGGTTTGCTTAAGAATGAATAGTCTCAGAGCTTCCTTCTTCATGTTAAGTAGAGAAGAGGTAGCAGCATAACCTTTGTCTATGCTTTTCAGCATTTCTTCATCATGTAATCTCTGCTGCTCCTCCTCTTCTAACTTAACCCTCACAGCATCCATCTGTGAGGTAGGAGTGATGGTTTTAGGTTTGGCTTTAGGTAGAGGGATGACTGCAGAAAGAGGCAGTCTATCCTCCTCATCCTCCTCTTCTTCTTCTTCTTGTAGCCTCAACACCCTTCTCTTCTTCTGCAAGGGTGGATCATTGGCTGTGGGTTTTGATGGTGAAGGGTTGGTTTTGTGGGTTTTGTTTAGGTTGTTGGTGTGGGAATGTTGGCAGGCCTTGCTAGTAACTTAGAGATAAGGGTAGGTTTGGTTTGTTTTACTAGCAGGGTCCTGTTCCTAGCACCGGCTTCAGAAAGGGCTTCAGCGACCAGCCCTTTTGTGAAATCACCAGCCGAACAGATCTTGGTGGCTATAGCCAAGATTCTGTCCCTGGTCCATGCCTTGACATCAAGGACTGGCCTCCCTAGATACTTCGAAATGAATCTACTCATAGCCTCGAGTCTCTTTCTATCCTCTTGGCTATAAGTAGACCATCGGTGTTCTATCTCCATTGTCTCCATCTTCCTAATCTCCTGATCTAGCAAGGCAGTGTCCATGTCAAAGCCTTGCCTGAACAGCTGATCAATGACAGAGTCCATTGATCTGCTTTGTTCAGCATCAGCCTCCTTGACAAGGGCTGCTAGATCAGGATCACCCTTCTCTACCTTCTCTCCCTCCTTCTCTCCTCTCTTCTTTTGATAAGTGACACTGAAATCCTTTTGGATTTCAGCCACTTCTATCCGCTCACTCTCCTCCCTCACCTTCTCCTTCCCCTTCACCCTCTCTGTCTCCTCTACCAACACCCTCTCAGTTTCCACCTCTTTCCCTACTTCTTTCTCTTCCTCTACCCTCTTCCTCTTAGCTTGCACTGATGTCTCCCCCTTTTTGGGTGCATTGGTTAGGGTTTGACTATCAGCAAGCGCTTTGGCAACAGCAACCTCCACCATGGCTTGTATATGTGTGGGAAGCCTCTCATCAATGGTTGTCATCACAATTTCTGTGATTATAGGTGTGATAAGAGGCAGGGATTTCTAGAAGATAGCATCTAGCTGCTCAGGAGGGTTCTGTTCCTGAGAACTAATGCCAGAAGCAGGGGCAGGTGGCCAAGTTTGTGGGAGTGGTTGAGTGTATTTGAGACCTTCGGGTGAAGGTGCCATCTGTGGGTCAATGGTGGCAGATGGACTTCTATCCTGAGACATTTTGGCAAGCACTCTTTGAGTCTGCTTACCTCATCCTCTAAGATAGTGTTTTGTGCAACTACATCATAGAAGAAGCACAGGTCATCATCAGTTTGCACTGAATCACCTGACCTCCTAACAGGGTCAGGATGTACATGCACTGAGTGTGGCTCAGATATTGCATGTGCCCCTTGGTATTGGTACTGGGGACTTCCAGCCTCCGGATTGGATCCATCATCGGCAGTTGCCTCTGGTGAGGTCTTATTTATGGTACCAGCTTCACCCTGCTCAGATGTTGATGCAGAGGAAGTGGCAGCCTCACCAGAATATCCTATCTCCCTAGCCACACTAGGAGATTGGATATGTGATTCTCTGTGTTGTGGGCTCCCACCAGCACTTGTGTCCACCCTCTCTTCGGTTGGAGTTTCCCCAGTTGGAATTGGTTTCTGGGGAGAGGGTGGAGTGCTCAGATGGGTCAACACTTTGGCGATTATTAGTGTAGGGCTTTGTGGGGCGGTTTCAGTGGGTGATGGGTAGGGATGGCAAAAAAACCCGAACCCGACGGGGATACCCGAAACCCGAAACACACGGGACGGGTATACCCGAAACCCAACGGGTATGGGACGGGTATGGGATTAATTTTAAAAATTTTCATGGGTATGGGACGGGTATGGGATTAGGTGATATACCCGTTTACCCGACCCAATTACCCGAAACATATACCCGTTTACCCGTCCCATCAAATTACTAGATGTATATTTTGGACAGGGCTGTATATTTTGGTACCTTATATTTTGGGTAGTGGCTTCTTCATGGAATTGTTAGAGATGTATTTTGGTAACTTATATTTTGAACATGTACCAAAAACGTCTTTGATCTATATAAAAAGAGAAGAATTATATTTTTTTTTATTTTTGAAATTCCAACGGGTATACCCGAAACCCGCGGGAATGCCCGATACCCGACGGGTAATACCCGATAGATACCCGATGGGTATTGGGCCGGGTATGGGACAGGGTTTAACAATTGGGTATGGGGTTGGGAATACCAATACCCAACCCATACCCGACCCATTGCCATCCCTAGTGATGGGCTTGAAGCAGATTGCACATGGGGAGGAATGTGCGTGTCAATGGCAATCTTCTCAAGTGAGACAGATTCCAGATTTGTGGCTGCCCCAGAAGTGGTTGTATCAGGCTCCTGTTGAGAGGAAACCTGTGCGGTTGTGGTGGGTGGAGTCGTGGTGACTGCTGGGAGAATCTGACCAGCAGTCACTTCCTGCCTTTGTGTTACAGGAGCATCCTCAGGGGACTCATTTCCTTGAGTAGCCTTTATTGGCTTTTTTGGTTTTTGGCTTGGTGGGGACTATGGATTTGGAGGTGGAGGGTTCCAGCTGCGTGGGTTTTCGCAGCTTGGCAGCCTGTTTGAGTGATTGGTCGGTGTTGTGCCTGGAGTATACCTCAGCTAGAACAGCCATGGCAGGGACCCCAGTGCCAACAAGTCCCTCAGCACTTAGCTGGCTCTCGATGATGGCCATTATGAACCGAGGATACATGATCCAACAGTTAGAAATCGGCTTCGTGGCCATATCCTTGATTTCCAAAATATTATATCAGTAAAGTTCAGAGGTTGTTTTTCAAGGATAGAATATAATACCTGTTGCCACCTTGTGGACATCTGGTCCCATGAAGATGTTTTGGGGGCTAGACACACATTCACCATGTGGAAGATAAGACGTTGAGGATCTGGTAAGTGTTTCTTCAACAAGGTGGAGGCAGAGAGGTCACCCTGATAGTCGTTGGCTGTGAAAGATAGATCGAGGGCGCCTTTGGGGTAAGAGGTTGGGAAGGTGGCATCCTCCAGCTTTAGGGTTTGTCGAATAGTAGCTGGAGTGATAACCACTGGATGGTTGTTTACAGAGGATCGAAGAGAGACCTCACCATCGTTCTCTCCGGTTTGGACGGTGATGTTTGTCCAGAACTCCGACAAGGAATCGGTGTATATGGTGGGGTTGAGAAGGAATGCCGTTTGGTATGGTGAGTTGGTCATCAGATCGAAGACATGATGGAACTTTGTGCAGAATGGCGATTTAGTGAGGTACGCGACACAGTTGTGTCGAGGCTTGAGTTGCATGGTCGCCATTAATGGTGTATGGAAGGTTTCAGAGATTTCGAAATTTTAGGTCAAGTGAGAATAAAAAGCTCTGAAGGTTGGGTATTTATAGGGTATGGCAAAGGCTGAAAGAAAACTACTGAAGGTTTTGGTGTTAGTCATCAGTTGGTGAAACGACTGATGACGTGGTTTTAACCTTCAGTGGTTGTAACATTTGAGGACTTGGTGTTAGTCTTCAGTAGATGAAACTACTGAAACCTTGGTTTTGTCCTTAGATGTTGTAAACGGCTGAAGACTTGTTGTCAGTCTTCAGTAGTTATAAACTACTGAAGACCTATTTTTCATCTTCAGACGTTGTAACAATTGAAGACTTGGTGTTAGCCTTCAGTAGTTGTGAACTACTGACATCAGTAGTTGTGAACTACTGAAGACATGGTATTGCTTCAGTTGTTGTAAACAACTGAGGACTTGGTGTTAGTCATCAGTAGTTGTGAAACTACTGAAGACATGGTTTTGTCCTTCAGTTGTTTGGGTATGAAACAGCAGCTGTTGGTATCAGCTGAGGAGTAAAGATACTCATCAGCTGTTTCCGTCAATTCAGTTGTTTCATGCTGACCTCCACATTTACTCATCAGCTCTTTGGCTGACTTTCAAATGTTTCATTGGCCCTTCAGCTCTTGTGAATATTTATGCCTTCAGCTCTTGTGATCGGATGTTCACAAGTGCTGATGAAATACACTTCAGAGCTGGTGAACAAATTTTGTCTTCAGTACTTGTGTGTAAGATTACACATCAGTACTTGTGAACAAAATTTGTTCTTCAGTACTTATTTGTTTGAAAATAATACATCAGTAGTTATAATCCACCTCACTACATCAGTTGTTTTCAACAAATAATGTACATCAGTACTTTGAAGCATTTTAGTCTTCAGTAGTTGTGAAAGTGCTAAAGACTAAATTACTCATCAGTACTTATATTTGACCTTTGCATACTAATGCTCATCAGTACTTGTGAAGTGAGAGCATCAGCATTGGTCAAATTATTCTAGCTGTAGCATACCAAGCCTTAGTACCAAATTCTGGAATGTGGCACTATCTAAAGGCTTAGTAAAAATGTCTGCAAGCTCATCAGCACTAGGCACAAACTTAGGATCAATCAGACCTTTTTCATAGCAATCCCTAATAAAATGATGTCTGATCTCTATATGTTTGGTTCTAGAGTGCTGGACTGGATTTTTAACAATGCAAAGAGCTGAAGCACTATCCATTAGTAATGGAGTCTTAGTCTCTGTAATGCCATAATCCAAGAGTTGGTTCTGAAGCCAGAGTATCTGAGATGTACAACTTGCAGCAGCAATGTACTCAGCTTCAGCAGTGGATGTAGCAATTGATGTTTGTTTCTTACTCTGCCAAGAAACTAAACAATTGCCTAGGAATTGGCAACCACCAAAAGTGGATTTTCTAGTGACTTTGCATCCTGCATAGTCACTATCAGAAAGCAACTAATTTGCAAGAATGCCCAGTTGAATAACAAAGACCTAGTGAATGGGTACCTTGCAAATATCTAAAGATCCTTTTGACTGCAATCAAATGGGATTCTTTAGGTACAGCCTGAAATCTAGCACAGGCACATGTTGCAAACATGATGTCTGGTCTAGAAGCTGTAAGTTACATCAAGGACCCAATCATACATCTGTAAAGGGTTTCATCAACCGCTTTACCTTTCTGATCTACATCTAGTTGTGTGATGCTGCTCATGGGAGTAGAACAGGGCTTACATATTTGTAAATCAAACTTATTCAACAACTCCTTTGTGTATTTGGATTGATGGATGAAGATTCCATCATCCCTTTGTTTGATTTGTAAACCTAGAAAGAACTGTAATTCCCCATAGCACTCATTTCAAACTTTTGCTTCATGAGCATTGTAAATCATCACACAACTTTGGATCAGAGGATGCAAAGATGATGTCATCTACATAAATTTGAACAAGGAGCTTATGCTGTCCCACAGTCTTAATGAACAAGGTTTTATCAGTGGTGCCTCTAGTGAACTTATTCTCTAGAAGAAAAGTTGATAGTGTCTCATACCAAGCTCTAGGAGCTTGCTTCAGCCCATAAAGAGCCTTATCAAGCTTGTACACCCAATCAGGATGTTTATTGTCCTCAAAGCCTGGTGGTTGACACACATAAACTTCTTCTTTATTTTACCATATAAGAAGGCACTTTTGACATCCATTTGATAAACCTTAAGACTGTGAAAGGCAGCATAAGCTAAGAACAGTCTGATTGCTTCCAGTCTTGCCACAGGGGCAAAGGTCTTATCATAATCGATGCCCTCCTCTTGTGCAAACCCCTGGACAACCAGCCTGGCCTTGTTCTTAACTATTTGGCCCTTCTCATCTGTTTTGTTCCTAAATACCCATTTGGTGCCTATAGCACACTTACCTTGGGGTAATGGAACAAGCTCCCACACTTGCGGCTTCTTGAACTGAAGAAGCTCAAGCTGCATAGCTTCCACCCATCCATTGTCTCTTAAAGTAACATGATAGTTCTTTGGCTCTTGCTGACTGATAAAGAGAGCATAAAAGCAGAAGTTGGACAATTGATTCCTGGTTGAAACTCCAGCATTGATATCACCAATAATTTGAGATGTGGGGTGATTCTTCAGCTCTTGATAGACTATAATATCTGTGCAAGTGTTTGTAGACCCATCAGTAGCAACAGATGGTGATGGAGATTCCTGAAACCATGTAGAAGATGGCAGCTCAAATGAAGTAGAGCAAGCAGAAATCTCATCAGCATTTGTTGTGGATGGAGCTGCTGAGGCTACAGGAGCATCAGGTTTAGTGGACTCAGGGAGGTTGTCACTAAACCTGAAGAGGTGAGTACTGACTACATCATCATCAGTACCACCAGGTGGAGAACTGTTGACAGGCTCAACAGCTGAAGGTTGATAAGGAACATATTGCAGTATGTCCAAATCAAACAACTCCACAGGGTTTTGTGGAATCTTGTCCTTTGGAGATTCATTAAACTTAACATGCAGAGTTTCTTCAACCGTCTTTGTCCTGCAGTTGAAGACTCTGTAGGCTTTGCAAGTTGATGAATAACCAACAAAATACCCTGCATCCACCTTACTAGCAAACTTCTAGAGTGGGTTGCTAGTGTTGAGAATGAAACACGGACACCCAAAGGCTCTAAAGAATGAAATCAGAGGGGCCAAATGATGAAGAACTTCATAAGGAGTCTTCATCAACCTCTTATTCACTAAAGCTCTATTCTGTACATAGCAAGCTGTATTGACAGCTTCAGCCCAAAAGGTCAGTGGCAGCCCTGAGTCAGCTAGCATTGACCTTGCAGCTTCAATGAGAGTCCTGTTCTTTATCTTAACCACTCCATTCTGCTCAGGAGTTCTAGGAATACTAAACTGCCTTTTAATTCCCTTGGACAGGTAGAAGCCATCAAGTGTGTGGTTTCTAAACTCTGTTCCATTGTCACTTCTCACACACTTGACCTGCAGGGAATACTGCTTTTCTACAAATAACACAAAGTTCATGATAGTCTTGGCTGCTTCATCCTTGGAGTGCAAGAAGAAAGTCCATACAAACCTGGAATAATCATCCACAATTACCAGGCAGTATTTCTTCTTTGCCATGCTCATCACTCTGACAGGACCAAAGAGATCCATGTGCAGGAGCTGCAAGCAGGCAGTGGACTTTGGTTCTTCTATTGAAGGGAATGAAACTTTGTGTTGTTTTTCTTTTAAGCAAGCAGTGCAGTCATCTTCACACTTGAACTCCTTCAAAGGCAATCCTCTTACTAAACCATGTCTTATCAGCTGATTCATGTTCTTGAAATTAACATGCCCCAGCCTTCTATGCCATAGAGTAGACTCTTGAGGAGAGGCCTTGGAGAATAGGCAAGGATGGCCTTTTAGATCTATCTTTTTGGAAATATCTAAGGCATACACTCTTCCTGTCCTGTTGGTCTTCAGGAGAGTGTATTCATCCAACATCTTGTCAATCAAATTTAGAACTTTGGATGACAGAATCCGACAGTTCTGGCTTGTGAAAAGGGCAACATGGCCTTTATCACACATTTGACTGACACTCAAGAGGTTGTACTTGAGATTCTCCACATGGTTAACATCATCAAACCTTATTTCCCCATTGGAAACAAAGCCTTTTACGATGATGTAACCCTTTGCATCATTGCCAAAGGAGACAAATCCCTTCTTTCCTTGAGAGTAGTCATTAAGAAGGGAGCTGCTTCCAGTCATGTGCATGGATCCTCCACTGTCTACATACCAGATGCTTCTTTGGCATGTTGAAGAACCCTGCGATGAAGCATTGGATGATGACCCCTCAGCAGACTCAAGGGCCATCAGAGCAAGATTTCCAAATGGATTATCACCACCATGTTGACCAGTACCTTGGAGTAGTTGTTCCTGACCAGATAGATCATCTGGCAGACTACTCCAGTCAACAACTCCTGGGGTGAAGAAGCTGTGTTGTTGAGGTTGTGTTTGATGATGAGATTGGGAAGATTGAGGCTCAGGAAGAGCATGTGGTGGCTGAGCAGAAGGTGCTTGAGTTTTACTGGGCTGAGGCACATAGTAGCAGGGGTATGGGTATGGCATATGACCCTGAGGCACAAAATAAGCAGGTGATGCCTGAGCTTGTGATGGATGGCCAGAACTAGAGGAATGTTGCCCTCTATGCTGTGAGCTATTGCTTGGAAAAGTCATAAAGGGTGCAGAGGAGTTAGATCCAGATGATCTACACTCTCTAGCAAAGTGTCCAAGCCTTTGGCACTTATGACACCTCAACTTGCTCTTGTCAAAACCAACTTTGGTTTTGCCAGAGAGACCAGGGAATTTCCTGCCAGTTCTCTTGTAGAACTTTTGAGATCTGATATTTATCATTGCCATTTGGTTCAAAATATCCATCTCTTCCAGATCATCATCTGGAATGCCCTTCAAGTCCTCCATCAGAAAGCACAGATTTTCACTGCTACCTCCTGAACTACTACTAACACCAACAAAAGCTTGTTCAGAGTTGGTAGAGAAATCAATATGCTCATCATAAGAACTATCTGATGCAGCATATTCAGACTCCTGACTTATCAAGGCAGCATTGCCATGGATAAAGTCATCAGTGAGCTTGCCAGATGATGACAACTTCCTTTTCTGTTCTATCTCTCTTTCAAATGTAAGCAGTTTCCCATGAAGTTGGGTGAGAGATAGAGTGTCCAGATTTCCACTGGAGCGTAGGACAATGGTATACGTGTCTCATCTCTCAGGCAGGGATCTAAGAAAGCGGTTGCTCATCTGACTATTTGAATACTCTTGTTTAACCATTTTCAGTTCAGAAATAAGACAAGAGAATCGCTCATACTGTTGAGTCAGTGTCTCACCCTTCCTATGAGAGAATGTCTCATATTGTTGGGCGAGAATTTCCCTAGTGTTTGCTAAGACCTCATTGGTTCCTCCAAATTGTTCCTTCAGAGCAACCCAGAGATCATGAGCAGTTTCATGATGCAAAAGTCCTTAGTAGATCTCATTTGGAATTGCCATAGCCAAAATTCCATGGGCTTTAGCATCAATCTCGAACAACTTAAGATCTTCGTCCGAATATTGTTCAGGTTTCTTCGGAACCTTCTCATTTGATTCAGGAACGTTCACCATAGGCATGTGTAGTCCATGTACCACTGACTTCCAACAACCAGAGCTGTTGACAGACAAGTGGTGGAGCATACGTCGTTGCCATATGTTATACTCACTCCTCACAAGCATCGGAGGCTTTGTTGAGGAGCCAGTATTGTGAGGATCGTTAGTTAGTGTTGCCATTTCAGATTTTAGTCAAGTTCAAGGTAAACAAAACAAATCTAGCTCAAAAACCACGAGAACCTCAAGTTTAACAGTCAAAAGCAGCAGAAAATCAATCTCTATAACTAATTCTTGCAAATTGCTAATTCGATCAAACGTAGCTGTCAAAAGAGCAGTTTCAAATGATCAATTGTTAGATCGATCAATGATTAACCAGCTCTGATACCATTTGACAGGATCTTAGCTTCTTGTTTGATCAATTAAATTGTATTCGCAGCGGATTCAGTTCAAGAATTAGACAAACAAGCAAGAACACAATAGATTTTAACAATAAAACAGTAAGTTATAGAGAAAGATAGAAGTTCTGCAAAAGAGAATATTTCATTCAATACAAGCTTTGACTGCGGCTGTTGTTAGTAGCGGCTACAATTAGGTCATCTTCTTTATATAGAGAAGAATAACCTAATGCTGATGTCACATGGCACTGACATCAACTGTTATTTAACTAACTACTGACAGAACACCTAAACTACTGAAGATGTCACAAACAGTTGACATCTTCTTACAAAATGCTAAGTGTTCTACCTATTACAAGTACTGAAAAGGAAACTACTGAAAAGCTACAACGACTGAATAACAAACTCTTCAGCCGTTTACATCTACTGAACTATAACAGCTGAAGAACAAACTCTTCAGCTGTTGTACAAACTACTGAAAAGGAAAAATACAAAACAACTGAAAGGTAAAACCATCACAACAACTGAAGAAGACTTCTTCAGCTGTTGTGACAAACTCTGAAGCTTCAGCACTCTGGTCTTCAGACTTTGGTCTTCAGATGATTCATCAGCTGATGACTTCAGTAGTTGTCATCAGCTGATGTCTTCAGTCATTGTCTTCAGACTTTGTGCATCATTTATTGATCTTCAGTTCTTCAGTTCTTCAGTTATTGATCTTCAGCACTTGTCTTCAGTACTTGAAGTCTTCAGTACTTGTATTCATCAGTACTTCAGACTTCAGTACTTATCTTCAGTACTTTGGGATCTTCAGCTGTTGTACTTCAGATCTTTGATCTTCAGCTGTTGATTCTTCAGACTTTGTCAAACTGCTGATGAAGGTCTTCAGCAGTTGTTGTGATGTCATGTGGGACTTAGAGGTTTTCCTGATCTTGGCTCATTGGTTCTTTTGGTCCAAAAGCAGCTGGCGCATTGGTCAAACCAAAAGACATGACAAGAAACTCGTAGTGACCGTAGCGCGTGCAAAAAGCTGTTTTAGGGATATCCTTATCTTTCACCTTCAGTTGATGGTAGCCCGATCGAAGATCTATCCTTAAAAACCAACTAGCACCTCGAAGTTGATCAAACAAATCATCGAATCTCGGCAAGGGGTATCTGTTCTTCACCGTCAGCTTGTTCAACTCACGGTAGTCGATACACATCCTCATACTACCTTCTTTCTTCTTTACAAATAGGACCGGAGCACCCCAAGGTGAGATACTCGGTCTAATGAACCCCTTATCTAGCAGCTCTTGCAATTGCTCCATCAACTCTTTCATTTCTGTCGGGGCCAATCGATACGGTGCTTTGGCAACAGTTTGGGCTCCTGGTATCAGATCAATCTGAAACTCAATCTCTCGGTCAGGTGGCACTCCTGATAAGTCTTCGGGAAACACATCTGGAAAGTCACACACAACAGGGACATTGGATAGTTATGGTGTTGGCGTTTCAACATCCTTTACATAACATACGTAGGCGCTACATCCACGCCTCATACATTTTCCCGCCACCGCCATTGAGATCACCTTCGGGATCATCGTGACCCGATCCCCATAAACAGTTACCGAACTCCCGTCAGGCGCTATCAAACGAATCATATTCTTTTGACACACTATATTAGCCTCGAAGTCCGCCAACCAATCCATCCCAAGCACCAAATCAAAACCACCTAAGGTCATAGCGAATGGTCTAACCGGAAATTTGTGGCCCTCTAATTCCACATCACAACCCTCTATCATCTCCGAAATCCTTGTAGACTTACCTATAGCAGTTTCTACATCAAACGGTACATCCACACGTCTACTACTAACAGGCAGTTTGGCATAGAAAGCAGCAGAAATAAAACTTCTACTGGCACCCGAATCAAATAATACAGAGGCTAAAGTTTGGTTCACCAGAAACGTACCGGACACAACATCAGGGTCCGTCCTAGCCTCTTCCTGTGTCATCGTGAATGCCCTGGCGCTTGCCCTCAATCCTTCATTCCCCGTCTTCTTCACGCCGGAACTCTCAGCCCTCTGCTTCTTGCAGTCTTTATTCATATGACCACTTTCCCCACAGTTGAAGTACCTCATGCCCCTACACTCTCTGGCCATATGACCAGGTTTCCCACACTTGAAGCAGACATTCAACCCCAGTCTGCACTCCCCACTATGCTCCTTCCCATATTTACCACACCTTTTCAGTCCCGTACCCGGTGTGGCTACACGGCGGTCATCCACCCGTGCCTTCTTGTTACTTGTCGAGGCATTACCCCGACCAAACCTCTTCCCGTTCTAATTCCTGTCACCACCACCCTTCCTACTGCCATCAGCCACCACCATCACAACCCTTTCATCATACAGTCTGCCCGCCAAGTCCACCGTCGACCTAAAGGTGATTGGTCGGGCGGCGATCATATGCCTGCGAACATCCGCCGGCAAACCCTAAATATACCTCTTGATCTTTCACGACAGAGGTGTCACCTGATCCGGCACCAGACGTGCCATTTCGTTGAACTTCGTGGTGTACTGTTGGTGGGTCATCGTCCCCGCCTCCAGCTGCAGGAACTCTCTCTCAACTTTATCCATTTTCCAATGAGGACAAAATTCCTCGATCACCAACCTTTTCAGCTCGGACCACTTCATTCTTCCAATGGCCCTGCTACCCTCAGCTTGGACTATGTTGTCCCACCAGCATAGAGCCGAATCCGTGAAAGAGTGGGTAGCGAACTTCACTTTTGGTCCTCCCGGCACTCGCTGATATCGAGGACACCCTCCATTTCTCTTACCCATCGATGAGCAGCAGCAGCAGTGCCATTACCATCAAAAGTAGGGGGCTTGCACCTCATAAACGCCCCGTAATTACAGCCACGCGCTGTCTCATGCACAGGCTCCTCCCCCTCTTCCTCTTCATCATTAGAAAGAACCGTTTTCGGCCCTGCTTGCTCCTGCCTTCCTGAGGACCTGTTCCTCTCTTTTCTTTCTCCTTCCCGGACAGCCTTAATCACTTCGGTCACCACATACGGTAAGATCGTCTGCATGACCTGATGCACCTTTTCAACCACTGCCTCTTTTACCGAGGCTCTCAAATTGGCGCTCTCTTCTACACCCTCCTGATGAGGGGTCTCGGTTTCTTCATGAACCACTTTCTCCACCCTAGGTCTTCCTCTTGTGGCACGTGGTTCAGCACCACGTCCGCCACCACCTCCACCCCGTGAAGCCTTAGAAGATCTACCATCAGCCATCCTCTATCACACACTGAAAGATTCAAACACCAACACGGTCATTCAGGGGAATAGCTCAGTTTATGTCAAGTATAGTAAGTCCCTAATTATAGTGGCCAGTTGTGATTAGCCACTTACTTTACTCTTCGTACCCCGAGCATTACCTGTCCTGACTACATTAGTATCTAAATCTAGCAGTAACATATAAATCACATAACATGCACACATAATACTGTTTAGCTTTAAGAAAATACCTGATGGCACGTAGATACTCAGATTGGCATTCGTTCCCGTTCCGTCCCATTCTCAGTTTAAGTTAAGGTTTATTTTGAAAATTTACCCGTTTCACTTAAACTTTGGCTCTGATACTAACTTGTAAGGCCCCGTTCCCGGGCACCTCACAGCTGGTCAATCATTGCACATAAAACATACATTCACAAATATTTTAAATAGACATTCGCAGCGTAAACATTCAAAAGAGGTATCTCATTTCATCATAAAAGCTTTAGCAAAGCAATACATCGTTAATCAATTACAAAATAGTCATAAACAATGACTTTTAGTAGTGAGAGGATTCCTTAAGTAATCCTGTTTATCTGAATCCTCAACAAACACCACTTTGTTTTCTAAATACATTCAACATAATACATTACAAAAATATTAACAAAGGAATGCCATCCCAAAAGAGCTGAGTAGTCGCCTCGTACCATCCTCAGCAACACTACCTGTCAACTGGAAACACATAAAAAGTCAGCGTTGCTGAGTGAGTTCTAGTTTTGTAACAAAACATACTTTTCTTCTGTTAAAACCGTTCTTACACACATGCGATCACACAACATACACACATATAGATAATCTTATTATTATCTTCATTATTCGTTCATTATCTTTCATTCATGTACTGTTCGTTATTAACAGTCACATTCTTTCTTGCGTTCATACGTCTTTTACATACATTCATACATTCTTTACATTCGACCGTACGTTCGTTGCGTTCATTCATACATTCATTTCATTCATTCGTACGTTCATTACATTCATTCATACGTTCAGTACGTTCATTCGTACGTTCATTACATTTATTCATACGTTCAGTACCTTCATTCGTACGTTCATTACATTCATTCATACGTTCAGTACGTTCATTCGTACGTTCATTACATTCGGTGACATGTACAATACCCCGAACATTGTGCACTACTGCTGGTGCTAGACCTGTGATGATTAATCATGAACGTTGTACACTACTGCTGATCTAGTCACCTAGGGCAAGTACACGCACACTTATCTTTCCTCTTTCGTTCTGGATCAATGCCATGCGCTATACCCCGAACATTGTGCACTACTGCTGGTGCTGGACCTGTGATGATTAATCACGAACGTTGTGCACTACTGCTGATCCAGTCACCTAAGGTAAGCGGCAAGGATCCCATACATATGGTCAATCACAAAGACTGACCCCAGTGTGCATCCTTCGGGGTAGCTAACCCGCACACCGTTGAGCTAACACCTTCATAGGGTGTGCACCTCCATACATTTGCTTGCAAGCCGTTTCTTACATTCATTCGTTCATTCATTAATGCATGCATTCATTCATCATGTTCCTCTTTCATTATCTTTCACTTTACGTTCTTATTACTTTCGTTTTCATTCATTAATCATAACACGTAAAGTCACGGAAAGATAAACATACATCGACACAAGGAACAACGACATTTACAAGTCATCAGTCATTACCATCATATAGGGCTACATCATACTTATCATACATACATCATGCATAAACGGGCAATACTACCACTGTCGTACCAACGTAACTTCTAAGCATCGACAGTTATCACACATGTATCTACGGGAGCTATTACATCGCTACTTACCCTTCTCCCAAAGGCCAGTAACTGGACTATATCTCTCCTCATACCAACAGCCCTACTTGGGCGATTGGGCCTACTTCAGTCGCATGGCCTCCACACGACTGGATCATGCGATTGGGTACCTATGCGAATGAACATACAATCGTGCGAATGGACTCTCACTCGTGCGATTGAATACTAGGCGATTTAAGATCATGCGATTGAGACTAATGCGGATAGGCACCTATGCGACTGGACTCTCAGTCGTGCGATTGAGCACTAGGCGACTGAGCATCTATGCGACTAGACTTCCAGTCGTGCGACTGAACCTCAGTCATGCGATTGAGTCTCAGTCGTCCCTCAGTCGTCCGATTAGCCCTTCAGTCGTCTAGCCCTAACTGGGCAGCGACTGGAGTTCATCCCGAACTACAGCCGCGACATACGGCCTTCATACTCTTCCAAACTCATTTGAAGCCCAAATTAGCCCTCCTAAACCTTAGGGAATCATACTATGACACCGTACAAGCACATACAAGTCCAAAATCACCCTATAAACACAATACACACGATTACACCCAAATGGCTCAAACTCACACATTTCAAAAAAACGGGTTTATATGTGTTCCAGCCCCAAAATCGTTTGAAAACAAGTAAATGAGGGGTCCTAGAACTCACTTTTCTCAAGGAGATATTCATCCGAGAGGTTGCCCCTTCCTACCGATGCGCGAATCATCTGAAAAGATCGGCCAACCTCTCGGATGAATATGTCTCGCGAATCACCACTTTTCTCTCATTTTTCTCTTCTTTCTCTCTGCTCTTCTTTCTGACTGAATTTTGCAAGTGTGGGGAGGGGAGATGGCTGCCCCTCCCTTAAAGCTATAGTTCAATCGCCCGACTCCAGGCGACTGGACCTTCGGCCGCCTGAACACCATGCGATTGGACCTTCAGTCGCATGAGTTCCATGCGACTGAGCCTCCAGTCGCATGTCACTCCAAAAAATCAAATTTCCAGGTGTTACAAATCCCTATGATCATACAACATGTTACTAAAAACACTATATGAATACTATTTGGGTCCATATCCTAAGTTAAATGTTTAATGTTTTAAGGTAGGTTTAATAAATAGAGTTAATTTGTTTAAAAACAATCAGGTTTTCAATTAGATAACTTTAATAAAATAAGTTTGACTTATTATTTGTGAATTTTATATGTTTAGGAAATAAATATTATTTAGCCACAGTCAAGTCAGTCTAAGTGAATCATTTATCTTAATTACATTTGATTTATCGGTTTTGTCAAAATATGTAGTAATAAGCCTTTCAGGCATCTATGGCTAGTAGCGAAAATAAATATTTGTTGCCGATTTCAATAAAACACCATTTCAAACCTCGAATTGTGTAACTAACACATAGATTGAAATTTTTGATCCAAGGTAAATAATTGAAATTTTTGATCCAAGGGCTAAGGGTATTTTAGTCTTAATCACATTTTCAAGTTTCACATTTATTTTTAAATGCTCGTAACTTTTACATACAATATTATTTTTTAAAAATATTCACACCATAAAACACAAGCGTCTTTTAGTCTTTAAAACGCCTATATTCTGAAACATAAAAATTAAAGTTTTTTTCACATTATATCAGCTCATTGTATAATATCAGGTCACTGTATAATATTTATCAAATCATTGTGACTAATATTGACCATTTTGTTATGCATTATATTTTTTAAAAATGATAATTTTTAAATAACACAATACTAAAAATATATTTTTTAATATTTTTTTAGTTTATTGTGTAATCCTGATCAGGTAATTATGTAATCTCCATCAAGCAGCTTATTGTGTGTATTGCTTATCGAGTCTAGTGCTAGTCACTGTGTTACCCATTATGTCTAACGTTAACCATTTTGTTTTATAAACTGATGATTATCAAATAACACAATCCTGAAATGTATTGTTTTATGTTTTTCCTTTAGTGCATTGTGTAATCTTGATTAGATGATTGTATAATACTCGTCAAGCAGTTCATTGTGTCTACTACCAATTGTCGAGTATAGTGTTAGTCATTGTGTTACCCGTTGTGTCTAGTGTTAACTATTTTGTTATGCATTGTGCTTTTTAAAATGATAATTTTCAAATAACACAATGATGAAAATGTAATTTCTTTACGTTTTTCAGTTCATTGTGTAATCCTGATCATGTCATTATGTAATTTTCGTCAAACAACTTATTGTACTTATTGCTAATTCTTGAGTCAAGTGGTGGTCATTGTGTTACCCGTTGTGTCTAATGTTGACAATTGTGTTTATGCATTGTGTTTTTTAAAATGATAATTTTTAATAACACAATAATGAGAATTGTAAATTTTTATGTTTCAAGTTCATTATGTCTTACTAATTAGATAATTGTGTAATACTCATCAATTCAAAATATTACACAATGACCTGATGAAATTACACAATGAGTTAAAAAACCTTGTTTTTATATTAACACTATATGCGTTTTAAAGATTAAGACACTTATTTTTATGGTGTAATTTTTTAAAAAAAATATCGTATGTAAAAATTATGAATGTTTAAAAAAACAGGTGAAACTTGGTAAGTCGAAACATTACCAATTTTGCCTCTAACCAAATTTTGTTCAAAATGACACGTGTCAATATCTTAACACTTATTACACCTTTTAGTTTTAGAAGACTTCGTATTTATATATATATTTTTTAAATTATAGGTCCAAAATCATTATTTTGAGGGGTAATCATTTGATTTTGATAGCACCGATAGATTGTATAATTAGTTTTTGACCTTTTATTCTAAACAACACTTTTATATGTCCAAATAACTTGTCAATTTGTAATTTTTATATTAGGGGTTCGGGTCCAGTTTCGCTAAATTTTGTCACTTTTTAGTTTTTGCATAATTATCAAATTTAAACGTTTACTAGTCGAGTCACCAACATAAAAGGACTTATAGACCATGGTAAACCCTTTTTAGTTTATTTTAGGCAAATAAAACTTTTGGAACTCTTCATGGTCAGATTTCTAGAATATACATGTCAGTTTTGAATTTTTGACGCATATAAACTCATTTACAGTTAATAACTGACTAGAAGTTAAATCCCTGTAACTTTTTAAGTGTTTTACATCATATTAACCTAACTAATATATAAAAATATGATTTTTATTTCAGTGCATTTATCTTAAAGATGGTTTTTAGGTTATTTAACACGAAAATTAACAGCTTTATGTTTTATACCTCCTTGTGAATGAGTTGTGATAGTTTGTAGCCTTAAAACAAATTATCATTGTTGTGAAAACTCCAAGATAACCTAGTAATATGTGTGTACACAAATCACATATGAATATGAAGTTTTAAGTTTAACAATGAAGGTTTTAGTTGGTTATCGGCTTATCAATCGTGAAGAATTTGGGTGGTGATAGATGAACAAATTTAAGAGCTGAAATTACATCAAATGAGACTTAAGTTGTTTTCAGGAACATCCTGTCTAGTGTTCAGGTCATTTAAACTTTTTAAAACTAAAGAACAGTGAACATACTTACATGAAATGATGTAGTAGACACTATTGGAGCTTATAACTCATGGCAACCACTTATAGTACTTTAAATTCAGATTTGTTAGTAGATTAGATAGGCAATTAGTAATATAAATATGTCTAGGAGTGTTGATCCATATGATCGATTTTCAGTACAAATAAAGGTTTGAATCGTTCAATACCAGAAGTAACAACACACACAATGATTTATATGAACAATAAAGACCAAAATGTATTCAAATATGACCCATAAAGCAACAATACAATCAAAATAAAATAAGCTCAATATAATCAGTGAGAAACAACATACAAAAGGCACTTGCAACACAAATACTCAATTAGGGTTTTTGTAAGGATGCCAAACAAAGAACAAGATCATTTCTATATATTAGCAGTCTTAGTTTCGCAGACAGTTTCGCTGACTGCGAAACTGTGCTGCCGAAACTATAGTTTCGTCCGGCAGAATCAGCAGTTTCGCCGGGTAAACTAACAGCTGACTGTGAGCGAAACTATAGTTTCACTCACAGTTTCGCTGGACTACAAAATGAAATAAACTAAACAAATCAACTTACAAAAGTAAACTAACATTAATCCTATTACATAAAAATATATACAAAAACCAATCTAAGGTGAGTCCAACCTATACTTGATCTTCAAGGAGTTTAAAATAGTGTGTAGGATTTCATTCCCTAAGGGAAATGAAGAAAGTGATCGTTTTATGTTTGAAAGGAAGTGATGTATGATTGAGAAAAGTGATCGCGTATAGGTAGGTCAGGGAAATCAAACATCAAGATTAAGCGAAAACATCTATCACCATGTGAAAACTTTGATGGAGAGAAAACATCCAGGATGCAAACAATGAGACCTGGGGTGAAAACTTTTGTGGTGCGGTATAAATAGTTGTTTTGTAGCATTATACTATAGCACTTGTCAATTTCGATTTTGTAATGCTTTATGCAATTCAGTAATCAGAGTATCTCTGTTGATGTAGTTAGATGGCCATGGTTGTTTATAGGGACACAAATGTTATGAAAATAACAATGTCACACCCTTAAATTCCACCTACAGGGTTCTGCCGCGAGGCATGTGACAAAACAAGATCTCAGAAATTGGTCATATCAAACGACTAGTATAGGAAACTAAAATAAATCATTTGCTCGTAAATCAAAAGTAAAATGCAGTTTTCAATGTACTCAATGTGGAAACATAAAAGTAAAGTTAAAATTATAATTAGTAAATGCGCAAAACATAGGGCCCAATGGTAGTATTAAATGCATATTTACTTGTTTGAAATATTTGACATGCATGAACCTCAGCAATGCAACCTTAGCCTTAAGCATGACGCGACTTGCGAAAACATGCTAAAGTGTAAGGTTTGTGAGTTCACATATTTAAATAACTAGATAATGTGTGATAAGTGTGTTCTAGGTAAATCTAAACAAATATACATTAATTGATAGCTAGCCTATAAGTCAAGTTACTTAGTCTTTTAAAAGCAAGGCTGACTGCTTGTAAGTTGTTTGCATTTCCACCACGTCTTATCACAGACTAGTGGTAAATGTTAGGCCAACTGAACAGATATTTAACCTCTAGTCGAGTTAGCGTGACTAACGCGGGTGGGTTTGTCAACCCAGTAGTACTATTCACAATTACCTCGCTTGCTCTTCACTAACAGTTCGAGAATGTAAGGACATTTATGATAATGTTTTCACTATCATAACAGGTGATATACCAATATACTAAGACCATATAAATATAGTTAGCATGTTTTTCGCCCAAAATAAAAGTAGTAAAAATGGCCTCGTGAAGACTCACCTTAGAGTACGTAGAAGAAAGTTAATCAAATGTCGAGTGCTAAATGTCACCTAACAAATATTGGTCTATAAGTGTGTGTACATAATGGTCTATATAAACCTCATTGTATCCAAACAAGGTAAACTGCTGTATCACACAAGACGTTTTTTACAATATAATGAGTCCTAATCCATTATTAGGTTCTAAACATCACATAACAATCATCGTTACTCATTAAAGATACATAGAACTCAATCTAAAAGCCAACTTACCTAAAAAGTTACTATTTTTAGTAAAAATAAGCTAAATTCACAAGTTCAAAACATCAAACTTCATCAAATAGAATCAACTAGCATCTTAGTGTCAATAACTAAACTTAATTTCATCAAATCCATCCAATTTCTACAAAAGCCCCCAATCAAAGTTTTCCTTTAATGGCAAGCGTTGGTTTTTGACCTAAACAAAATAATTTTGCAAAACTAGACCATACAATCATCTTATATTTGCACACTAAAGCATAATATTCAATTATAAGTTTTGATGCAAGTTTGGATAATCTAGGGTTCGTGTTTATCATGATAATAGAAAAATAAAATTAAGCCATATAGCCTACTTGGAATGCGATGTCAATGCTTGCTAACAAATTTATGATGGAAGAAACAATCGATTTCACTTCCAATTGCAAGAAATCATTACAAGAATGATGTGTGTGTTGCATGGTGAAAGGGTGTGGGGATGGGGGCAGCCAAAAATGGGGATTAGGGTTCCGGGGTTGGGTTTTGTTTATTTTTTTTTAAAACTCAGTCACTCTATTTTTATAAAACTGTTTAAGCAGATTGAAATTTTCTTAACCAAAACTCTATAATAATCATATAATATCAAATAAACACCATATACATGAAATAATATCTATTTTATTAGTTTGAAGCAATTTCTTAAAACAGGACCGAAAAACGAACCAACTGCCTTATCGGTTGGCTGGTTCGAACCAGATTTAAGAAGCTGTTGACATTGTAAATAATTTGTATATTTTTAATATAGATAATTTATCTTGATGGTTAAGTTTAAGTATTATTTCTAAAGGGATGTAAATGCAATATTTTCTTAATCCTAGATCTAAAAAAATGCACACATTAATCTTTATTCCTTCAGCCACTATCATTCATATCTCAAAGTTTCTAACATCGAATATTTTCCAATAATTCATTATCAAGACTACAAGGACCGTCGCATCGCAGATCAAAATGAGTTAGTGACCATCACAATTAATAACACCATCGCTCACCACCATCACTCACCACCACCGTTGACAACATCAACCTCATGTTTTCTTCTGCCTCTAAGATCTATCATCATAGCATAATCCTATCAAGGCCTCACACAATATCGACCTTCTTCCATCGCAAACAAGTTAGATTATCGCATCGTCAACATCTGCTACCTTAGATCCAATATGGCAGTGGTACTTGCCACCTGGTTCTACAGATGACTGCCAGAACTTGTCTGTTATTTCATTTATGGTTATGACATGCATGAGCAGGCCGCCAATGACCCCGGTTCTAAGAACACTGTTGGTTTTGCTAATATTGCTCCAGCAATCAACCATGATTATATGCCTATATCGTCATCAGATATAAAAGATGATGAAGATATGGTGTATGGTCTAGGTTTTCAGCCATAAAGTGACCTAAAATTATCGGTCAATGTGATCTTGACTGTTGACCTTGATATATTATCTGAACTTAAGACTGATAAATGATAATATTAGTCTTTGTGCATAATCTTTGAAGCTGAGATGTGTTGGTTAAAGAAGTGGAAAATTGATTATAAGAGTGATGTTATTGATGATAATAAAAGTAAGAAATATAGGGGACATGATTCTATATGTAAAACACCGTACGCTTTGAAGGACATGTTGAATGAAAAAGTTGTTTTTTTTATTTCAAACCATCTTGTTCAAATACTTTATCAAAGTCTGATAAACTAAAGGCCAAAATTCTATACAATGATAACAAACATAAGAATAAATAAATGAGTCAAAAGAAATCTGCCTTGATAAGGGATTTCAAGAGTAGACTTGTTTTTAAGGGAGATAATGGTAAGAAAGTAAATATTTTCAAAGATTCGAACACTTGATTTTTTAAAGATAAACTTTCTTATAATGCTAACTTTGTAAAACAAAGTGTGTTTAGTACACATGTTTCAAAAACTAATCCAATTCTAGCAAAAATCATGAATGAACTTAAATTAGCAAAAGGTCAAACCACACAGGCAACGGATCAAAATTCAAAAGCAAAAGATAAAGTGTCAGGTTTAAATCAAAGTTCAATTTATTTCGACAGATGATCAGATCACAGACATTTTCACAAAGCCGCTGCCAACTCAGAGATTTGTGTTCTTACGTTCTAAGTACCTTACGGGTGAATATCAGAACAATTGTAATTAAGATCTAAATAGAGGGTAGCTAGTGTAAATAAGGTTATTATATATAAGAATCTCTTTTAACCCTATTACCTAGACCCTACATATACTTGACTATACGTGTGATATACTTTGTTTTTGTAACTCTAATACACACAATCAACACAACAAATCACTTCTACAACATTGGTGTTTTACTAATTGTTGTATCTCGGCTATAAAGCCACAAGAGACCAACGCACAATCACCGGGACAATCCCCATGACTAATTCACACTTCGGATAGATGTAGTCATCTCCATTGACCATGACTAAATTTACACCTCCTATTTAATATATATTTTGGGAGTCATCTCTATTGACTCGAGTTCAACAGCATCGTCCCACTAAACTCGCCCATTTGACAAAAAAAATCCAGCCTACCTGCACTATTAATATCAGTCCTGTGATTAATTTTAAATTAACAAAACAATATGTTTATAACTCATTATTATACCTTTAAAAACCATAGTGAAGACTACATAAGTATTATGTACAAGTGTCAAAAGCAAGACTTTTTTTTTTTGTCTTTTAGCATAAGTTTTTTTTTTTCTTTTTGCCCCCTTAACTTTAACTATATGTCATTTTATACTTTATACATTTGTTTTATTATACATAAGTTGTTATTTTTACTTCATCTTGTAAGTTTTAATATTTTTTTTAATAAAACTAAAATATATCTACACGACATGCCTTTCTTCATCTATAGTTCAGTATATGTTTAATTCAAAACAACGTTGTGCATTAGATTATACCAGTAATCGAAGCACAAACGTATAATTCCGATCAAAGCTTAGGAAGACTTTTATTTTTTTAGTTTACTTTCCTATTTCTCTTATAACTTTTAAAATATGATGTTTTATAAAATCCAAATTTATTTGTGCAAATTCTTATCAATGTTAATATTCTTAGGTGAAGTTTTTGCGGTTGTGGCGCACTTATTTTTATTGGCGTTTGGATG
>CM044015.1:36333600-36356100 GCA_024085815.1 Flaveria linearis
ATATATATATGAAAACATACACAATCCACCAACACACCCCATATGCCTTAACCCTCGGTGTGCCCACCTCATGTATGCATGCATTCATACTACTCAACCAACATACCAACAATGCACACTCACAACCTACAAGAACATACAAATTTACAGGATACGTTTAGGTCCATGTTCATACATATATATAACCATGTGACGCACGTAGTGGCAACAACACCCAAATCTGTCGCAACCCGACTAGCCAAAGTCAAGAACCACAAATACACACGTACTATGAACTTGTCCAAACACACCGATAAGTACATACGTAGATCATACACAAAGACACCGGCAACACATAAAGTTTAAACCATACTCCTTCCCAACCGATCATAACAACCCGAACGCAACCCTGTAACCCATTCGGGGAACACACCACACTCAACACACACTTTCACCTATACATATATATATTCGCAGCTTACATGTATATATATATATAAACGCAGTACACATGATTATATATATATATACATACAACACACATTAGACACACACACACGAATCCAAACGACATGAACCGAGCCGGAACCGTAACCGGATGACGAAACGAAAATAAGCAACGAGATCCATGATTGATTACCTGCAATGCAACGTAACTAAGGGACGTCGTCGGTCAGCAGTGACTCGCGGGGGCAAGGGGAAGGTGATCGGGGTGCCAGAACAGCCACAACAATCAACATCCTCACCTCGCTACCTTCCAGTTCCAATTAAACCATCGCCATCACCGCAACCAACGCCATCTCCACTACAATCTTTGTGGTCGAGTACCACACAACCACCATCGACTACCATCGCCATCACTGCAACCAACGCCATCACTGCAACCAACGCCATCTCCACTGCAATCTTTGTGGTCGAGTACCACACAACCACCATCGACTACCATCGCCATCGCAGCCGCACCACTCCCGCCTTTACAGCAACCACAACCACGAATACTGCCAAAACCACCATCGCGACCGACAACCACAGCCGGAATCACAGTCCACGGCCATCATCGCGGCCGATAGCCCAGAAATCCCAAGATCGACCACCAGCTGCGACTTCTACCTTCGATTCCCGTCTCTATGTCGCGTTTTGGGAGAAATCAAGACCACCACAGTGATCGGGGCGTCGAGGGGAGTCCGGATTTGCGTGCCACTCGCCGACACTCGCCGGAAAACGTCGCCGGTGGCCGGAAATCGGAAGTCGCAGGGGAGAGGGATGGGGGAGCCGCGACCTGCTCTCTCTCTCTTCCTCTCTTCTCTGATTTTTTTCTTTTCCTTTCTTTTTTGTGATGTAGATGAGGAAACTGTGAGTGGGCTTCACCAATTATTAAAGGATCCATGCATTTCACGATAAGTCCCTCAACTTCACTTAATTTACATTATTAAGTAAATTGAGTTTAGTTAGTAAAAGTTAATTATGTTTAATTGGTGTTTAGGGTTAATTAATAAATTTTATGATCCTTTAATAATAATCGAAATGATTTATTTAAATTTATCAGACATACGCTAGATAACTGTATCAATGTTGACTTGAAAAAAAAAACTCGAGTTGTCACATTATCCCCTTGTTGAAGAAATTTTCATCCCGAAAATTAGAACATTAAGTTCAGTCAAAGCATGAGATTCAACGATTTCTAACGTGTATAGAATGAAATTTATGCGAAGCTGCGATGAATCCAACGAGAAAGACTTGTAAGGTTTTGACAGAGTTGTAATGCTCGAACTCTCTTTGGCTTAGGTGTCTCCTTTCGACTTAAGGCGTCAGACACTACATTAGCCTTACCCGGATGATGCTTGATCGCACAATCATAGTCGTTCAACAACTTGAGCTAACGACGTTGTCTCATGTTCAGCTCCTTCTTGTTCAAAGATGTGCTGGAGACTCTTGTGATCGGTGTAAATAGTGCACTTGGTACCGTACAAGTAATGTCTCCATATCTTGAGTGCAAACACAACGGCTCCCAACTCTAAGTCATGTGTCGTGTAGTTTTTCTCGTGAACTTTCAATTGACGGAAAGCATAAGCAATCACTTTCTCGCGTTGCAATAGCACACAACCGAGACCTTGAATAGAAACATCACAAAAACTAGAAAATCGTCTGTTTCCTTAGGTAGGGATAGAATCGGTGTCGTACAGAGTTTCTGCTTCAGAACCTGAAATGCAGATTTTTGTTTGTCACCCCAATTGTACGTAGTGCCTTTATGAGTTAACGCATTGAGGTTGAGCAATCTTTGAAAACCCTTCGATATATCGTCGATAATAGCCAGCCAACCCAAGAAACTGTCATACCTTAGTCGGGGTCTTAGGCGTAGCCCAGTTCTTGATGGCTTCTATTTTTTCGGGTCAACATATATACCCTTCTCATTGACTACATGACCCAAAAATTGGACTTCTCGTATCCAGAAGTCACACTTTGAAAATTTAGCATACAATTGTTCTTATTTTAACAGTTCCAAAATCAGTCTAGGGTGTTTCTCGTGTTCTTCCTTATTCTTTAAATAAATAAGGATGTCATCAATGAAGAAGATGACAAACTTGTCTAAATAGAGTTTACACACTCGGTTCATGAGGTCCATGAAAACCGCTGGTGTGTTGGTCATCCCAAACAACATAACCAAAAACTCATAGTGGTCATACTAGTTAAGTATTCTGGAAATACTTCCGGGAAGTCTCTGACAACTGGAATATCTTTAACACGCTTCTCATCCGCCTTCTTCTCTGTAATTAGTGTTAGTAGAGAGAAATCCCTTTTCTTGAGACATTTATGTACCTTCACGTTTGAGATGATGCCAACCACAACACCAACCCTGTTGTCTTCTACCGTAGGTATTCCATCACTAAGAAGAGGTAACTTAATTAGTTTGTTTCCACAAATGATCTATGTTTGGTTTTTGGACAACCAATCCATTTTGACCATAACATCGTAGATACCATGGGTAATAGAAATCAGACTTATATCGAATGATTGTCTAGACAGACCTAGATTACAACTTCCAAGCACATGGTGGCGGTTATAGTTTTACCATCGGTAAATTCTATGGTAGGTTTTTGGAAATTAAACCGGTAAGAACTACCTCTAGCAGTCCATTCAAGTTACTGGGTATGAAACTTCCATCGTCACGCGAATGAGATAATACTAAAACAGAACTACCATTTCTACCGGTTGCCAATCTTCTTAAGCCTTGGACGGTTTCTCTTTAATTGCACAAGTTGTCTATACTCCTAGCATCCTTTCAGTGCTTCTTGTGGTTGATATAACTTGGCCTAGATGTTCACACGACGGTTCTTAAAGGTACGACCAAATTTCTCTACAGTGCCCTCAAATGTTCTTATTGCACGAGTCATTGGGAGGGATAGTTGCACTTGATGCTCATAATGGAAAGGCTAAGATATATTGGACGGGGTCGTCATAATGTCTTGCTTTTTGGTCCTACGTCAAGCGTAGTAAGCCAGAAAAATCCGATGGGATTCCCACCGCCAGGGAGACAAACAAATGTAACGTATGCTTAAACAGGATAGATATCAAATGAAATGAATGCTGGAACGCTGAAATTACCGAGACTTTAAGTCTTAAGATCAATCCAGTGAACAAGGACTACACGTGTCAAGAATATTATCACTTTATTGCAACTTTTAAAGATCTGGCACAATGTAGATGGATAGTGTTACACGAACACTGAAATGCTAAAAAGAGCACGTCTCATAGAGACTAGGGCTAATGTCATAACACGAATCTCATTAAGGCTCGGGGTAGATGAGAACTTTCATACTAGTAGGAATGAAGGATTTGTTTGCATATCAATAGTGAGGTTTTATAAGAACCGAGACCTTATGTCTCCAAGTATAAGAAATGAAAATTTGTGCTGATTATGACCGTTATCACCCGATAGAGTTGCCAGAATTCTCATGCACGACAAATTACAATTACATGTGCACCCGTGATTCTAATTTGCTTTGCATGGTCACCCATGGTTCCTCCCATTCGAGATAACATGCCTTGTCAAGTACCGAGTGTTATCAATGATAGAGGTATCAAAGATATGTTTATTATGCCAAGGGTCAAATAAATAAGGTTGTACAAAAGATTCAGTTAAGATAACAACGGGGAATCGACGATCTGGCCTTTTCCCTTTGAAGCTCTAAGCGTCTACATGTCTAAGTCTGATCCTCTGATAGACTTCAAATCCCTTGGTTGTCCCACGTTTTACTGTTCAGACTAGTGGAGATGATAGGGTATGTGGGAAGTAGAAGCAAGTACTGTCACACCCTCAATTTCCACGAACGGGGTTTTACCGTTAGGCGTGTGACATACCAGGATCTCAGACACAGTCATATCGAACGACATTATATGAATTTAGAATAAACATTTGACTTCATTCAAAAGAACATAACAAAGTTTACAATAGTGCGGAAGCGAGTACATAATTAGTAATTCCATTACAATACAGTTACAATAGCCATGTTTAGACAAAATGTTCAATGCTGAAAATATAATAGATGAATGCATGTCCTGAGTGCGTTTCCTTAGCGTGCATCTCGAGCTTATGCATTCCTGTGACCTGAGAAAACATGCTAAAGTGTGTCAACATAAAGTTGGTGAGTTCACAGGTTTATTCAACAATAAATGTGTTCGCAAGCGTTCAGTAGTTTGCGTTTCAATGGTTTAGTATATAGAGCATATCATTAGGTAGCTAGCCTATGTTCTTGTTACTTAGCGTTTCGAACCGAAGCTGACTGTTTACGGCCTATATGTGTTTGTTGTATCCCCGTCACGTCTCGCAAGACCGTGACAAATGTTAGGTCAATCAAGCACCCGTTTGACCTCCAATCAAGCTAGCGTGACTAGCCCGGGTGGGGTTTGTCAGACCCAGTAGTACTACTCAAAATTACCTCGCTAATCCCATTACTAACGGTTCGAGTGTGTCAGGACATGTTGTGTGTTTGCACTAACGTAACAAGCGATATCAATAATACTACGACCATTTAAGTAAATCTGTTTTGCATGTTTTCTCCCCCAAAAAAGAAAGAGAGTAAAATAGGGGCCGTGAAACTCACAGATGATGTAACAAGTATGTAGGATGAAGGTCTCCCAAAAGTTGTTTACGATGCGCTGTCAAACACCTATTGACAGTTATATAAGCGTTAATATTGTGTTAGCGTTAATAGGCATGTTTAGTCGGGTCGGGTCGCATGGGTTCGGTCGTGGGTGACACACACACACACACACATGCAGGCATACGCATATCAGACCTTATGTAGATCCCAAACAGGTTGTCGTTAGTTGTAAACAGTTAGGTTGTTTTAGATCGTAAAAGTATGTGCTTGTTGATTGCGTTGACTTTAATCTTTGTGGTCAAGAAATGACACTTTATTGATTGTTACCATATCATCACACGATAGGCATACCGCACACAAGGCGAATTCCCTCACAATGACTCCAATCGTACGTCAAGGCTAGACGCACGACTGGACACTTCATTCGCACGAATGGGCCTTCAATCGTACGAATCAATCTCATTCGTACGATTGAACCCTCATTCGTACGACTTAGCATTCAATCGTACCACACATCACCCATTCACCCGACTCATGACCAATCGCATGACTGGACCTTCATTCGTACGATTGGACCTTCAGTCGGGTGGTACTCAGTCGCACGCATTTCATCCGGTTGACTCAATCGCACACACTCTCAGTCGCATGCATTCATTCGTACGTCACGCACACACGCATGGACTCAATCACACGATCCAACCCAGTCGCACCACTTAGTCGTACGATGGACCCAGTCGCATGGCTCAGTCGCATGGCTGGCCCAGTCGCGTACTACAGCAGGTCGCGACTGCTGGACGGGCTGAACAGCCTTCGGCTGTCCCGTGCTCAATTTTCACACAATCAGGACTTCCAGGAACACTTTCCTAACATGTCTAAGTGGAAAGCACACGCTGATTGACCTCATACGCACCCCACGACCACATGCATTCGGGTTGAATCCTAACACCCGAACCCCATACTTGCAGCAGTGAAACGAGCGATAAAACGGATGAACAAGGTCGCCTACCTGCTGGGAACGTGATTTCTCGCCTATCATCATCCCCTTGTTGCAGGAATTTTCGTCCCGAAAATTAGTACATCATGTTATGTGGTTTTACGGGGAAGTACAAGGCTCAACGGTTTGTGACGCATGTTGAATAGAGTACCTGCGTATCTAGGAGGTAGATGCCTGATTTTGGAACAGTTGCGGGTATTTCTTCTTCATATGATCTTCGCGTTCCCAGGTAAACTCTGGTCCACGCTTTGAGTTCCAAAGAACTTTGATGATAGGGATACGACTATGTTTGAGCGTCTTGACCTCTCGATCCATGACTTCCACTGGTTCCTCAACGAAGTTTAGTTGTTCGTCCACATGTATCTCGTCTAACGGAACGATAAGAGTCTCGTCTGCAAGGCATTTCCTCAAGTTGGAGACGTGGAACACATCGTGTACTCCACGGAGTTCTTCGGGTAGGTTCAATTGGTAGGCCACAGGGCCAACCCGTTTGACAACCTCAAACGGTCCCACGTACCTAGGGCCTAGATTCCCAGTTTTCCGAAACGAATCACACCCTTCCAAGGTGACACTTTCAGAAGCACCTTGTCACCTATTTGGAATTCCAACGGTCGGCGACGCTTATCAGCGTAACTTTTCTATCGGTCACGAGCTACTGCCATACGGTTACGGATCTGCACGATCTTCTCAGTCGTCTCGTGCACGAGTTCAGGGCCGGTGAGTTGACTTTCTCCAACTTCCGCCCAACAGATAGGTGAGCGGCACTTACGCCCATACAGTGCCTCAAATGGGGCAGCTTTGATCGATGTGTGATAGCTGTTGTTGTAAGAAAACTCAACTAGCGGTAAGTGAGTTTCCCAACTGCTGCCGAAATCTATGACGCAGGCACGTAACATGTCTTCTAGGGTCTGAATCGTACGCTCACTTTGGCCATCGGTTTGAGGGTGATACGCGGTGCTCATATCCAACCGCGTCCCCAGTGCTCGTTGTAAAGACTGCCAGAAGTGTGAAGTGAATCGAGCGTCACGATCAGAGATAATGGAAATCGATACACCATGCCGTGAGACTACTTACCTTAGGTAGATACGAGTTAACTTTTCCATACGATCATTCTCCAAGATCGCCAGGAAGTGTGCGGATTTCGTCAAGTGATCCACGATCACCCAAATGGTGTCACATCCGCTAGGAGTTCGAGGAAGTTTTGTGATGAAGTCCATAGATATCTGCTCCCACTTCCATACTGGTATTTTGGCTGTTGGAGTAGACCTGACGGTCGTTGATACTCTACCTTAACCTTAGAACAGGTCAAACATCTGCTCACGTAGGTGGCGACATCTGCTTTCATGTTTGGCCACCAGTAAAGAACCTTCAGGTCGTGATACATCTTGTCTGAACCGGGTGGATTGAGTACCGCGATTGTGAGCTTCGTCCATTACCAGTTCTCATAGGTTTCCATACGAGGGAATCCATGTTCGATCCATGAAATAGCAAATTCCGTCAGGTTTGGTTTCCAATTGCTTCTCCATGCCTCGTAGGGACTCGGCTTTCAGGTTCTTGTCTTTTAACGCCTCAAGTTGAGCATTGCGGATCTGATGGGTAAACCAGTGTGAATGGTGAGTTGCAATGCTCGAACTCATCTTGGCTTGGGTGTTTCCTTCCGACTTAGGGCGTCTGCTAGTACATTGGCCTTGCCCGGATGATACTTGATCGTACAGTCATAGTCGTTTAACAACTCGACCCAACGACGTTGTCTCATATTTAGCTCCTTCTGTTCAAAGATGTGCTGGAGACTCTTATGATCGGTGTAAATGGTGCACTTGGTACCGTACAAGTAGTGTCTCCATATCTTGAGTGCAAACACGACTGCTCCAAGCTCTAGGTCGTGTGTCGTGTAGTTTTTCTCATGTATCTTCAGTTGTCGTGATGCATAGGCAATCACCTTATTGCGTTGCATTAGTACACAACCGGGGCCTTGTACAGAAGCATCACAGTAAACTACAAAATCATCGGTTCCCTCCGGCAGGGATAGAATCGGCGCTGTACAGAGTTTTTGCTTCAGAATCTGGAATGCAGATTCTTGTTTATCACCCCAATCGTACGTAGTGCCTTTATGAGTCAATGCAGTGAGAGGTTGGGCAATCTTCGAGAACCCTTCGATGAACCGTCGATAATAGCCAGCCAACCCGAGAAACTGTCATACCTCGGTCGGAGTCTTAGGCGTAGCCCAGTTCTTGATAGCTGCTATCTTTGCCGGGTCAACATGTATCCCATTCTCATTGACCACATGGCCCAAAAAATGGACCTCTCGTATCCAGAAGTCGCACTTTGAAAATTTTGCATACAACTGTTCTCGTCTCAACAGCTCCAGAATCAGTCTAAGGTGTGCTTCGTGTTCTTCCTTATTCCTTGAGTAAATAAGGATGTCATCGATGAAGACAATGACGAACTTGTCTAGGTAGGTTTGCACACTCGGTTCATTAGGTCCATGAAAACCGCTGGTGCATTGGTCAACCCGAACGGCATAACCAAGAACTCGTAGTGGCCATACCTCGTTCTGAAGGCAGTCTTTGAAATGTTTCTTCTCGTATCCTTAGTTGATGATAACCCGATCTTAGGTCTATCTTGGAATAGTAACTCGACCCTTGTAGTTGATCGAACAGATCATCAATGCGCGGGAGAGGATAACGATTCTTTATTGTTGCCTTGTTCAATTCCCTATAGTCGATACACATGCGGAAAGTTCCGTCCTTCTTCTTGACAAACAGAACTGGGGCTCCCCACGGTGATGAGCTAGGTCTGATAAAACCCTTATCCAATAGTTCCTGCAATTGCGTAGACAGCTCTTGCAGTTCCCTTGGAGCTAATCTGTACGGTGCTCTCGCGATAGGGGCAGCTCCCGGTACCAATTCGATTTGGAACTCGACTTGGCGATGCGGTGGGAGACCGGGTAGGTCTTCAGGGAAAACCTTAGGATAATCACGTACAACAGGGATGTCTTCAATTTTCTTTTCCTCGGTTTCTTTTTCTGTGACCATGGCCAGGAAAGCGGTGTGACCCTTACGCAAACACTTCTGAGCTTTCATGTAGGAGATGACTCCAGAGACCATGCCACTTCTTTCGCCCTTAACCAATAAAGTTTCACTACTAGGAAGTGGTACACAAACGATTTTCTCTCCACAGATGATCTCAGCTTGATTCTTAGATAGCCAGTCCATACCCACAACTACGTCGAAACTACCAAGTGTGACAGGCATCAGGTCTATATCTATCTCATGACCACATAATCCTAGTCTGCACCCCTTAACGATATGAGTCGCCTCAATTAGTTTTCCGTCAGCTAATTCTACAACATAACTAGGTTCCATGACAGCTAGGGTTACATCTAAGAACTTAATGAACTGGTTGGAAACAAAGCTCCTATCAGCTCCAGTATCAAATAGTATAGAAGCGAAACAACCATTCAGGGGAAGCGTACCAGTAACCACATTCTGGTATCCCTTGCCTCGCGGAACCGATCACGAATGCGACCCTTGGCATTGCCCCCATTATTACCCTTGTTTCCACCCTTCAGCTGTGGGCAATCCTTCCTGTAGTGTCCCTCCTTACCACACTCATAGCAGGCTCTGGTCACTCCACCCTGGCGTTGTTGTTGAGGTTGTTGTTGCTGAGTCATTATTTCACCCCTGCAGTCTTTGGCTGCGTGACCCATCTTTCCACATCTCTGACAACGGAGTCGATCACACGGGCCATGATGGTGGAAGTTGCACCGGTTACACTTAGGATTCTTGCCCGCGTAGCACTCGATCCCTGGCCATAGTTGTTGTTTGATTGTTGAAGCTTCTTGGAGGGTCAAACTTTTTGGTCTGTTGTTGCTGGGGTTGTTGGAGCTTGAAGACTTGTTGTTGTTATTGCCGTCCCATTTCCTTTTGTGATCAGAAGAACCAGAAGCAGCGCCACGTTTGGGTAAGGTGCCCTGTGCCACTGCCTAGTCCGTGAGTTTATGAGCCAGTCGGATGGCCTGCTGAATAGTGACAGGATCAGCAGCCATCACACTAGCCTGGATCTGAGGAGCTAGACCATCAATGTATTTTTCAATCCGTTTGTAGGCCGGAGTCACCATCTGAGGACATAATACAGCCAACTCGTGCGAACGAGTCGTGTACTCCTCAATGTCAGAACCAACCATCTTTAAATTCCAAAATTTGCCTCCAGTTTCTGGACTTCGCTCCTGGGGCAGTACTCTTCTTTCATCAGAACCTTGAAGTCATCCCATGGCATACCATTAGCAGCACCAAGCCCTAAAGTTTGGACTTGTGAGTTCCACCACGTCAGGGCTGGTCCTCCAATGTGCCGGAGGCGTACTTGACGCGATTTCCATCAGGACAGTTGCACATGGCAAATACTGACTGAGTTTCTCCAGCCAGCGAAGCAGTGTGACAGCACCCTCAGAGCCGCTGAAAGAATGAGGCTTGCAATCCATAAACATCTTGAAGGTACAGACTGTGGGACCTCCTTGATTCGGATTCTGGTCGTTCTGGTCCTGATTGCGGGCCTGTCATAGGCTGCCAGCGCATCAGCCACGCGCTCATTGATGATAGCATTCAGCTCGGCTTGAGTCAGGGTGATATTTCCTCGTCCACCCGCGCGTCCCGCTCTTCTTCCAGACATGATTTCTTCAATGCACAACACATATTAATCAATAACCGGATAATAATTATTGACAATAATAAATTGTATCGTGCTAGTAAGAATGAAGGGTTTGTTTGCATATCGACAGTGAAGCTATATGAGGATCCGAGGCCTTATGCCTCCAAGTATGAAATTGAGAATTTATACTGACCATAACCGTTATCACCAAATAGAGTTTCTAGAATTCTCATGTACGACAAATTACAATTACGTGTGCACCCGTGATTCTAATTTGCTTTGCATGGTCACACATGGTTCCCCCTATTCGAGATAGCGTACCTTGTCCAGTACCGAGTGTTATCATTGATAGAAGTATAAAAGATATATTTGTTATACCAAGAGTCGAATAATTAAAGTTGTACTAGGGCTGGACAAGAGATTTGGTTAAGATAACAACGGGAATCAAGACTATCTGGCCTTCTTCTCTTCGAAGTTCTAAGTGTTTGAATGTCTAAGTCTGATTTTCTGACAGACTTGAATATCTTAGTTGTCCTCATTTATTGCTCGGGCTAGTGTAGGGGATAGGATATGTTGGGAATGGTAACAAGTGTGAGAGAGTTGAGAGAGTGTGGTATTGTTCTTTTGTTTGTCATCGTTAAGCTTATCATGTGTGTTAGGAAAAAGTTTCATGTTCCAATCGTGGAAATGTTTGGTTCAATTCGTTGTTGCTTCCACTCCGAGAGTGAAGGATCAAATGTAAACGTTGGTAGTGAGCGAGTGGGATTCTCCGCCCCTCTGTCAGCCGGTAATGACACATATGTCATACCCATAATGTTATGTTTGCTCAGCAGTGTAACGTCAGTACACCAGAAGGTTGTTTGCACAACAGTGGTAACCATGTAAAAGTGTCTGTGCAATACTAGTGTTGTGTCTAAGGCTATAGTCTAGATGCAATGCAATCCTAGTTCTCTATAACCTGTGGCTCTGATACCAATCTGTCACACCCTCAATTTCCACGAACGGGGTTTTACCGTTAGGCGTGTGACATACCAGGATCTCAGACACAGTCATATCAAACGACATTATATGAATTTAGAATAAACATTTGACTTCATTCAAAAGAACATAAACAAAGTTTACAATAGTGCGGAAGCGAGTACATAATTAGTAATTCCATTACAATACAGTTACAATAGCCATGTTTAGACAAAATGTTCAATGCTGAAAATATAATAGATGAATGCATGTCCTGAGTGCGTTTCCTTAGCGTGCATCTCGAGCTTATGCATTCCTGTGACCTGAGAAAACATGCTAAAGTGTGTCAACATAAAGTTGGTGAGTTCACAGGTTTATTCAACAATAAATGTGTTCGTAAGCGTTCAGTAGTTTGCGTTTCAATGGTTTAGTATATAGAGCATATCGTTAGGTAGCTAGCCTATGTTCTTGTTACTTAGCGTTTCGAACCGAAGCTGACTGTTTACGTCCTATATGTGTTTGTTGTATCCCCGTCACGTCTCGCAAGACCGTGACAAATGTTAGGTCAATCAAGCACCCGTTTGACCTCCAATCAAGCTAGCGCGACTAGCCCGGGCGGGGTTTGTCAGACCCAGTAGTACTACTCAAAATTACCTCGCTAATCCCATTACTAACGGTTCGAGTGTGTCAGGACATGTTGTGTGTTTGCACTAACGTAACAAGCGATATCAATAATACTACAACCATTTAAGTAAATCTGTTTTGCATGTTTTCTCCCCAAAAAGGAAAGAGAGTAAAATAGGGGCCGTGAAACTCACAGATGATGTAACAAGTATGTAGGATGAAGGTCTCCCAAGAGTTGTTTACGATGCGCTGTCAAACACCTATTGACAGTTATGTTAAGCGTTAATATTGTGTTCAGTGTTAATAGGCATGTTTAGTCGGGTCGGGTCCCATGGGTTCGGTCGTGGGTGACACACACACACACACATGCAGGCATACGCATATCAGACCTTATGTAGATCCCAAACGGGTTGTCGTTAGTTGTAAACAGTTAGGTTGTTTAGATCGTAAAAGTATGTGCTTGTTGATTGCGTTGACTTTAATCTTTGTGGTCAAGAAATGACACTTTATTGATTGTTACCATATCATCACACGATAGGCACACCGCACACAAGGCGAATTCCTCACAATGACTCCAATCGCATGTCAAGGCTAGACGCACGACTGGACACTTCATTCGCACGAATGGGCCTTCAATCGTACGAATCAATCTCATTCATACGATTGAACCCTCATTCGTACGACTTAGCATTCAATCGTACCACACATCACCCATTCACCCGACTCAATGACCAATCGCATGACTGGACCTTCATTCGTACGATTGGACCTTCAGTCGGGTGGTACTCAGTCGCACGCATTTCATCCGGTTGACTCAATCGCACACACTCTCAGTCGCATGCATTCATTCGTACGTCACGCACACACGCATGGACTCAATCGCACGATCCAACCCAGTCGCACCACTTAGTCGTACGATGGACCCAGTCGCATGGCTCAGTCGCATGGCTGGCCCAGTCGCGTACTGCAGCAGGTCGCGACTGCTGGACGGGCTGAACAGCCTTCGGCTGTCCCGTGCTCAATTTTCACACAATCAGGACTTCCAGGAACACTTTCCTAACATGTCTAAGTGGAAAGCACACGCTGATTGACCTCACACGCACCCCCACGACCACATGCATTCGGGTTGAACCCTAACACCCGAACCCCATACTTGCAGCAGTGAAACGAGCGATAAAACGGATGAACAAGGTCGCCTACCTGCTGGGAACATGATTTCTCAGCTGTTGCGTGGTTTAACCAGCGAAAACGGGCTCAATCGGGGTGGTTTTGGTGCTAGGATGAACAAAGGGAGGAGCAGAGAGCGTGGGAGAGAAGAGAGAGCAGTTGTGAAGTGTTTGGGGCTGGTGGGTGGGTATTTATACCCAGCCCTAGTTTGCCAATTGACAAGTTTAGTCCCTGCACTTAGGTACCGAGTTCCCGAATGTGTTTCGGTTGATAACGACGTAGATGAGCGAGCTATGTTAATTAAGAGAATTCTTTAGGAAATCTCGTTTATGTGAATCCTCTACAAACACCCGTGTTAGTATTTTATCATAATTATTTAACGATGTCGGTGGCGGTGTTTGTAGCATTTCGTGTATTAACGTGTATGTGGCAATGATAACGACAACGTTTTGAATAGTGTTAGCCTGAAATTGCGGGGTGTCACAAGTACAATAGAGTTAGAAAAGTAGTGTGTGTGTTCTCCTTGTTTGTCATCATTAGGTTTGTCGTTTGTTAGAAAAGAGTTTCGTGTTCCCAAGTGGTAATGTTAGGTTCAAGTTGTCGTTGCTTCAACTCCAAGAGTGAAGAAACAGATGTAGATGTTGGAAGTAAGTGAGCGGGACTCTCCGCCCCCTCTGTTAGTCGAGGATGATACAGGTGATATAGATAGTGCGGGTAATATTGATCGTTTAGTAATGTAATGTTAGCATGCCGGGAGAATGTTCGTACAACAGTTGCAATCAATGTTTGACGTTCAGTAATGTAATGTTAGCATGCCGGGAGAATGTTCGCACAACAGTTGCAATCAATGTTTGATCGTTCAGTAATGTAATGTTAGCATGCCGGGAGAATGTTCGTACAACAGTTGCAATCATGTAAGAGTGTCTGTGCAATACTAGTGTTGGTCTAAGGCTATAGTCTAGATGCAGATACAATCCTAGTTCTCTATAACCAGTGGCTCTGATACCAATCTGTCACACCCTCAATTCCTCAAACGGGGTTTTACTGTTAGGTGTGTGACATATCAGGATCTCAGACACGGTCATATCAAACGACACTATATGAGTTTAAAAATAAACGTTTGATTTAAATCAGAGTACATAAAAGAAAGAAAACAGTGCGGAAGCGTAAAACTGAAATGTAAATAATACTGAAAGTCTGAAAATGTTATGCCAAAACAAATATTCAATGCAACTAAATGAAACTGATGAATGAATGTCCTGAGTGCGTCCTTAATCGTGCATCATGAGCTTAAGCATTCCTGTGACCTGAGAAAACATGCTAAAGCGTGTCAACATAAAGTTGGTGAGTTCACAGGTTTTATCATAGATAAAAATGTTTGTAATTGTTTGAATGCTTGTAACGTTCGACTGTTTGTAACTGTTCGACTGTTTGTAACTGTTTGACTGTTCGAATGTTATAGTAATTAAGCATATCGATAGGTAGCTAGCCTATAATCATGTTACTTAGCGTTTCGAACCAAAGCTGACTGTTTGCGTGTCCTATATGTTGTTCTTTCCCCGTCACGTCTCGCAAGACAGTGACAAATGTTAGGTCAATAATGCACCCGTTTGACCTCCAATCAAGCTAGCGCGACTAGCCCGGGCGGGGTTTGTCAGACCAGTAGTACTACTCAGAATTACCTCGCTAATCCCATACTAACGGTTCGAGAGTGTCAGGACTGTTTGTATGTTTGCACTAACGTAACAGGCGATATCAATAATACTAAAAACCATTTATAAAATATGTTTGCATGTTTTCTCCCCAAAAAGGAAAGAAAGTAAAATAGGGGCCGTGAAGACTCACCTTGATTACACAGCAAATGAAATAATATTCGCACAACTGTTAGAGTTTCGATTAACCTGAATTTCATTTAATACGAATATAATTAATGTTAGTTATTAATTACAAAGTTTAGGGTCGTACGGTTTCGCGATCATGGTTCGGTTACGGTGTCGGTTATCGATTCATCATCATGACACAACCACGCAAGCATAATGTGAAAAGAAAATACCTCTTCATAACATGCTTAAGGTAGATTTAGACATACGAATACATTCCTTCTATATATATATTGTATATAAAATATGCTCCACATACCTTACTCACATACGAGTTTATATAAGTAATAATTACTCCCAAGATCACGTTCATTATCCTTGTGATCTTCTAATCTATTAGCACTCAACACAAATACATCATCCTTACGCAACACGCATAATACTCACCACAATCCTATTAGTACATTTAATACATGTTAAGCACATCAAACTTACATACCACACAAACATCCAAGCATTATTACGCCTAACTTAGAGCGTGCAAACATAGCATAACTCACATGCAAGCTTGATGAATTCATTGCCATCCTAACCAAAATCAATAATACATCACATAATATAATATATATATATATATATATATACTTCCATAATATTAAACAAAACCCATGATTCATTCATGCAATAACACATCTGTAGATATTTCATGCCAAATTAAATAACAATATTATATATATTAATACACCTTGAATTTAAGAACAATCATATCACAGCTCCCACCACGCATGACCACATATAATCATCCCACAAACTTTTATCAATACACATACAACATATATGTTCGTGTGTGTGTATATATATATATATATATGAAACATACACAATCCACCAACACACCCCATATGCCTTAACCCTCGGTGTGCCACCTCATGTATGCATGCATTCATACTACTCAACCAACATACAACAATGCACACTCACAACCTACAAGAACATACAAATTTACAGGATACGTTTAGGTGCATGTTCATACATATATATAACCATGTGACGCACGTAGTGGCAACAACACCAAATCTGTCGTAACCCGACTAGCCAAAGTCGAGAACCACAAATACACACGCACTATGAACTTGTCCAAACACAACCATAAGTACATACGCAGATCATACACAAAGACACCCGGCAACACATAAAGTTTAAACCATACTCCTTCCCAACCGATCATAACAACCCGAACGCAACCCTGTAACCATTCGGGGAACACACCACACTAACACACTTTCACCTATACATATATATATATATTCGCAGCTTACATGTATATATATATATAAAACGTAGTACACATGATTATATATATATACATACAACACACGTTAGAACACACACACACGAATCCAAACGACATGAACCAAGCCGGAACCGTAACCGGATGACGAAATGAAAATAAGCAACGAGATCCACGATTGATTACCTGCAATGCAACGTAACGAAGGGACGTCGTCGGTCAGCAATGACTCGCGGGGGCAAGGGGAAGGTGATCGGGGGTGCCAGAAACGCCACAACAATCAACATCCTCACCTCGCTACCTTCCAGTTCCAATTAAACCATCGCCATCACTGCAACCAACGCCATCTCCACTGCAATCTTTGTGGTCGAGTACCACACAACCACCATCGACTACCATCGCCATCACTGCAACCAACGCCATCACTGCAACCAACGCCATCTCCACTGCAATCTTTGTTGTCGAGTACCAGACAACCACCAACGACTACCATCGCCATCGCAGCCGCACCACTCCCGCATTTACAGCAACCACAACCACGACTACTGCCAAAACCACCATCGCGACCGACAACCACAGCCGGAATCACAGTCCACGGCCATCATCGCGACCGATAGCCCAGAAATCCCAAGATCGACCACCGGCTGCGACTTCTACCTTCGATTCCCGTCTCTATGTCGCGTTTGGGAGAAATCAAGACCACCACAGTGATCGGGGCGTCGAGGGGAGTCCGGATTTGCGTGCCACTCGCCGCCACTCGCCGGAAAACGTCGCCGGTGGCCGGAAATCGGAAGTCGCAGGGGGAGAGAAATGGGGGAGCCGTGACCGGCTCTCTCTTCTTCCTCTCTTCTCTGATTTTTTTCTTTTCCTTTCTTTTTCGTGATGTAGATGAGGAAACTGTGAGTGGGCTTCACCAATTATTAAAGGATCCATGCATTTCACGATAAGTCGCTCAACTTCACTTAATTTATTATTAAGTAAATTGAGTTTAGTTAGTAAAAGTTAATTATGTTTAATGGTGTTTAGGGTTAATTAATAAAATTTATGATCCTTTATAATAATCGTAATGATTTATTTAAATTTATCGGACATACGCTAGATAACTGTATCAATGTTGACTTGAAAAAAAAACTCGAGTTGTCACCACATACATATACATATACATATACATATACTATACATATACATATACATATACATATAATATACATATACATATACATATCCATATACATATACAATATACATATACATATACATATACATATACATATACATAACATATACATATACATATACATATACCATATACATATACATATACATATACATATCATATAATATTATACCATATACATTACAAACATATACATATACATATACATATACATAACATATACATAGACATATACATATACATATACATATACATAACATATACATATACATATACATATACATAACATAACATATACAAATACATATACATATACATATACATATACATATACATATACATATACATATACATATACATATACATATACAATACATATACATATACATATACATATCTATACATATACATATACATATACATAGACATTACATATACATATCATATACATATACATATACATATATATACATATACATATCATATACATATACATATACATATACATATACATATACATATGCATATACATATGCATTACATAGCATATACATATGCATATACATATGCATACATATGCATATACATATGCATATAATATGCATACATATCCTATGCATATGCATATGCATATGTAATATGCATATGTCTTGCATATATGCATATGCATATGCATATGCATATGCGTATGCATATGCATATGCATATGCATATCCATGCATATGCATATGCATACGCATATGCATAGGCATATGCATATGTACGCATAGGCATATGCATATGCATACGCATAGGCATATGCATATGCATACGCATAGGCATATGCATACGCATACGCATACGCATACGCATATCCATACGCATACGCATATGCATACGCATATGCATAGGCATATGCATACGCATATGCATACGCATATGCATAGGCATATGCATACGCATATGCATATACATATACATGCATATAAATATGCATATGCATATGCATATCCATATACATATCCTTATACATATACATATGCATATGCATAGGCATATCCATTACATATACATACACATACATATACATACACATATACATATACATACACATACACAAGATACATACACATACACATATACATACACATACAATATACATACACATACACATATACATACACATACAATATACATACACATACACATATACATACACATACACATATACATACACATATCATATCATACACAGATACATATACATACACATATACATATACATACACATATACATATACATACACATATACATATACATACACATATACATATACGTACACATATACATAGACGTACACATATACATAGACGTACACATATACATAGACGTACACATATACATAGACGTACACATATACATAGACGTACACATATACATAGCGTACAATATACATAGACGTACACATATACATAGACGTACACATATACATAGACGTACACATACAATATAAAATATACATACACAATACATATACATACACATATACTATATACATACACATATACCATGACATACACATATACATATACATATACATGACTATACATATACATAGACATTACATATACATAGACATATACATATACATAGACACTAGACATATACATAGACATATACATATACATATACATAGACTATATATACATATAACATATACATACACATACACATATACATATACATACACATACACATACACATACACATACACATACACATACACATACACATACAAATACACTACACATACACATACACATACACATACACATACACATAACATACACATACACATACACATACACATACCATCAACATACACATACACATACACATACACATACACATACACATACACATACACATACACTACACATACCATACACATACACATACACATACTACACATACACATACACATACACATACACATACACATACACATCACATACACATACACATACCCATACACATACACATACACATACACTACACATACACATACACATACACATACACATACACATACACATAACAATACACATACACATACACATACACATACACATACACATACACATACACATAACACATACACATACACATACACATACACATACACATACACATCCACATACACATACACATACACATACACATACACATACACATACACATACCACTACAAACATACACATACACATACACATACACATACACATACACATACACATACACATACACATACACATACACATACACATACACATACACATACCATACACATACACATACACATACACATGCACAGCACATGCACATCACATGCACATGCACATATGCACATGCACAATGCACATGCACATGCACATGCACATACACATACACATACAATACACATACACATACACATACACATACACATACACATACACTACACATACACATACACATACACATACACATACACATTACAATACACATACACATAACATACACATACACATAACATACACATACACATACACATACACATACACATACACATACACATACACATACACTATACACCATACACATACACATACACATACACATACACATACACATACACATACACAAACACACTACACATACACATACACATACACATACACATACACATACACATACACATACACATACACATACACATACACATACACATACACATACCACACATACCCATACACATACACATACACATACACATACACATACACATACACATACACATACACATACAACATAACAACACATACACATACACATACCCATACCCATACACATACACATACACATACACAACATACACATACACATACACATACACATACACTACACATACACATACACATACCATACACATACACATACACATACACATACACATAACCACCACATACACATACACATACACATACCCTACACATACACATACACAACACATACACATACACATACACATACACATACACATACACATACACATACACATACACATACACATACACATACCAACATACACATACACATACACATACACATACACAACACACTACACATACACATACACATACACATACACATACACATACACATACACATACACATACACATACACATACACATACACATACACATACACATACACATACACATACACATACACATACACATACACATACACATACACATACACATACACATACAATACACATACACATACACATACACATACACATACACATACACATACACATACACATACACATACACATACACATACACATACACATACACTACACATACACATACACATACACATACACATACACATAACATACCCTATACACATATCATATACATATACATATACATATAACATATACATATACATATACTGTCCACACCCCCGCTGATAGCGGAAACACGGGGAATGTGAGCTAGACGGGATTGTCATAACACATGGTATATGATAGAGTAGCAATAAAAATATGATGACAAGCGTGTCATGACGACACCCGAACACAAATGGAGACTTGTGTCGTGTATAATCAATGTTCACGACAGCATAGTCATAAGCACAACACAAATGATCACATAAACATTGGTGATAACTTGTAAAGTAGATTCCACAACTTGGGAACAAGTATACAAAAAGTCATGTTCAAGCCTTACAAAAGTAAAAACACAATGCATCCTAGGGTCTCCTCTAAAAGGCAGCACTCCTAGATCTTCAACTACCTTGATCACCTGAAAGAAATGCTCAAAACGGTCAACATAATTGTTGGTGAGCTTCGCAGGTTTTAAGTAATGAAAGATGTTAAGATGAAAATAGTGAGTAAGTTTAATAAAAGGTACCGCGACTACACTTATGTATAGGCGGTTTTACTAGGTATAAATAGCTACAGCCAAACCTAATGTTCGGTTCCTCATGGGAATTGATGGCTGCAAAGAAAGGTTTTCCATAGCGTAAATAGTTTATAAATGACGTAGCAAGATCTACACAGCGCATACGTACAGTTTATAACCAACCAATCCTTAGGTCCCATTACCGGGATAATGGTTATATATAAAAAGGTTTTCCATAGCATAGTAAGTTTAAGGTGACGTAGCAAGATCCACACAGCGCATACGTTTAGGTTACAACCAAACAATCCTTAGGTCCCAATTACCGGGATTAATGGTTGTAATGGATGATCGGCTTAGAAGAACCACACAGAAGAACCACACAGAAGAACCACACAGCCGAGAGCATCCAAGGTCAATGGCATCCACAAGTAGCATAAATCAACACGTAACATCAAATAGTAGTGCATGGTAGTATAAAACCCCTAAGTAACATACATAGGGTGACATAGCACATAGTTCAAGTTCATATAGCAGCAAACAGTCAGGATCATCATGTAACCCGGTTGAGCATATTCTTAGTATACCCGGGATGCTTATGTATAGGGTCCTCCACAGCATTCCCACCACATCCGCGACATACATAGAATGATACCTAAACCAGTTACATGACATCCATTTATCCTTAGTATCAATCAACAAGTTTAGCAAGGTAAGTTACTCATATAAGTAGCAGCCAACTTCCACTAAGGAAGGTGCCTGAAATTAAGTAAATAAGTGAGCATTCTTTCCCCCAAGTAGAAAAATA
>CM044015.1:36361100-36522078 GCA_024085815.1 Flaveria linearis
CAAAAGTCGGTGCATATTCTTTAAGATCTTTCAACCGATAAAAATGAATTTTTAAGGTAATAACTTAAAAGAGAAAAAATGTTCAAGTAGTCAATTTGAAACAAAAAACTTGCATGTGTGGTAAGTGGGATATATTTAAATATCTATGTTCTGATGTTTTAAGTGCATGTGTCAAGCTTTCTTTAAACACTTGGCAATATGTCCATAAATGTTACTCGATTGTTAATTATTGTGCTACTTGGTCATCGGAGTTTTCTCCACTTCCTCATGAAGCAAATCGGTCACCACCTTCTATTAGAGAACTACTTCTGAATTCAGAGTTGAAACGAGACACAAAGGGTCGCCCTCACTCAACAAGACTACGAAATGGAATGGACATTAAAGAAGGGAAAAAGAAAAACCTTTGTGGAATTTATAAACAAAGTGGTCATAATCGAGCAAAACTTCCCTCCAAACCTGTAAGGCCCCGTTCCCGGGACGCTTACAGCTGGTCGATCATCGTACAAAAACATACATTTTTATTTATCTAATATAAACATTACAACGGAAACAATCAAAATGACATCTCATTTCATCATAAAGCTTTTGCAAAATAATACATCGTTAATCAGTTACAAAATACATTGTTGCATTACATCACAAAAGCATTATATAAATGGATGCCACCCAAAAAAGCTGAGTAACCGCCCCGTGCCATCCTCAACAATCATTACCTGCCAACTGGAAACACATAAAAGTCAGCGTTGCTGAGTGAGTGCTAGTTTTATAATAAAACATACTTTTCTTTGATAAAACCTTTCTTTACTTTCATGCGATCATACATCATACGTACACATAGATAATATCATTATTTTCTTCATCATTCATTCATTCATTCTTTAACTTTCGTTCATTCATTGTACGTCTTTAACTTTCACATTCTTTCATCTTTTCATCACTTCTTTCCATCAAACCATAAACTTTACCCTTCTGTTCGTGGTACTGAACCTAGGTCTATCATAGACCTTCTATAACGGTGCATCGCACCTCTGGCCACAGTACCTAAGGTAAAGTTTAGGTGTACCATTGCCATGCGCAATACCCTTCTGTTCCTGGTACTGGACCTAGGCCTATCATAGACCTTCTATAACGGTGCACCGCACCTCTGGCCACAGTACCTACGGTATGCAGCAATGGTTCTATACAAATGGTCAATCACAGTGTCAAGCTTTACCCTCTTCATGGCACACAGCCACGATTACTAAGGTCAAATGACAAGGATCCTGTTTCGAGTCTGTTGCGACAACAGGGTCGCTCACCCATACATTTGCTTGCAAGCTTTTCTTACTTTCATTCATTTATTAATGCATGCATTCATTCATCATGTTCCTCTTTCATTATCTTCCACTTTACGTTACATAATACTTTCATTTTATTCATTAACATAACGCGTAAAGCCACGGGAAAGATAAACATACATCATAATAAGGAACATCAACATACACAGTAGCATCGTCATACAGGGCATCATCATACATACATAACATACATCATGCATAAACATGCAACATCATCATGCCCAACATACCCTCTAAGACCCCAACAATCATCTCACTTGAACTTACGGGAACTTCCACGTCAAAACTTACATGTGCACTTTCCCCATAAAGTCAGAAATTAAACCACGCCTTTCCTCGGGTACACCAGCCTATTTGGGCGTATGGGCATCCTTCAGTCGCATGGCCACCATGCGACTGAACATCATGCGAATGGACCAATGCGGATGAACACCAATGCGGATGAACACCCAATCGTGCGAATGGACCTCATGCGGATGAACACCCAATCGTGCGAATGGACCTCATGCGGATGAACACCCAAGCGAATGAACACCTATGCGGATGACCTCATGTGGATGAAACCAATACGGATGAACACTTATGCGACTGGGACCTCAGTCGCATGACTCCCCATGCGACTGGCCCCCATTCGTGCGAATGAATCCTCAATCATGCGAATGGACCCTCAATCGTGCGAATGAACCCCAATCGCACCTCATTCGGCCGTATGGCCTCCATTCGGTCGCATTGCCCTAGCTGATGCTGAATGCAGTTCATCCCGAACCCAATCTGCCATTTTCGACCTCCAAGCTCATCCAAACTCATTCTAAGCCCAAATCAACCATCCTAGACCTTAGGAATGCATACCACAACACCATTCAAGCACACACAAGCCCGAAAACAAACTCCAAACGCACCACACGCAAACACATACAAATGGGTCAAACACACACACATACAAAAACGGGTTTACTATGCATTCCAGCCCCAAATCAGTTGAAAACGAGTAAAAGAGGGGTCCTAGAACTCACACAAACTACACCAAGAAGAGGAGCTTCGTTAAGACCCGCTACACGACGATTTCCAAGCCCGAACCCACTCGAACCAAGCCTTTTCTCTCTTGTCTCCCTTTCTTCTTCTCCTCTCTTTCTTTGCTGAAATATGGGTGTGGGGAGAGGGTAAGGGCTGCCCTCTCCCTTCAAATATCTCCACTTACCCAACTTTCACGCGTTGGCGAGTTTGGTCTCCTCGACTTTGGACTTTATTTATTTATCTTTCTTCGTCGGCTTCAAGGAAAATATCCGGGTGTTACAAAACCTAGAAGAATGGATTTTAAGCGGGTAGATATGTGTGACACTTTATTTTAATTTGTATTTGATATTGATACTCCTAGCTGGTCAACTTTGTTTAGTTTTTTGTTTGTATTTGATATTCTAAAAAGAGGAATATTTTGATTCGTAACGATGAAAATTTATGGATATCTGTTACTTTTTGGAGAATTGTGAATTGGTGCATTTGATATGAATCTTTTCGTACATGTGTTTGCATGTAATATGCTAAAAGATTATCTTCATTGTTGTTGTATTTTTCAAACATAATTGAAGGATTTCCTTAGCACTTTTTTTTAGATTTTAGTGCTGAATTTTTTATGAAATTTTGCTTAACTTAAGACATAAATAGGAGTAAAATAAATGTTGAACTTTGCATTCTCTTATTTTTTGGGTTAAAAAAAGAAAAATAAATGACTGATTAGCTAAACATAAAAACAATAAAAACTACCCATTTTGGTAAATATTTTCTAAAGTACACCAAATTAGTAAATATTTTTCATAACTACACCCATTTGGTAAATATCTTCCATATATATATATAAATTTTATATATATATATATATATACATATATAATATATATATACATACATATATATATACATATATACATATATATAATATATATATACATATATATATACACATATATATACATATATATATATATAGGATTGGGTTCAAGAGTTAACCCTCAATTAATGTGAGAACTCTTTAACCCAAAACAGTCAATAAGAACTTGACACCTCAACAATCTTGAACTAGGCATTAAGGGGTATTTTCATCAATTCCACCCAACTACCATTTGCATGAGTTGCTTTTGTGTCAGTACTTTATGTACTATGTCAACTCCATTTCACCAACCCATCACATCCATCTTTTTTCCACATCTCGAGTTCCATACCTTGTGTACTATATCCACCCACTTTCTTCATAACCATATTTTTTGATTCACCGCTTTACACATTTCATCCATCTTTAAATATTGTTCATCACTTTCCTTGTTAATATTTTTCCATTATCTACCGGTTACTTTTTTCATGGGTGGCGGTGAAGTTACCCCTCCACCCACTTCACAACCATTGCATGTAGTCGACGTTTGTGTGCATCCACCCGTACTCAACCCCGTTCCGCCATCACCACCTGTGCCAGTTGAAAATTCGGATATAGGGGCTCCCGTTCATGATGAAGAATCTCCTGCAACTGAAACTCCTCCACCAGACCCTGTTTATTCAATTTCTCCTCTCCGATACGTCGGTTATGATCGTCGTGGTTAGCTTTTATTTTGTTGTTCTTTTTTTCAGGGTTATTTTTTTGTTATTGCTACTTATTTTTTTTGTTTTTTCATGTCAATGTGTATTTTTGTTATTCTTTTTCTTGTTAAAGAAGTTTGAACCACATTAATCATTTGTATTAAATGTGTAATAGGTTTACATTTTTATGATGTTTTTTTGATTTTCGTGGGGCGAGACTCATAATCATTTTTGTATTAAATGCGTATTAAATTTTTATAATATTGGTACATTCCCTTTTTTTGGATTCAAAAGTGTGTCAGTTTTTAGTTACACACACTAATTAAATGTAAGTGTTTTTATAACAATGTGTAAGTATCTGTGACACATGTATTTTTTTAGGGTGTTATTTATGGTGTTAGGACTTTTTGTTGCAACACCCACCAAAACCTCATAAATAACATGTAATAAAATGCAATACATGTGTTACACATAATTAGTATGAGTATGTGTAACTGTGAGTATGTGTTACTCTTTAGCTTTTACATTTTTTTTGACTTATTCACAGTAAATATGTGTAACTGTATGTAACCCTATTTTAAGAAACACATGTAACATGTATTTTGGTGTTGTTTGTGGGTAGTAATGACTTTTCACACTATATGACTTTTCAGAAACAACATGTAATACTTTGTAATTTTAGGTAAATACATGTAAGGTCATGTAAGAAAAAACCTGTTGTACTAAAATGAACGTCTAAATGTTTCATTTTGTTTAGTTATACACACTAATTATATGTAAGTTTTTTTGACTTTTGACACTATATGCAACAACATCTAAGAACATGTAATTTCACTTATTACATGTAAGTACATGTAAGAAAAAACATGCTGCATTAAATTTTCATGTAATTATATGTGTATTATTATTTTTTAATAATATAGGTACATTCCCTTACGAGTGTTCATGTATGGGTTTTACTCGCATGGATTATCTTTGCAGACACATTTTCTGCGTTCTGCGTTTAAACAAAGTCACAGAAATTCCAGATGCTTATATATCTCCTCGTTGGTATCGTGAAAGTCTCCCAACTCAGGTTTTTAGTTTGCAGAACAGGCTCACAGTTGACACGAGCGAACAAGCTGTTTTAAGGAATGATGTTTTGCAGTGTGTGAATGATTGTGTTGATAAATTAAGGGACAACATTGATGGGTTATCTTGTTTAGCGACAAAGTTAAAGGAAATCAAGGAGGGAATTCAAGCAAACCAACCAACAGGAAATAGTTCTAATAGTAGGACAGAAGTTATCAAGATGATTGTTGGTGTTGAAGATGTAGTTAAAGTTAATTTAACAGCACCTCAAGGCATTAGAAACAAGGGATGTGGCACCAATTGACGATTAATTGGACCGGGGGAGAAAGCTATTGAGAAGAGTCTGAAGAAGCCAAGAGTGTGCAAAATATGTAACGAGTACACGCACCATGATTCTAGGAACTGCCACAAAAAGGTTAAGCCTGGAGCTGCCGACCCAACCCTCTAGGTTTGGAAGACACATCTAGTGTATTTTTTGGTTACCACTATGTTTTGTGGGTAACGGAAGGTGTTCTCATATTTCATTGACATTATAATATTTTGGGTAAACGTTGTAGTACGGTTGTTTGTTATGTTAGATCATTATGTTTCTTCGCCATATGTTTTTTGGTTACCCTTTAGTCTTGTGTGGGGTAACGCATACATATGGTATTATGAAACATCATTGATTATCCAAACTTTGTAACAACCATCTTTTTTATTTTGATGTTATGTGTTTATGTGTTTTTTTGTCTCCTGAAAGAATGTGAATGCAGTAAAAGAATTTTCTGGAAACAGTTAAGCTTTTTTTCTTTTATATGTGATTTTTTTTACATGTAATTACATGAAGTTACATGTTATTACACGTGGTTGCACATTTTGTAAAAACTCAAACTAACTCTGTGTAAGCTTATATAACCATGTGTAATAATGTGCAACAAAATGCGTCAACATGTAATACCATGTAATAATCAAAAACAGGTTTAAAATTTTACTTACCACTAACATTTTAATGTGATTATTACATGTTATTACATTATATTTTCAGTTTCCAGTATACATGATCCACAACATAATCTTATATTGTACAGTACATGTAATTACATGAAAATTACATGCTATTTATATTATATTACATGTAATTTCAGTTTCCAGTACAACTTATATTCATACACTCAATTACATCACGTCAGGCTCATAATGTGACCTTGCCTAAGTTTCATGTATTCCATTTATGTGTTTCATTCCACAACATATGTTCATTAAGGCTAGCATATATATATTGTCGTAATGTATACCGCCAAACGCACCTTATGGAAGTGACTGTTTACAACAAGTTATATTCATACAACAACGTATGTTTAAGTGTTACATCCACTTACCTCTTATATTAATACATCAAATTACCTTTTTTGAAAGCTACATACACAATGTCAGTTTTCTATCAATTTCTACATCATTTCACATCATATTACGATTTGTTACATTCTGCCATTTTCACAAAAGATACACAGCAACAATTTTTTTTGTCTAATACATCAAACGCATTTTCAAACATTTGAATGCCCATTCGTCCCAAAATATTTTTACAGCCCACTACAAGTCATGTTTAACATTAGATGACATTAAACAACAAATACATACAATTTTTTTCATTGTTCATGATAACATTTTCCCATCACCGCACTTTAACCTTTGAGATTGTAAGCCTCGGCCAGCACCTTTTCCTTGTGAATGTTTATATCCGAGAGCACTATTCTAGCTGCATATTTCATCCTTAGAATTTTAATTTGTGACTTCAATGCTTTTTTGTTAGATTAAGGATATTCTTCCTCCCTTGCTTTCTGTTAAATTCCAAAAAAATACGTAACAGGAAACGAATCAGTACGTACTTACATGTTCTTAATCCTACAAAACATGTTCCCCCCCAACCCAAACCCAATTCAGCACCTTATTTACATGTTTTTACATATGCAGGAAGAGAGTTGGATTGAGTCGTACAATGGGTACACATTTTCTTTCATTCTAATACTAAGTTAACTATAATTATACATAATAAAAGCTAAAATGCCTGTGTGCAAAGATACAGAGTTGAACGTATTAGGGCGTTGACTAATCTTTCTCCTACATGTTATTACATGTAGTCACATGTTCTTACATAATTATACTTAATATTACAGTGAATTTCAAAAAACAAAAACTACCATGACTACTCCCTTTTAATAAAACCGGATTCTAATTTCAGTCAAACTCAATTTACTTAAACAGAAATCTAAACAACACGTACTTTCATCTTATCAATCCAACCAAAAATGTCCCCCCCTCTTTTAACCACCCCAGTAACTTTTTTTACATGGACTTACAAGATACATTAAAACAGTTCAATTTTGAGTGTTACGATGGCTACACATTTCTAATATTGTATTAGTAACTTAATTATACATTATACTACAATGAATCTCTGGTTTGACCAACGACACAATGACTACTACATAAGAATGACAAACGATTACACAACAGAACATTGTATAACTCAACTAAATGAATTTTTTTTATTACACCTTTCTTACAGTTAATTACAATATACCCACTTTTTAAGAAAACGTTTTGGTTATGAAAAATTTATAACTGCATAAACTACAAAGCTATACGTATGTACAAAAAAACATGCCCATGAATATGTTATATCATTTTTATGCCGGCTATTCCTATTCTTTTAAATCCCCAAAATAAAACCCCCAACTTTACAACTAACAAGCACGTATATTTTAATATAATTAAAGAAGTGGGTTCCCAATTTGAATCTTCACTAAGTTAACATTTTCCTCAGTTTCATTGAACAATAAAGGCACATTAACATAAAGATTGACGATCAACATAACATCACACTGATTACATAACAAATACAAAATCACATTTTTAGGGTTTACAGGCATAGAAGGAAAACCAAACTAAACCACATCGACAGTGTGTACAATTGGTTTCAAACACCCTAATTTGCTACTTAATTTCATAAAATTAACGATCATAACAGATTTTGGAACGCCATTTCTAACGTGCGGATAACTATTTAAACGACTTACCCAATTGTTGTCTCCTCCATTTTCTTCTCCATCCAGATGATTCTCCTTTCCTATGAACGGTTTCCGTCGATCTCACACAAAACCCAAAACGATTAACCAATGCTTCGTCTGAACGGTTACCGTCGATCGATTTTGAAGTACTCGAACAAGGAACAAAAGAGGGAAACAGAAATTTTGGGGGTGGGAACTTCTTTTCTGAAATGTAGAATTGCTCAATGTTTCATATGAAAATTTTGAAAGGGGGTGGTTGCGAAGTTGATTGATGTGACGGTTACTTTTTGGGCACCCATATCTGTGTACGGTTAGTACTTCAAGACCCATGTAAATTTACATACATACCCTTTAAAGGGAAAGTGAAACCTGCAACCTTTAAAAGTTTAATAACAAATATTTCTGGCCCTTAGATCAAGAATTGCTTTAGAGATCAATGGTTCACATAGGGTTAAAGGGTTTTGACAAAAACAATGGGTTCTCATTATAACCTCATCCTATATATATACACACACATATATATACATATATATACATATACATATATATATATACATATACATATATATACATATATATACATATATATATATACATATATATATATATATACATATATATATACATATATATATACATATATACATATATATATATATATGTGTGTGTGTGTATATATATATATATATATATATATATATATATATATGAAAGGTTTCTAAGAAAACCAATAGTTATGCGAAAACCAAAGAAAACCACAATCATAACCTTTTTGTTCTTTTAATTGCTAAAATGTTAATTAAGTGTTTGTTACATATATGTTGAGCATAAATACGAGAATGAGAGTTTTACTTATACGTAACACTACTTTGAATACAAAATGGTTACTATACGTAACCTATATGTGACGTGTTTGTAAAACTATGTTACGGTTTTCATTTTGACCCATACCCTCATCTAAATATACACACACACATACATAGAGTGTAGTGATAAAAAATCTATAAACTATATGTTCGGTTTCATTGGTTTTATTTAGTTTTCAGATAACAATGTAAAAGTACTTCAACTTTATATATACATATACATATACATATATATACATATATATATATATATTAAGAAGGGGAAACATATAATTGATTTTAGGCTTTGAAAAATATATGATTTATGATCTTAAAAAAACATGTAAAAGTACTTCAACTTTATAATTATGGTAGGGTTATAGTAAAAATGAAATTTAATCTAAAAAGCCTAACAAGAATTATGAGCTTGTCATGTGTCCTTTTATTATTTTAAAGAATAAGAGATTTTGGTCATTGTGTCAAATATATCAGTTAATTTTATCAGATACATCAGGTTGTTGTGTCTTATATATTTATTGTGTTTTATATGTTTATTGTGTCATACATTGGACATCATTTGTTATGTGTAGTAATCATTATGTTTTACGTTTTAGATCACTTTGTGTTATTTTGTCATTGTTTTATACATTGTAAACTGGTTATCTATCATTGCATTTCACAGTTAGAAGCATACAATGATAATTTTACCAATGTATTTTTTATAACTTATAGTGTTAAAGATACAAAATGTTTTATATTATTATTATTTAATAGATTACATAAACTTGTTTTTGTCTATCATTTTGTTTTACCATTATAAGCATACAATGATGTTATTTCACCAATATATTTTTCAATATTCATAGTATTCAAAATAATACAATGACGATCAAAATACATAATGAGACATTATGTTATTTTGTCATTATTTCTAATGTATTAGACTAATTAGTTGTTGATTTATTATTATATTTTACATACTAGAGATACGCAACAATGTTATTTTATCATTATATTTTATAAAATTAATCATTTTAGAAAAAAACACAATAGTATTCAGAAAAACACAACAACTAACAAGAATACACAATGATCTGCACTAAAAACACAATGACGAGAGTTGGGATTAAAAACATATATTTTTTATCTTTTTATATAACAATATTGTACTCGTTTTAAAGATAAAAAAACACCCGTTTTTTGGTGTAATTTTTGTAAAAAAATAATATTGTACATAAACGTTATGAATGTTTTAAGAAAATGAAGGAATTTGCAAAAAGTTAACAAAAGTGACTGTTACTAAAATAAATATTTAACAAATGTAGAAGACTATAAAAGGCTTGGCAAAACAACTAAAACTGAATAAAGATGGTTTTGATCAAGCTCAAGTCATGCGAGACAGTGATGTCGTGCGAAAGAGGGAAGTCACGCGAAAAGAGCATCCGCGCGATAAATCTAGTCACGCGAGAACCTAGTTGTTTAGTATAAATAGATTTGTTTTTTCGCTCTTGTAAGCAATTTTTCAGTAGTTCTGAATTTCTTGCTTTTCGCTTGTAATATCTCTGTGCATTTGCACAAGATTGTAATCGTTTGATTATCAATTGAATCGTTTGAATTATTGATTTCTTCTTCCAATCTCAATTACATTCCGCATTCTTGAGATTGAGATCTTGGTTTATTGTTCTTGGGAGATTTCTGAGTTTTACAATTGGTATCATAGCATTTGGCTCTAGAACTAAGATTAAAAGAAGTTTTTAATTGATTTGACAAGTTCTTTATCTTGCTCATTCATTCGGTTACTTGAGAGTTCAATTTGGAGTTGTTGTGCTGCTGAAAATTCGAAGATATTGATCATTTGGACTGAATTTGTAAAATTTGACTGAGTTTCAATCAAATTTGAACTTAAAAGTGAAAGAAAAGTGATAAACTTGAACTAAAATGAATCAAATTGGAACAAATCAGTGAATCTGAGGTGAAAAGTTGGTAAAATTCACACTTGAAAACTGGTTTTGTGTGAAAACATCTGAACTTTTCGCACGCTAAAACTCTCTTTTCGCACAGGCAGTTATTTTGCTTTTCACGTGATTTCGCTTGGTTGACAAGTGGAAATCTCGCACGAATCTGATTTTCGCGCGAAATTGTTGTCGCGCGATTTGAATTTTCGCACGAAAGTTTGTTCTTTGGTTCACTTTAACAACATGTCTTCATCAACACCTAATTTGAAACATCTTACTGCATCTCTTCACTTAGACACTGAAATTGGCACTGGGAATAAGCTACCTAGACTTCTTAGTGAGGATGACTATGCTGATTGGGCTTATAGGTTCGAGAATCATGTTATCTATACTGAACCTAAAATGTGGATGTCAATCAAGTATGGTCCTTATATCCCATTGTATAAGAATGACAAAGGGGAGATGGTTAAGAAACCTGAACACTTATGGGATGAGGATGATATGAAGAGACTCGAGCTAGATGACAAGGCATATGCTGCTATCACCACGGCCTTAACCACTGAGATATCTCACAAGGTTAAAGAATTCAGAGGAGCTAAGGTTTTGTGGGATGCTTTGGAAACTCAAATTATGGGAAACAAAGACATGAGGGAAAGTAAGAAAGATATGTTGAATCAAGAATTTAACATGTTAAATCATGTTGTGGGAGAGTTGTTGGATGTTCAGATAGCCAAATTTGTGAAACTGGTTACGAAAATGAAAAGTGCTGGAATAACACTGGAACCAATCATGGTTAATAAGAAGCCGCTGAATTCACTTCCTTACAGTTGGAATCACAATTGTACTTTGATCAAAAGAACTAAAGACTTGTACACACATCCTCTGACTGATTTAATTTCCACTATCAAGTCTTATGAAATAGATGATAAGCAGAGAGCTGCAAATCATTTGAGTTCTTTGGGTGCTGAAGCAACTGCTTTATATGCTAAAATGTCTAGCAATCCTAATTACTATGTCAGTTATACTCAGATGTGTCAGCAACAGCAAACAGGAAGTTCAGCATCTCCTAAGATTCAACCAGTTATGAACCCACAAGTTCAAATTCCAGCTGTTCAACATTATTCCCCCATCATTCATCAACAAATCCCTCAAACTCCAGCTCCATAGAGTGTTCAACAAGCTTATGTTGCTACCACAAATCCTTCAAAACTAACTGTTCAGATTGCAGAGGAACATCTTGCATTATTCACTACTTTCATGTCTAGTTATGAAGCGTTCATGGCTGGAAGACTTACTGCACCAAATGTTTTGATTGATGATCTTCAACAAGTTAACCCTGATGATGTGGAAGAAAATGATATTAAGTATCAAATGGCAATGGTGGTGTACAGGGCTAAGAATTTTGCAAGAAGAACAGGAAGGAAGATGTTTGGAGTAAACAACTCAAGCAAAATTGGTTTTGACAAGTCTAATCTAAGATGTTATAACTGTGATAAACCAGGACATTTTGCTAGAGAATGCACTGAACCTAAGTCTGGTCAAGCTGAAGGAACCAAAAGAATGGTCACTATGGAGGTTGAAACTAAGAAGGATAAAGCAAGTTCATCTGGAGGTAACAAAGCATTAGTTTCACAAACTAATGCTGAGTATGATTGGTCAGACCAGATGGAAGCACTTGATTTGAAGTTATCTACAGTTTTGATTGCTCAAATTGTTACTGAACAAGAGGAGGATGAGAATTTGTTTACTGAGTTTGTATTAGATGATCTATTGAATGGTGTGTCTGTTGAGAAGGAAGCAGAGATGAAGAAGTTAAAGTTGATGAAAGTGATGTGAAGAAAGAGGAGGAAGAAAAGTTTGTTGAGAAGAAGAAAGAAATAGAAGAAAACACTGTTGAGCCTCCAGTCAAATGCAAGTTTGAAGATTCAACGACTGTCGATGTTGCTCCAGTGGAAGAACATGTTGATGCAATTAAAGCTTTTATGGTGAAGAATGTTGAAGAATAAGAAGGTGGAAGCTCAGAATCAAAGGTATATGATGATTTATGCACAAATTTATGTATTGAGAAAGTTCAAAGGTACAGAGTTCATAATGAGAACTTGATAATGGAAGTTGAAAAACTTCAATATCAAGCTTGAAAACACAAGTCAAATGAAAAGATTTTTAAAGAAAAACTTGAAGGTTTAAATAAAACGGTGTACAACTCACAATTAAATCTTCATGATAAAGAATGTACAAATAATGATGTGACTAACAGAAATAATGAACTCGCCTTGGAAATCAATCGACTCAACAGTGAACTAGCCTCGGCTAAATTGACTGTTGAAAAGTTTGAACTTTCATCAAACATGGTTGAAGGTATTATCAAATCTCAAATGACTCAGAAGATAAAAGGAGGAAAATGTGGTGTTGGATTTTCGAACATCGCTCCACCAATCAATCATGATTATTCATGTTTGCCTTCATTTGATGTCATTTCTGATTGTGATATGAGTTATGGGATAGGTTTTTACCTTCTTCAGACTTAAAACCTTCAGTCAAAATAAATTTGACTATTGATCCTATCATAATAACAAAAACTAAACAATCAACTGAAAATTTTTGTGCAGATAATTTGAAGGTGGATGGTTTGGTTGAAGAGTGGGAAAGTGATAGTGATTGTGAGAATGAAAGAGAGAGTTTGAAAAATAAGAATGTAAAAGATTTCAAATCTGATTGTAATCAAACTTCATTGAGGAATGAAATGAATGTCGCTTTAAATGAAAGAAAACCAAATTTCAACAGTAATTTGAATGAAATTTAAAGGGCTAATCATAAAGTTAATCTTGAAAAAGATTTTAAAAACATATTTGTTTCTAAAGGTTTAATTGAAGATGAAGATTATATTTTTAAAGAAATGAATTTTCGATTCTTTAAAAATAAACTTCATCAGAATGCTAATCCTATGAAACAAGATATGTGTAGCCCAGATGTGCAAAAGACTAGTCCTTCTTCTTCAATTCTGAAACTTCAAAAGCCTGGTCATTCTCCAGCATCAATCTGCATAACAAAGCCTGGTCATTCTCCAGCATCAATTCGAATAACAAAGCTTGGTCCTACTCCAGCACAATCTAAAACTGCTCCAATTCCAGCATCATCCGTTCAAATAGCCAAAGAAGATAAATCTAACATTTCAAGTGTTCATAAATCACCTATTTCCTCGAATCTTTCTAAGATGAACAAGCAATTATGCAATGAAGTAAAGATACGAGAGACTGTGCAGAAAGTTAAACCAAAATGTCAATCTGATTTTGGTTTTTATGACAATTTTTATAATTGTCATCCACAGTTTGTTTTTCACACACAACAACGGAAATGTTATCAGTGTGGAAACATAAATCATCTCGTAAATAATTGTCCTTATTGACAAAAATCATCAAGCAGACAACGATTTCATAATTCTATTGCTCATAATAGAAAAATGTTTTTCAAAACAATTGAGAACAAAAGTTGTATATGTAAATGATGTCGAAAAGAACAAAAATTTGAAAAATGATTTAAACGACAAATTACAATTGAGAAGTGTTAAAGAAACTATTAATGTGCAAAGCAAATATAACAATCTCAAATCATTTTGTCTAACTGCAACACAGAATGTGCTCAAGTCTTGTTTGACTTGGGTACCAAAGACTAAGTAATTCTCTCAAATGCAGGAACTACCACAAAAGATCATAGAAAGCCTATGGCATGTGGATAGCGGTTGTTCAAGACATATGACTGGAAATTTATCTCTACTTCAAGATGTTCAGTCTTACAATGGAGGAAGAGTAATATTTGCTGGTGACAAAGGAGGTCGCATTACTAAACGTGGTACAGTTACAAATGGTGTATTCAGTTTTGAAAATGTCAACTTTCTTGAGGAATTAAAACATAACCTGCTAAGTGTGTCTCAAATTTATGACAAACAGTATTCTACACACTTCACTAATAAAGAATGTTTAATCATAAAACCGGGTTTTGTGATTCCTGATGAATGGGTTTTGATGAGGACTCCGAGAGATAATGATACATATCTTCTTGATATGCATTGTTCTAATTATTTGGTAACAGCTTCTTGTCTATTATCCAAAGCCTCGGAGAATGATTCCATGTTATGGCATCATCGGTTGGGACACGTAAATCTTAAAAATATAAATAAACTGGTACGTGGAAATCATGTCATTGGTTTACCTGAAAAGGAATTTCAATTAACTGAACATTGTTTGTCATGTTCCAAGGGTAAACAACATAAACTTCCTCACAAACCAATTGCACACAACTTAATCGAATCAATCTTACAACTTCTACATATGGATTTATTCGGTCCAGTAAGTATTTTAAGTTTGGGTCGATGATCTTATTGTTTGGTTGTTACTGATGACTTTTCAAGATTTACTTGGGTGTTTTTCTTAGCATCTAAGGATGAGACTCCATGTTGGACCAAAAGAATCAATGAGCCAGATTAGAAAAACCTTTAAGTCCCACAAGACATCACAACAACTGCTGAAGGCCTCATCAGCTGTTTGACAAAGTCTGAAGATAAACAGCTGAAGACTAAAGTACTGAAGACCATCAGCTGAAGTATAAATACTGAAGTACAAAGACTGAAGATAAAGACTGAAGACATCAGCTGATGTAAACAACTGAAGACATCAGCTGATAACAACAACTGAAGTTCAAGTCTGAAGTCCAAGTACTGAAGCCTTCAGAGTTTGTCACAACGGCTGAAGAAGTACTCTTCAGTTGTTATGATGGTTTCCTTTCAGTCTTTTTTTTCAGTAGCTTTATTTCTATTTCAGCATTTGTAAAACGACTGAAGAGCATGTTCTTCAGTCGTTATAGTTTCAGTAGTTTCTTATCAGTAGCTGTAGAGATAGTTTACACTTGTCTTTTGTAAGAAGATGTCAGCTGTTTGACATCTTCAGTAGTTGTGTAACTATCAGTAGTTTGTTGTGATAACAGTTAGATGTCACTGTCAAGTGACATCAGCTGACGTCATCTTTCCCTATAAAAGGAAAGATGACCTAATTGTAATTTGCCGAAGCTTATATTGAATGAAATACATCTTTTATGCAGAAACTCTCTCTTATTCTATAACCGTACTGTTTCATTGATAAATCTATTGTGTTCTTGTTTGAATTTGTTAATTCGTGTACTAATTCAGCTGCCGGTTGTTGGAAATCAGGGTGAGACTATACAATCAATGAAATCAGCTGACGTCATCTTTCCCTATCAACAACGCCGGTTGTTGGAAATCAGTGGTGCATGGACCATACAAGCCTATAGTGAGTGTTCCTGAATCAAATGAGAAGGTTCCGAAGAAACCTGATCAATATTCGGATGAAGATCTAAAGCTGTTCGAAATTGATGCTAAAGCCCATGGAATTCTGGCCATGGCATTGCCTAATGAAATCTATTCAGGACTTATGCATCATGAAACTGCTCATGATCTCTGGGTTGCTCTGAAGGAACAATTTGGAGGAACTGATGAGGTCTTAGCAAACACTAGGGAAATCATCGCCCAATAATATGAGACATTCTCTCATAGGAAGGGTGAGACTCTGACTCAACAGTTTGAGCGATTCTCATGTTTGATTTCTGAGCTGAAGATGGTTAAACAAGAGTATTCAAACAGCCAGATGAACAACCGATTCCTCAGATCATTGCCTGAGAGATGGGACACATAAACTATTTTCCTATGCTCTAGTGCAAATCTGAGCACTCTATCTCTCACCCAACTTCATAGGAAACTGCTTACATTTGAAAGAGAAATAGAACAGAAAACGAAGTTTTTATCATCTGGTAAGCTCACTGATGACTTTGTATCAGGCAATACTGCACTGATAGGTTAGGAGTCGGAATATGCTGCATCAGAGAGTGCCTATGATGAGCATATTGATTTCTCTACTAATACTGAACATGCTTTTGTTGGTGTTGATGGTAGTTCAGGTGGTAGCAGTGATAACTTATGCTTTTTGATGGAGGATCTGAAGGGCATTCCAGATGATGATCTGGAAGAGATGGATATTTTGAGCCAAATGGCAATGATCAATATCAGATCTCAAAAGTTCTATAAAAGAACTGGTAGGAAATTTCCTGGACTCTCAGGCAAAACCAAAGTTGGTTTTGACAAGAGCAAGTTGAGGTGTCACAAATGCCATAGGCTTGGACACTTTTCTAGAGAGTGTAGATCATCTGGATCTAACTCTTCAGCACCCTTTGTGACTTTCCCAAGCAATAGCTCACAGAACAAAGGGCAGCATTTTACCAGTTCTGGTCATCCATCACAAGCTCAGTCATCACCTGCATATTTTGTCCCTCAAGGTCATATGCCATATCCTTACCCCTGCTTCTACATGCCACAGACCAGTCAAGTTCAAGCACCCATTGCTCAACAACCACATGCTCTTCCTGAGCCTCAACCATCCTAATCTCATCAACAACTCAACCTTAACAACATAGCTTTTTCACCCCAGGAGTTGTTGACTGGAGCAGTTTACCAGATGATATGTCTGGTCATGAACAACTGTTTCCTGGTGCTGGTCAACATGGTGGTGACAATCCTTTTGGAAATCTTGCTCTCATGGCCCTGGAATCTGCTGATAGCTCATCCTCCAATGCCTCCATATCATAGGTATCACAGGTATCCTCTGAGTCCAAAGCCAAGTTATGTTCTGAAACATGCATAGCCATAATTGCATATATTAGAGAAGCAAATGTAGCTTTAATTAACAAAAACCTTGAGCTAGAGCAAATAATTTCCAAAAGAAAAGCTGAATTTGAGTCTGTGATTAATGATAAAAATGATGAGATTTATAAACTTAAATTCCAAATCACTGATGATAAGGCTAGGGAAGAGGTACTTCTAGAGAAGTATAGAGACCTCAAAGAAACACTTGCAGCTACCCAGGTAGAGTGTGATCACTGGGTACAATCCTGCAAGGGTTTTGAAATGCTTCTCAGCAAGCAATCAACTTCCATTGTAAAGTTTGGCATTGGTTATAATCACACTGCTCCTCCTACAAATTTCACTCCCAGAGCAGATGTAGAATCTGATGGAGAAAGCAATAACCAATCCTTCTCATCATGTGATTTACTATCTGATACAGCACCATCAGAGGTTGAAGTCAGCATTAATTCCTCACAGAACCAATCAGCTGATATTGATGGTTCAAATGCTGACACTCACATGATCAAAAAGTTGATCACTTCAGGTGTTATCTCATAAAGTACTGAAAGTACTGAAGAGCAAGTTATAACACCTGAAGAACAAACCCAAACTACTGCAAGTACTAAAGGGAAGAAAACTGCAAGTAGAAAGGGTGGGAAAACTACTGAAGAAGATATCAGGAAAGCAAGTACTGCAAGTAAGAAAACTGCAAGTACTGATAGCAAACTGCTGAAGAACAAGTCTTCAGTAGTTTCATCTTCTTCAGCAGATGATCAACTAAAGATGAAGAAAAAGCCATGTGAAATATGTGGTTTATTCAATCATCTTACTGATGATTGCTGGTATAAAAAGGGCTCCAAACTCAAACACAATAAGAACATTAAAAAGAAAATGGACAAAATGAAAACTGAGTTTGAGACCAAGTTTGTACCAGCAACATCAAAACCTGTAACCTCAAAGTCTAAAAAGAAATCCAAAAAGGAAGGGGCTAATCAGGCAACAGCTGAGGTTGCTCAAAGGAAGATGGTACAATACAGGAATCCGTCAAACTCAAGTACTAATGTGTCTGATGAGCTGAAGGCTTTATCACAAAATCAGACACAACTTGTTATGATGGTTCAACATCTATTGGGGAGAGTCAACCAATTAGATGCTCCTGTGCTGAAACCACAGAAAAGGAAATCCAAGCCAAAGGAATCTTCTTCTACACCATCTCCTTCACCTCAGGCTGTCATTCATAACAAACCAGTTAGTATACCATCTGTTGATAAGAACAGACCCAAAACCAAAAAGGTTTAGGTCTCAAAAGCTAACTAGTCTATTGTGATAATTGCAGGGTTCTTCAGCATGCCAAAGAAGCATCTGGTATGTAGACAGTGGAGGGTCCATGCATATGACAGGGAGCAGCTCTCTTCTTCATGACTACTCTTAAGGAAAGAAGGAGTTTGTCTCTTTTGGCAATGATGTTAAGGGTTACATCATCGGCAAAGGCTTTGTTTCCAATGGGGAAATAAGGTTTGATGATGTTAACCATGTGGAGAATCTCAAGTACAACCTCTTGAGTGTCAGTCAAATGTGTGATAAAGGCCATGTTGCTCTTTTCACCAGTCAGAACTGCAGGATTCTGTCATCCAAAGTTTTGAGTTTGATTGATAAGGTGTTGGATGATTATACTCTCCTGAAGGCCAACAGGACAGGAAGAGTATATGCCTTAGATCTTTCTAAGAAAATAGATCTAAAAGGCCATCCTTGCCTATTTTCCAAGGCTTCTCCTCAAGAATTTACTCTATGGCATAGAAGGTTGGGTCATGTGAATCTCAAAAACATGAACCAGCTGATACACCATGGTTTAGTAAGAGGGTTGCCTATGAAGGAGTTCAAATGTGAAGACAACTGCACTGCTTGTTTAAAGGGAAAGCAACACAAAGTTTCATTCCCTCGAATAGAAGAGCCAAAGTCCACTGCCTGCTTGCAATTACTGCATATGGATCTTTTTGGTCCTGTCAGAGTTATGAGCATGGCAAAGAAGAAATACTATCTGGTAATTGTGGATGATTACTCTAGATTTGTATGGACTTTCTTCTTGCATTCCAAAGATGAAGCTGCAAAAGCTATTATGAACTTTGTTATATATGTGGAGAAGTAGTATTCCCTTCCAGTCAAGTGTGTGAGGAGTGATAATGGCACAGAATTTAGAAATCACACACTTGATGACTTCTACCTGTCAAAGGGAATCAAGAGGCAGTTTAGCATTCCAAGAACTCCTGAACAAAATGGAGTGGTGGAGAGAAAGAACAGGACCCTTATTGAAGCTGCAAGGTCAATGTTGGCGGATTCAGGATTCCACTGACCTTTTGGGCTGAAGCTGTCAACATAGCTTGCTATGTGCACAATAGAGTGTTAGTAAATCAAAGGTTGATGAAGACTCCTTATGAAGTACTACATCATTTGGCCCCTTTGATTTCATTCTTTAAAGCATTTGGGTGTCCCTGTTACATTCTCAACACAAGCAATCCACTCCAGAAGTTTGAATCAAAGGTGGATGCAGGATATTTTGTTGGTTATTCATCAACTTGCAAGGCATATAGAGTTTTCAACTGAAGAACAAAGATAGTTGAAGAGACTCTGCATGTGAAGTTTAATGAATCTCCAAAGGACAAGATTCCATAAAACCCTATGGAGTTATTTGATTTGGACATACTGCAATATGTTCCTTATCAGGCTCCAGCTGTTGCTCCTGTCAACAGTTCTCCACCTAGTGGTACTGATGATGATGTAGCCAGTACTCACCTTTTCAGGTTTAGTGACCAACTGCCTGAGTCACCTAAACCTGATGCTCCTGTAGCTTCAGCAACTCCATCCACAACAAATGCTGATGAGATTTCTGAATCCTCTACTTCATTTGAATTGCCATCACCAATATGGTTTCAAGAATCTGCATCACCATCTGTTGCTGCTGAAGGTCCTATAAACACTTACGCAGATCTCATTGTTTATCAAGAGCTGAAGAATCACCCAATGTCTCAAATCATTGGTGTTATCAATGCTGGAGTTTCAACAAGAAGTCAATTATCCAATTTCTGCTTCTATGCTCTCTTCATCAGTCAGCAAGAGCCAAAGAACTATCATGTTGCACTAAGAGACAATAGATGGGTTAAAGCAATGTAGCTTGAGCTTCTTCAGTTCAAAAAGCAGCAAGTATAGGAGCTTGTTCCTTTACCCCAAGGTAAGTGTGCAATAGGCACTAAATGGGTGTTTAGGAATAAAACTAATGAAAAGGGCCAAATTGTTAAGAACAAGGTCAGGCTGGTTGTACAGGGGTTTGCACAAGAAGAAGGTATTGATTATGATGAAACCTTTGCCCCTGTAGCCAGACTGGAGGCAATTAGATTGTTCTTAGCCTATGCTACCTTTCACAATCTTAAAGTTTTTCAAATGGATGTCAAAAGTGCCTTTTTATATGGTAAAATAAAAGAGAAAGTTTATGTGTGTCAACCACCAGGTTTTGAGGATAATAAACATCCTGATTGGGTGTATAAGCTTGATAAGGCTCTATATGGGTTGAAACAAGCTCCAGAGCCTGGTGTGAAACATTATCAAATTTTCTTCTATAAAATAATTTCACTAGAGGCTCCATTGATAAAACTTTATTCATAAAGAAAGTGGGACAACATAAGCTACTTGTTCAAATTTATGTTGATGATATTATTTTTGCATTATCTGATCCACAGTTGTATGATGAATTCACAAAGCTAATGAAGCAAAAGTTTGAATGAGTGCCATGGGAGAATTACAGTTCTTTCTAGGTTTGCAAATCAAACAAAGAGCTGATGGAACTTTTATTCATCAGTCCAAATATAAAAGATCTTTTGAATAAGTTTGATTTACAAAACTATAAGCCCTGTTCTACTCCCATGAGCAGCACCACACAACTGGATGTTGATCAGAAAGGTAAAGCGGTTACTGAAACCCTTTACAGATGTATGATTGGGTCCTTGATGTACCTTACAGCTTCTAGACCAGACACTATGTTTGCAACATGTGTCTGTGCTAGATTTCAGGCTGCACCTAAAGAATCCCATTTGATTGCAGTCAAAAGGATCTTTAGATATTTGCAAGGTACTCAATCACTAGGACTTTGGTATTCCACTAGGCATTCTTGCAAATTAGTTGCTTTCTCTGATAGTGACTATGCAGGATGCAAAGTAACCAGAAAATCAACTTCTGGAGGATGCCAATTCCTAGGCAATTGTTTAGTTTCTTGGCAGAGTAAGAAACAAACATCAATTGCTACATCCACTGCTGAAGCTGAGTACATTGCTGCTGCAAGTTGTACATCCCAGGTACTCTGGCTTCAGAATCAATTATTGGATTATGGCATTACAGAGACTAAGACTCCATTACTAATGGATAGTGCTTCAGCTCTTTGTATTGTTAAGAATCCAGTCCAGCATTCTAGGACCAAACATATTGAGATCAGACATCATTTTATTAGGGATTGCTATGAAAAAGGTCTGATTGATCCAAAGTTTGTGCCTAGTGCTAATGAGCTTGCAGATATATTTACTAAGCCTTTAGATAGAGCCACTTTTCAAAATCTGGTGCTAAGGGTTGGTATGCTGCAGCTGGAATAAATTGACTGATACTAATGTTGATCAGCCAAGTACTGATGAGCATTAGTATACAAAAGTCAAATATAAGTACTGATGAGTTATTTAGTCTTCAGCATTTTTCATAACTACTGAAGACTAACATACTTCAAAGTACTGAAGTGCATTATTTGTTGAAAACAGCTAATGTAGTTACAACTACTGATGTGGTTATAACTACTGATGCCTAATTTTCACAAATAAGTACTGAATAGCAAATTTTGTCCACAAGTACTGATGAGTAATTTTACACATAAGTACTGAAGACAATATTTGTTCAAAAGCTCTGAAGAATAAATATTCACAAGAGCTAAAAGCCAATGAAACATCTGAAAGTCAGACAAAGTCTGATGAGTAAATGTTGAGGTCAGAATGAAACAACCGAATTGACGACAACAGCTGATGAGTAAATTTTACTCTTCAGCTGATTTCATTAGTTTTTGTTTCATATCCAAACAACTGAAGGACAAAACCATGTCTTCAATAGTTTTACAACTACTGATGACTAACACCAAGTCCTCAGTTGTTTACAACAACTGAAGCAAAACCATGTGTATCACCTCTGAAATCTAGCCCATTTAGGAAGCTTAATGTATTATAGGAACCAATAAAGGTCCGGATTGATTTGGGCTTACTAAAGAAACCTTGCAAAACAAAACTAGCCTTTTGGGCCCAATAAGCCCAATAAGGGACCGAACTCATAACAAGGCCCATTTAATGCCATATGCATGTTTACGAACTAATTAAATGAGAAACCATGAAACAATGAATTATTAGGTGATTTGAAACAACTATGGAAAGATCCAAGCTAAAAACAGATTCAGAACCCATACCGGGTAAAATCCGGCAATTTACCGCGTACTACGTCTGAATTCCATCAGAAATCCTTAAAATAGCTTGTCATTCAATCTAAATCATTGTTAACCTTAACTAATATCATAAATAATGCTCTCTAAAAGATTTTTTATCAATCATGCATAAACAACGGAATTTCGTAACTGAAACGCGAATACCGGTTTTCACCGGCATTTTAAATGTCATCTGATACGTCGACCGAGCCTCGTAACTACGTAAAAAATTATCTAATCATTGTTTATTATCATATCGTATTAAATTGGTGAGTGATACGTTGTCTGGAATAAATGCGTTCCGAAACGCGACCATGACGCGAACCGGGTTACGATCAGGTCAAACCCGAGAATTCGTCAGATAAGGCTGTAACGTGACTAACATAGGAAGTTAATGCTCAAAATATCATTTTAATACTTGATTGCATATAATTTGATATTAAAATGATCATAATAACGCTCATTCGATAAAAACGCGTAAAACCGTAAACGTGGTGATTACGCGGTTATCTGCAAAATTCGTTTAATTATTCGATATGTTTTTAATACGATAGAATTTATAATCTTGGAATATTTATAACTTTTTGTATAACCGAATCTAACGGGAAAAGAAAAGTTTAACGTTGCGCGAAAACTTAATCGAACGTGTACGAACCGACCCGTATTCGAACCCATCATCTAACCCTAGTATATAAACAACTTTTTCCCCATTTTAGGGTTTCAAAACCAAAATTTGGGCAGAGAGAGAGATCCGCGACCCCCTCTCCCCCTCCTCTCTCCGGCGGTTTTCTGGCCACCGGCGGCGATTCCGGCGACGCCCCGATGACTACCATATATCAAATCGAAGCTCTCGTAAAGATGAACACGATGGCAGTGGTGGTTTCTTCTGATTCGCAACGAAGAGGAAGTTATGGACGAGAGAAGGAGGAGTGGCGGCTAGGGTTCCGACGAGGTTCCAGCCACCGCAGCCGGCGACTGGCGGCGATTGGCGGCGAGTGCTACCCATGCCCTTCTTCGTATCGACGAGATCTTTCCAATGGTGGTAGCCTCACCCTCTAACTCGTAGCAGATTGAAAGTTATGAGGCAAAGAAGGTGGCGGCAACTGGGTTTGGTTCGAAGGGCTGTATTGGTTGTCGCGGTTGGAGGGTTTCGTGTGGCTGCTGTTGATCGCGGCTATTAGTGGGGAAGTGGTGATGAAGACGCGGTGATGGTGAACGTGGTGGGAGCTTTAGGTGGCGACCAAGGGCTGTTGGTGGCGGTTGAAGACCCGGTTGCGCCGACGATGGTTTTGGTGGCTGTTGTTAGTATCGGTCGCAGCTATGGGCTATAGAAAATGGTGGAATAGGTCACGAATGGGGAAAGGGATTGGCTGGTGTTGCTGCTGGTAGTCAGTGGCAGATTGTGGCTATGCTTGTCGGGTGTTAATGTTGGATGTCGGTTGTATTGGCTATGGTAGACGAAAGAAGGTGGTTATGGTTGTTGTTGGTCATGGTAATGGAGTTGTTTGGTGATAACCAATGGTGGTTTGAGGTGGTGACCGAGTGGTAGTGGTGGAGATGGATGATTATGGTTGTGGATAGTGGTTGTGGTAATGGTTGTCGATTGTTGTTGTGGCTGCATGTGGTGGATAACGATGGTAAAGGTCATAACCGAGGGGTATGGTAACGTATGTTGCGGTTTAGTTACGTTTGGTTATGAGATAACAATGTTGTAGTGTTGTATGTAATCTTGGTGTGTATTGGTTAGGTTAAACCTCGGTCAAAGCTGGTCAAAGCTGGTCAAAAATGGTCAACGAGCAGTCAACGAGACGTAAACGAGTGGGTTAGAGTTTATAACCGAGTGGAAGGTAAAAATCACACGCGCAACGCATTTGAGATTTAATTATAATTTCATACGTGTTATTTGAGCTCTAAATAATTAAAGGCATAAATTATAAAATACGTGAACTATAAACGAAAGATGAACGCCACTTGTTATAATTATTTGATTTAAATAGATGGTTTGGACTCGAGATTTAATTAGCAACGATACTTTATTACAAATCAACCTAGATAACATGTGTGAAATATTACATGGTTGGGAAATGGTTATAACATGTCATAGATGATACAAATAATATTATCTCGTGTCATATTAAATCATTAGAAGGCTTAGAGATGTAATTCATGCAAATACGATTATGCACTTATAAATGTATATAAATATAATGAACATTTAGGTTAACCGGCGTCTACACGTCTTATTTAAGGTAAAAGACCTAAAACGCGATAATGATCCACTATCTTGTCGTTATTAGTAATTGGTCATCTCATTTTTATTGAAATAGCTTTTATTGGTGTCACCCTTTTATTGAGAAATATAGTCAACTACCATCAATAATTGAATTACTTAGCGTCATTCAAGTTAACTAATATGATGTGAACATGAACATTATGAACATCGCTTGAAACATTATATATAACTTACATCGTCAATGCAACTTATTAATAAAGATTTGGGATCCACGATATAAATTGATTTCTCTACATTCTTCATGCTAAGACTCAATTCTTGATTACATGCATTAACTAACCTAATGTACACGAATTCATTCATGACAATTAACAAATACACAAGAAACTAAGGATACTAATCACCAACATTAAGTTAACTAAAGAGCTCAACTGCACGCATGTAATAACATCATGCTAATTCTAAACGTGAATCTTATATGTTCTAGTTAGGAATTGCTTTGTTGGTGATCATCACTTTTCTTTATCAAGCTCTGAAATTATATAAGGATACCAGGTGAGTTCTAGTGATCCCTTTTTACTTACTGTTTTTGGGATGAAACATGCTCTTTTGTTTTATGAACTATTATTGTGCTTTACTTGATTCTTGTATGTGGGACTTTTGGATATCTGCTGATACTTATATCATGATCATTAATTCTTTTGTGAACCACTTGTTTTATGTGGATAGATCTATTTGGGGAATCCCCCACGCACAGTGGCTCCCGCTACAGGGAGGTACCCCACTGAGATCCTGAGGGGTCGTTTGTGGCATGTAACAGGTTTTGAATAAGAAACTATGGTGAACCATCCTGGCAGGAATGGTTCACTGGTTTGAGGCTTGGTTCCTTCCTTCGGGAATATCCGGTTAAACACAAGTTTAGAAGAGGCCAACCGGGGACCAAGTGCAGGGTTGATTGTGATTTCCCACGATGATTGATACTATGATGATGCTTTTAAATTCAGATAAGATTTTTCATAAGCTTTTACACTTGAATCTAAACTTTTAAACGTGGACTTTCAGAGTCCCTTTTGTTTTAAGACTTAAAGCACATATGTTTTGAAAGTCAACTAATGAATTTTAAAGAGACTTTTGTTTTCTAAAACTTTAACCACTTGAACTCACCAACTTTATGTTGACACAAAATCTTTTTGAGCATGTCTTCAGGTATAGCTAAGGAGAATAGTTGAGCTATAGAAGTTACCCAAATCTGAAGCAAGATATGAGGGTAGGCGTTGAAGACAAAAGTCGAGCCTAGAAGCCTTAGATACTAAAGCATCAAGAAACATTTACCAAGAGATTGATCATGACACTTATAGATTGTAGGTTGAACACCTTGTGAATTGGAAACAAAGCCAATATTTTAATGTAAATATCATGTGACACTTTGTAATAAACCATTTAGTTTCCGCTGCATTTTGGTTGTTGTTTACTAATCGTGACGTCCCGCCTCTCTGGGCCCGGGGTGTGACAGATTGGTATCAGAGCCAAAGGTTGTAGAGAAGTAGGTCTGCTTCGCGAGACCTAAACTACAACCATATGAACCTCATAGGACCACCTTAGTAAGATGACTTTTCCGAGCATTGTTGAACCAAGTTGTAGAAATGTGGGTTTGCTTTGCAATACCTAAGCTGTAAACGTAAATAGGACCAACATGGTAGGTTGTTTCCACGATACAGTGATCCAAAGTTTGCAGCAAGAATAGGTTTCCTTAAGAACTCTCATCTTTAACTTGTATACCTTAAGGATTACATATACCCCATTAAGAATTCTCTACCCTATAAGAAACCTTGATACATTAGGGTATTACCTATGATAGGTGCACCCGAGTAAACCATGAAAGTATGAAATCTTTTGGGAGTTGACTCTTAGGACTACTGATTGTCAAGTACTAAGAATATTAGAAACCAAAGGTGTGCGTATAAATTAGGACTTAAATCCTGGAGAGATACTTATCTGATTGCACAGTTGACTTTTGTCACTATATGAAACAACTTCTGTTAGTTATACACTTGATACAACTTGTGTCATTACATGAGACAACTGTTATAATGATACTTGTTGGAATGATGATACTTGCTTATATGCCTCATTTGTAAGATGATACATGTTGGAATTTATTGATAGATATTAACCATGATGCCTTATTGTTTTTCTGCTTCCTAGGATAGCATGTACCTGAATGCTCATTTATTGCTTGATTTGCTGAAACTTACTTTGAAACAATTTCTGGGTTAACTTGAATGATTAGCATAATAGGAATCTAAGTGTGCTTAATTGCAAATGATAACTAAATGAAAATTTTTAACTCTAGGACCTAAATACACAAAACTTGGAACTTATGGTGGGAATGACTAGAATGATAGTGTAAGGTAAATTGACGATTACGGGTGCACACGTAATGGTGAATTTACAGGTACACTTGAATTCTGGTGGGCCCCGTCATGTAAACTAATATCAAGGTATAACACTTAAAAAAACAATAAATGCAAGATTTAAATGCAAATATTCGGAATATACTCCGTGATTTCATGTTCAAAACTTTCATGCTGGGCGAAACCATTTGACACTTGAAGAGCTACCAAGGACGATGTTGCAGTAACTATTCCTTTCTCTTCTTCACTTTTCTTTTAATCTACTCTCCTATTGGAATTATAATGATATGACCATCAGACTCTGAAGTTCATTAAACGATGTTCTCAAACTCAACTGGTCTCGTGCTGAGTATGGCACTTCACCTCGTTGTGCGTGTACTTTAGCCATACTATTTTTAGCGATGCCTGAAAATTCCTTCCTACCCAACATTGAATTCGTCAAAGTTTTCCTGACATGGTGGGAGACCCCATAACAAGGCTTGTGCAACGGAGAACACACCGGAGTAATAAGTTTCCGAGAAACGCCTCTTGTGGTCAATGAAATAGAAGACTTGTCACTTCTTTCTTTCTTAGTAGTTCACACTTCATAGGATCTTCCGAATTCTAGAATTCCTCCGATTATTTTCTCAAGGCCTTTGAGGAATATGACTTCCCTATACCTAATCATTGTGATGGAACCAGCTAACTCAAAAGAATATCCTGGATATCAGCTCCGATTGTGATTGATTATCACCTTTCTTTATACTACGCTCATGAAATCTTTCATCATATTCAACCGTTAGTCACCTAATGACAATCTCTACTCGAAACTTAAGCTGAACTATTTTGACACTGCCCTTAACCGACCGTGCTGTTGATAAAGTTCTGAGCTTCAGAATATATAAGAAATGAAACCTTCTTCTAAAATCCAGATTCTTCGGAGATAAAGATTCAAGTACCAGGGTTAATTGCCAAGAAAAGCTAACCTTTGAGATTCAAGACAAAAATCTGAACTTACAACTTATTTGGATCCCCGATTTTTCCACTCACCTCTGTTCTCGATTTATTCTTTTAACGAGTAGTGCTACTCACCTTAAGCCCTATAGCACAACCCTCATCTTTGGAAACGCGTGATAGCCGATGCGGAAAACTTTAAAACCTTGTAAGATATCTCTAATTGGAGACCTCTACAACTTGAGTGATAAGTTCATGATTCGAGCGCGAAGATCTGAAGTAGAATACGATCTGAACTATACGATAAGTTATTAGAGTGGTAGTTAACCTTCTTGTGCTAGCGAACACCTTGATAAAGTCATAAACTTGTTCGAATCGATGCGGTCAATAAAAATGAAGAACGCGTGGGAAGAACTCATGGTCGAACTTAAAGGATGGTATTGCTCCAAAAGATGTACTAAGAAGCATAGAAGATCAGCTACAAGAAATCTCATGTGTTAAATCACTTGGGATCCAACTACAACAAAGTGATGGACATGCAGCAGATTGTAGACAAAGAAAGTCTGCATAATCACCCCCGATCGTAAGCGTTGGTGTTATTCCTCTTTAAATTTCAAACCTCTCCTAAAGTGATTCTCTAATACCTTACCCTAGAACGCTCTGTACCGTCAGAAATTCGAGCAAAAAGTCTTAATCCCATATCTCGTTGGAACAATCGATATGATTATAAAGGATTGGAATCTAAACAGAGTTACTTGTTTCACGAATAGACCCTCTACAGGGCACAGTTACCTTGGAGAATATGGACCGAGGAAGAGGTCATCTAGAAGGTTGACCTTAATTGGGAAGCATTATGAAGAAATTAGTGGGAACGTTTGCAGCAATTCTGTAGCTTAAGACAACAGTTGAGGTTGCTCTTAAGGAAATTGAGTCAGAGAATAGAAGTAAAATATATAAATGGAGGTACTGAACTTGAAGCTTATATTATGGAGCTGGTGGAAGGGAAGCAGATTCGATAGCTGTTAGATAAACAGTTCATAAGACCTAGTATGTCGTCTTGAGGAAACTTAATGCTCTTTGCGGAAGGAAAATAGAATGCTCCAGTTATGGATGGACTATTAAGAGTTAAATAAAGTCACCAAGGATAAGTGATATCGTCTTTCTAGAGATGATAACCTACTTAATCAATTTCAAGATGCTACCTACATCTTAATTGTTATCAGTCGTGTTTATAAGGAAAACGACAATACACGAATAACAGTTGAAACCAGATATGGCAAGTACGAAGGTTGTGGCCAAGCCCGTGTGGGAGGACCTACACATCTCATGTAATCAGGAGTCTCATGGATAGGATCTGTAAGACATAATTAGACATGTCTGTCATTTTGCCACTACTACTAAGCACGAAATTCGAGACAAATCGCTATAGTTGAAGCTATAAAATTCCGGAAAGAAGTAAAAACCACATTGAGATGCGTCAATGCTTAGGGTTAGGAGAAAGTTGTAAAAGGATTAACAAAACTTGATTCGTGTAGCTATACGACTGGCATCGTTATCCTTGGAGAAAAGCGAAATTCGTTTGGGTGCGTATAAGAAAGTTTCAGATGTGTGTTGATGCAACAGTACAAGACAATTTTCTAGTCGCCCGATTGAAGCTGAGAAAATATATGGAGAGCTAAATTAAGCATTTACTGGAAACTTCCGTAAAATAAAAGGATGCACTTGGATACATTATCAATGCGACACTACCAACTACACATCAGAATACTAGACCAAGCTCAATAGGGTGATCGACAATCGGTAATGTCAACCGCGTTGGCAAGTGCGAATAGGAGGCCATCATCCGCATTGTCCTAAGACATCCGTATTACCAAATGCGAGAGAGTAAGTATTGACCGCATTTGTATCTGCTTACCCTCGTCGACGAATGCAGATAGCCTACAGTTAGGCTTTCCTTCTATTACCTACACCGTATCATTTCTTGAACTTGTGATTCTACCAGCGTCAGTTCACGTGAATATGTATATATAGCACATCCCATTTCGGGGAAACTCTTGTCATGCGTCAGATAAGATGAACGGATCTACTCGAAGACTGAGGTTCTGATATACAGGACCGTTCCAGAAAAGGATGCATACTAGAAGAAGCACGTAGTGGAAGAAAGGACTTAACCCCTTAAGATGAAATCATAGAAGGAAGAGATTCGAAGAAATTTTTCGGAAGGAAGTTAAGAACTAAAAAGTAGGCTTTGAAAGCTGAAGACCTTTGTGCATGACCTAATCTCTCTATTCCTAGGAATCGTGAAAACTTCATAGTCTTAGCTTCATAGAAATGATCGTGCGATGCCTAGATATTCATCTGTTCACGTTGGGAAAACCCAAATCCTTCTTGATTTGAAACCTTTAATCTATTGTATCACGACTACCCTGTCTAATTAATGGCATTCATGCTAATATCCTCTTCTTTTCAATCGTTCTTAAGATTCTCAGTGAGGACGGTAACACCGTCGGGATTTTGGGAATCGTCTCCTTGCTAGATCTATTTTATAGGTCGGTGTATTGAACCACAGTGGAGAGTCTCTTCTTGTTAGTTCTGTACGATTGTTAAATGATCTGATTGTGAAGCCAAAAACCTGTTTATAATTTGACTCACTGATCCTGTCAAGCATGATTCTAACATTCGGATAGTTACTCCAATCCAAATCAAACCTGATTATTTGACACCTAATCATCAACATTTGTCCTGGGATGCTCAGCTAAATAACTCTAAATCTTCAAGACTCATACTATGAGTGTATCACACTCGGAAACAATGTTAGCGATACTAAAATTTTGAGGATGAAATTTCTTAAAGGAGGGGAGAATGTAACACCTCTGAAATCTAGTCCATTTAGGAAGCTTAATGTATTATAGGAACCAATAAAGGTCTGGATTGATTTGGGCTTACCAAAGAAACCTTACAAAACAAAACTAGCCTTTTGGGCCCAATAAGCCCAATAAGGGCCCGAACTCATAACAAGGCCCATTTCAGGCCCATATGCATGTTTACGAACTAATTAAATGAGAAACCATGAAACAATGAATTATTAGGTGATTTGAAACAACTATGGAAAGATCCAAGCTAAAAACAGATTCAGAACCCGTACCGGGTAAAATCCAGCAATTTACCGCATACTACGTCTGAATTCCATCAGAAATCCTTAAAATAGCTTGTCATTCAATCTAAACCATTGTTAACCTTAAATAATATCATAAATAATGCTCTATAAAAGATTTTTCATCAATCATGCATAAACAACAGAATTTCGTAACTGAAACACGAATACCGGTTTTCACCGGCATTTTAAATGTCATCTGATACGTCGACCGAGCCTCGTAACTCCGTAAACAATTATCTAATCATTGTTTATTATCATATCGTATTAAATTGATGAGTGATACGTTGTCTGGAATAAATGCGTTCCGAAACGCGACCGTGACGTGAACCGGGTTACGATCAGGTCAAACCCGAGAATTCGTCAGATAAGGCTTTAACGTGACTAACATAGGAAGTTAACGCTCAAAATATCATTTTAATACTTGATTGCATATAATTTGATACTAAAATGATCATAATAACGCTCATTCGATAAAAACGTGTAAAACCGTAAACGTGGTGATTACGTGGTTATCTGCTAAATTCGTTTAATTATTCGATATGTTTTTAATACGATAGAATTTATAATCTTCGAATATTTATAACGTTTTGTATAACCGAATCTAACGGGAAAAGAAAAGTTTAACGTTGCGCGAAAACTTAATCGAACGTGTACGAACCGACCCGTATTCGAACCCATCATCTAACCCTAGTATATAAACAACTTTTTCCCCATTTTAGGGTTTCAAAACCAAAATTTGGGCAGAGAGAGAGAGATCCGCGGCCCCCTCTCCCCCTCCTCTCTCCGGCGGTTTTCTGGCCACCGGCGGCGATTCCGGCGACGCCCCGGTGAGTACCATATATCAAATCGAAGCTCTCGGAAAGACGAACATGATGGCAGTGGTGGTTTTTTCTGATCCACAACGAAGAGGAAGGTATGGACGAGAGAAGGAGGAGTGGCGGCTAGGGTTCCGGCGAGGTTCTAGCCGCCGCAGCCGGCGACTGGCGGCGAGTGGCGGCGAGTGCTACCCATGCTCTTCTTCATCTCGACGAGATCTTTCCAATGGTGGTAGCCTCGCCCTCTAACTTGTAGCAGATTGAAAGTTATGAGGCAAAGAAGGTGGCGGCAACTGGGTTTGGTTCGAAGGGCTGTATTGGTTGTCGCGGCTGGAGGGTTTCGTGGGGCTGCTGTTGATCGCGGCTGTGAGTGGGGCTGTGGTGATGAAGCCGTGGTGATAGTGACCGTGGTGGGAGCTTTAGGTGGCGACCAAGGGCTGTTGGTGGCGGTTGAAGACCCGGCTGCGCCGGCGATTGTTTTGGTGGCTGTTGTTAGTATCGGTCGCAGCTGTGGGCTGTAGATAATGGTAGAATAGGTCGCGAATGGGGAAAGGGATGGGCTGGTGTTGCTGCTGGTAGTCTATGGCAGATTGTGGCTATGCTTGTCGGGTGTTAATGTTGGATGTCGGTTGTATTGGCTGCGGTAGACGAAAGAAGGTGGTTATGGTTGTTGTTGGTCATGGTAATGGAGTTGTTTGGTGATAGCCAATGGTGGTTTGAGGTGGTGACCTAGTGGTAGTGGTGGAGATGGATGATTATGGTTGTGGATAGTAGTTGTGGTAATGGCTGTCGATTGTTGTTGTGGCTGCATGTGGTGGATAACGATGGTAAAGGTCATAACCGAGGGGTATGGTAACGTATGCTGGGGTTTAGTTACGTTTGATTATGAGATAACAATGTTGTAGTATTGCATGTAATCTTGGTGTGTATTGGTTAGGTTAAACCTCGGTCAAAGCTGGTCAAAGCTGGTCAAACGTGGTCAAAGAGCAGTCAACGAGACGTAAACGAGTGGGTTAGAGTTTATAACCGAGTGGAAGGTAAAAATCGCACGCGCAACGCATTTGAGATTTAATTATAATTTGCATACGTGTTATTTGAGCTCTAAATAATTAAAGGCAAAAATTATAAAATACGTGAACTATAAACAAAAGATGAACGTCACTTGTTATAATTATTTGATTTAAATAGATGGTTTGGACTCGAGATTTAATTAGCAACGATACTTTATTACAAATCAACCTAGATAACATGTGAGAAATATTACATGGTTCGGAAATGGTTATAACATGTCATAGATGATACAAATAATATTATCTCATGTCACATTGAATCATTAGAAGGCTTAGAGATGTAATTCATGCAAATACGATTATGCACTTATAAATGTATATAAATATAATGAACATTTAGGTTAACCGGCGTCTACACGTCTTATTTAAGGTAAAAGACCTAAAATGCGATAATGATCCACTATCTTGTCGTTATTAGTAATTGGTCATCTCATTTTTATTGAAATAGCTGTTATTGGTTTCACCCTTTTATTGAGAAATATAGTCAACTACCATCAATAATTGAATTACTTAGCGTCAATCAAGTTAACTAATATGATGTGAACATGAACATTATGAACATCGCTTGAAACATTATATATAACTTACATCGTCAATGCAAGTTATTTATAAAGATTTGGGATCCACGATATAAATTGATTTCTCTACATTCTTCATGCTAAGACTCAATTCTTGATTAAGTGCATTAACTAACCTAATGTACACGAATTAATTCATGACAATTAACAAATACACAAGAAGCTAAGGATACTAATCACCAACATTAAGTTAACTAAAGAGCTCAACTGCACGCATGTAATAACATCATGCTAATTCTAAACGTGAATCTTATATGTTCTAGTTAGGAATTGCTTTGTTGGTATCATCACTTTTCTTTATCAAGCTCTGAAATTATATAAGGATACCAGGTGAGTTCTAGTGATCCCTTTTTACTTACTGTTTTTGGGATGAAACATGCTCTTTTGTTTTATGAACTATTATTGTGCTTTACTTGATGCTTGTATGTGGGACTTTTGGATATCTGCTGATACTTATATCATGATCATTAATTCTTTTGTAAACCACTTGTTTTATGTGGATAGATCTATTTGGGGAATCCCCCACGCACAGTGGCTCCCGCTACAGGGAGGTACCTCACTGAGATCCTGAGGGGTCGTTTGTGGCATGTAACAGGTTTTGAATAAGAAACTATGGTGAACCATCCTGGCAGGAATGGTTAACTGGTTTGAGGCTTGGTTCCTTCCTTCGGGAATATCTGGTTAAACACAAGTTTAGAGGAGGCCAACCGGGGACCAAGTGCAGGGTTGATTGTGATATCCCACGATGATTGATACTATGATGATGCTTTTAAAATCAGATAAGATTTTTCATAAGCTTTTACACTTGAATCTAAACTTTCAAACGTGGACTTTCAGAGTCCCTTTTGTTTTAAGACTTAAAGCACATATGTTTGAAAGTCAACTAATGAATTTTAAAGAGACTTTTGTTTTCTGAAACTTTAACCACTTGAACTCACCAACTTTATGTTGACACAAAAGCTTTTTGAACATGTATTCAGGTACAGCTAGGGAGAATAGTTGAGCTATAGAAGTTACCCAAATCTGAAGCAGGATATGAGGGTAGGCGTTGAAGACAAAAGTCGAGCCTAGAAGCCTTAGATACTAAAGCATCAAGAAACATTTACTAAGAGATTTATCATGACACTTATAGATTGTAGGTTGAAGCACCTTGTGAATTGGAAACAAAGCCAATATTTTAATGTAAATATCATGTGACACTTTGTAATAAACCATTTAGTTTCCGTTGCATTTTGGTTGTTTACTAATCGTGACGTCCCGCCTCTCTGGGCCCGGGGTGTGACACCATGTCTTCAGTAGTTTACAACTACTGATGACAAACACCAAGTCTTCAGTTGTTTACAACGTTTGAAGATGAAAACCATATCTTCAGTAGTTCTCAACTACTAATGATTAACAACAAGTCTTCAGTCGTTTACAACCTCTGAAGGTTAAAACCATGTCATTAGTCGCTTAAAACAACTGATGCCTAACACCAAAACCTTCAGTCGTTTCCTTTCAGCTGTTTCATAACCATTATTAATACCTAACCCTAATCAGAGTTTTTCATTCTCATAACCTAACATTCAAAAACTCTGAAACCTCTCTCCTAACATTAATGGTGACCTTGCAGCTCAAACCCAGACACAACTGTGTTGCCTACCTTACCAAATCACCATTTTAGACCAAGTTCGACAATACCATTGATCTTATGGTCCATTCCCAATACAAAACGGCCTTTCTTCTTAACCCTACCATATACGCCGAATCCCTAAACCAGTTTTGGACGAACGTCACCCTCACTGGGGAGACAGACACCGAGGTCTCTCTCCAGTCGTTCGTCAACAACCACAAGGTGGTCATTACTCCAGAAACCATTTGCCAAACCCTAGATTTACATAATGCCACCTTCCCCACTGGATATCCAAAGGGCACAACTGATCTATCCTTTGCCCACCATGGATATCAGGGTGATCTACATGCTTCTACCATCCTCAAGAAGCATTTCCATGACGCAGAACGCCTTATTTTTCACATGGTAAATGTCTGCTAAGCCCCTAAGACCTCTTCTTGGGATCAAATGTCCACTAGGTGGCAGCAGCTATTATTCTCTATCCTTGAGCAACAAGACTTAAATTTTTCTGAAATCATATTTTTAGAACTTAAGGATATGGCCTCAAAACCTTTTGCTAACCGATGGATACTATATCCACGGTTCATAATGACCATTATAGAGAACCAGTTGAATGCTGAGGGACTTGTTGGCCTTGGAGTCCCTGCTATGGCTGTATTGCCTGAAGTATACTCCAGGCACAACTCTGACCAAACACTGAAACAGGCTGCTAAACTGCTAAAACCCAAGCAGCGGGAACCCACAGCCTCCACCCCAAATCCAAAGTCCCCACCAAACCCAAATCCAAAAAGCCCAAAAAGGCTACTCAGGGAGATAAGTCCCCTGAGGATGCCCCTGCAACACAAAGGTAGGATATATCTACTGGCATTAATCCCCCAATAGATACAAGGACTCCACCAGCCTCAACCGCTCAGGCATCCTCTCAACAGGAGCCTGAAGCAACCACATCAGGGGCACCCACACATCTGAAACCTTTCTCACTTGAGGAGGTTGCCATTGAAGAGCACCAATCTCCCCGGGTGCACACTGCTTCTACCCCATCTCCTAATGCAACCGCCCCTTAAACTCTAACACTTATTATTGCAAAAATGCTGACTCAGCTCAACACTCCACCCTCTCCCCAGGAACCTATAACAACTAGGCAAACCCCAACCAATAAGAGGGAGGAAAAAAGTGTTGTTGAGAGCCCACAGCATAGGGATTATCATGTTCAATCTCTCAGTGTGGCAGAGGAGATTAGAACATCTGGTGAGGCTGCCACTTCTCCTACTTCAGCACATGAACAGGATGAAGCTGGTAACATCTCTAAGTCCTCACCAGAGGCAACTGCTGATGAATGATTTAATCCTGAGGCAGGAAGTCCCTAGTACCAAGAACAAGGGGCACATGTGGATATTGAGCCATACTCAGCACATGTACATCCTGATCCAATCAGAGGTCAGGTGATTCAGCTATAGCTGATGATGACTTGAGCTTCTTTTATGATGTTCTAGCCCAGAACACTATTCTTGAGGAAGGGATAAGTAGATTAAAAGAGCTACTTGCCCAACTCTCTCAAGAATCAAGTCCATCTGCCACCAAAATAACCCAACAGATGGCACCTTCATCTGAAGGTCTCACAAACACCGAGCCACTCCTAAAATATCGACCACCAGCCTCTGATTCTGGCACTATTTCTCAAGGACAGAACCCCCCTGAGCAAATAGCTGCTATCTTTCAAAATTCCTTGCCTCTCATCACACCCATTATCACTGATATTGTGATTAAAACCCTTGATGAGAGGCTTCCCTCTACTATAAAGCCACTGGTGGATGCTGCTGTGACCAAGAAGATTTCTGACAGTCAAACCCTTGCAACCAATGCAACCTAAAAGGGGGAGACTCAGTCAGTGAAAGCCATCAAGAGAAAAAGAGTAGAGGAGGAAAAAGAGAAATAGAAAGAAACTGAGAAAGAGGTGGAAACAGAGAAGGAATTAGTTGTGGAGACTGAGAAGAAGAAGGAGGTTGAGAAGGGAACTGACATGGAGAAAGTGACTGAAAGTGCAAGAGACTTTCATGTCACATACAAGAAGAAGAAGGGAGAAAAGGAATCTAAGAAGAAGTTGAATGAGATGATAAAGGAAGCTGATGCCCAACATAGCCGATCAATGGATAACATTATTGATCAGTTGTTTAGGCAAGGTTTTGATACTGCTCAACTTGACTCAGAGATCCGAAAGTTAGAGGTACAAGAGATAGAAAACCGATGGACTTGCTATAGCCAAGAAGAGAAGGAGAGACTTGAGGCTATGGCAAGGTTCACTTCGAAGTATATGGGGAGATCAGTCCTGGAGATCAAGTCATAGTCCAGGGACAGCATCTTGGCAATAACCACCAAGATCTGTTCGTCTGAAGAATTTACCAAGGGGCTGGTCATAGAAGCCCTGCGTGAAGCCGGTGCTGGGAACAGGACTGCTCTAGCCAAGCAAACCAAAGCCTCACTAACATCCAAACTGCTAGAACAGCCTGCCAAACTTCCCACACCAAAACAACCACTACCACAACCCACTAAACCAACTCCCTCACCCTCAAAACCAATAGCCGATGATGCACCCTTGAAGAGGAAGAGAAGGGTGTTGAGGCTAGAAGAAGAAGAAGACGATGATGAAGATGAGGACAGGCTGCCAATCTCAGCTGTCATTCAGTTGCCTAAGGCCAAAACTCACCCTCTAACAAATTACTCCTGAGCTCCAAAGACAAACAGTTAAAGTGAAGCTAGAAGAAGAAGAGCATCACAAACTACATGATGAGGAGTTGTTGAGAAGGGTAGACAAAGCATATGCAGCCTCCTCATCAATTATAAGCATGAGGAAGCAAGCTCAGAGACTATACACTCTCAAGCATACATTCCAATATCAGAAAGAGAGAGTGAGGATTTGGCTTGATCCCAGGGTGTCTCACAGGATCCAAAAGAGAAACATTCCTCAGAGATACAATGTGCAAGTGAAAAAGATTATAGATGCAGTGATCACACTTGCCATTGTAGTATCACCCTGGGAGATCCTTGAAGATTTTAAGAAAGCCTATACATCTAATATGCCTCCACAAAAGATGCTGGAAAATAAGATGGTGAAAAAGGGGCTGGTGTATAAGAGGCTTGAGGAAATCAGGAAGGATGAGCTCCACTTACTACTAGAGGGTAATCACCCTGATGAGTTTGCATACAGAGAGATCACAATAGTGGAGCTCAAGAATGGTAAACAGGTCAAATTCCTATCTGAGTTCTATGGGCCTGAAGGATTCTTTGAGGGTGAGGCAAAAGAGCTTACCATGGAGGAACAAATTATCTTTCTGGAAGCCTACACCCGAGAATCATATAGGCTTATAGTTGGGAAGTAGGTCTCATGGATGGCATAACAGCTCTGTGTCCAGTTCCCCAAGACAGAGTTTCGATCCATCCTTTGCCAATTAGATTTTTGAGACTTCTTCCCAGGCCTGTGCTGATATGGGTCATTCTGAGCTGATCCAGAAGAAAAAGACCAATCATTCTGCCTCAATAAGTGGGACATTCAATAAGCTTAAAGGTTTTGGCTGCATTGGTTCAGGGGGAGTTTGTTAGACCAAAAGAACCATTGAGTCAGATCAGAAAAACCTTTAAGTCCCACAAGACATCACAACAACTACTGAAGGCCTCATCAGCTGTTTGACAAAGTCTGAAGATAAACAGCTGAAGACTAAAGTACTGAAGACTTCATCAGCTGAAGACTAAAGTACTGAAGACCATCAGCTGAAGTACAAAGACTGAAGTACAAAGACTGAAGACAAAGACTGAAGACATCAGCTGATGTAAACAACTGAAGACATCAACTGATGACAACAACTGAAGTTCAAGTCTGAAGTCCAAGTACTAAAGCCTTCAGAGTTTGTCACAACAGCTGAAGAAGTACTCTTCAGTTGTTGTGATGGTTTCCTTTCAGTCTTTTCTTTTCAGTAGTTTTATTTCTATTTCAGCATTTGTAAAACGACTGAAGAGCATGTTCTTCAGTTGTTATAGTTTCAGTAGTTTCTTATCAGTAGTTGTAGAGATAGTTTACACTTATCTTTTGTAAGAAGATGTCAGCTGTTTGACATCTTTAGTAGTTGTGTAACTATCAGTAGTTTGTTGTAATAACAGTTAGATGTCACTGTCAAGTGTCATCAGCTGATGTCATCTTTCCCTATAAAAGGAAAGATGACCTAATTGTAATTTGCCAAAGCTTATATTGAATGAAATACATATTTTGTGCAGAAACTCTCTCTTATTCTATAACCGTACTGTTTCATTGATAAATCTATTATGTTCTTGTTTGAATTTGTTAATTCGTGTACTAATTCCACTGCAAATCCAATTTAATTGATCAAACTAGATGCTGAGATCCTTTCACTCCACATCTTTTGATCACGTTCATTAATTTGGTGGAGAATCAGACAGATAAAAAGGTAAAATGCATCAGAAGTGATAATGGAATAGAATTTTGCAATCAGACGTTGAATGAGTTTTGTGAATCTAAAGGCATTGCGAGACAGTTTAGTGCTGCAGGCACTCCATAACAAAACGGAGTTGCTGAATGAAGGAATAGAACACTCATTGAAGCTGCTCGAACTATGATATCTGCTACCAAATTACCATTGTTCTTTTGGGCTGAGGCAGTAAACACTGCATGTTATGTTCAGAATCGTGTTCTAATAAATAAAAGATTAAATATGACTCCTTATGAAATTTTCTATAAACACAAACCCAAAGTCAAATATTTTAAAGCCTTTGGTTGTTGTTGTACTTTGTTACACACAACCGAATCATCTTCAAAATTTCTGAAAAGGCTGATAAATGTTACTTTGTGGGATATGCAGCTAATAAAATTGCATATCGAGTTTATAATAAAAGAACAAGACAAATAATTGAGTCATTTAATATTGATTGGCACGAGCTTAACATAACTGATGCAGGATCAGCTCCATCATGGGTTTATGATTATGAATCATTGTTCATAAATTTTAATGTTTCTAAACCTTTGTCTGCAGATACTAATTCTCTCTCATTATCTTTGGAAAATAAAATCATTGAGGAACTTCCATCTATTATATCTGATGATTCTACAATTCCATCATCGTGCAAGAGTATTCCTACTGCTTCTATACATGTGTCTGAAAGTACTTGTTTACCAGACAATCTTTCAGATCAGTTACACAATCCAAAGCCAGAAGAATCACTTAATTCACCATTGTCTGCAGCATCTTCTTCAGAGACTATTGATACTCCAATAGAAGTAATTCAAGTTCAATTTGCAGAATCTCCAAATTTGTTGACTGCTTCTGAAAATCACACTTCAGATGACACTTTTAAAGAAAATATTGTTTATCAATCTAGACACTCTGACGAAGTGAACGCAAATGTTGAACATATAACTAATTTGGACGATGAGATTATCGCAGATGATATTCCTCAGCTGAGAATTCATAAAACTCATCCAACTGAAGCAATAATCAGTCCGTTGCATGAAGGTGTAGTTACCAGAAGTCGATCAGGGGCAATCAACACATGTTTGTATGCTTGCTTTCTATCACAGATAGTGCCAAAGAATGTTGAAATGGCACTCAAGGAAAACTATTGGATAAAAGCAATGCAAGATGAGTTGATGCAATTCAAGAAACAGAATGTTTGGCATCTTGTGGAACTTCCAAAAGATAAGCTTCCGATTAGAGCAAAATGGATATTTCGGAACAAAACGGATGAAAAAGGTGTTATAGTTCGGAACAAAGCACGTCTTGTAGTGCCGGGATTTTATCAGATTGAAGGATTGGATTATGAAGAAGTGTATGCTTCAGTTGCAAGACTTGAAGTAATACACATTTTCTTAGCCTTTTTTGCTTCTTACATGAATATTAAGGTGTATGAGATGGATGTTAAAACTGCTTTCTTACACGGGGAAATGAAGGAAGAAACCTATGTTTGTCAACCTCCTGGATTTGAAGATTCAGATCATCCTGATTATGTATACAAATTGGATAAGGCATTGTATGGTTTACATCAAGCACCTCGTGCTTGGTATGCAACTCTGACTGAACATTTGCTTGCAAATGGTTATTCACGAGACGCAATTGATCAAACCTTATTCATTCAAAAATCAGGCGATGATATTATTCTGGTTCAAATTTTTGTTGATGATATCATTTTTGGATCTACTAATGAAAGTATGTGCAAGGAGTTTGAAGAAGTGATGAAAAAGAAATTTGAGATGAGCTCTCTTGGAGAAATTTCATTCTTCTTGGGTATTCAAGTTAATCAGACTGAAACTGGTATTCTCATTCATCAAGAAAAATATATTCAGACAATATTAGAGTAATACAAGTTTCAGAATTCCAAAGTAGCTCCAACTCCTATGTCTTCTCGTCCTACTCTCACTCCAGATTCATTGGGCGAATCAGTTAATCAACATTTGTACAAATCAATGATTGGTTCCCTCATGTATCTTACTGCAAGCAGGCCGGATATCATGTTCCCTGTTTGTCAGTGTGCCCGCTATCAAAGTGATCCAAAGGAATAACACATGAAAGCTGTCAAGCGGATTTTCAAGTATCTCAAGGGTCAACCAAAACTTGGTCTCTGGTATCTTCGAACTTCCGATTTCAATTTATTTTCTTATACTGACAGTGATTATGGTGGTTGCAATTTAGATAGGAAATCGACTACAGGGGGATGTCAATTTCTAAGCAACAGACTCATTTCCTGGCAGTGTAAAAAGCAGAACACTGTTTCCACATCCACTGCCGAAGCTGAATATGTGGCTTCATCGAGTTGTTGTTCCCAGCTTGTCTGGATTCAACATCAACTTCTTGATTATGGTCTTAACATATATGACACACCTATTTGGTGTGATAACACGGCAGTACTGAACATCGTAAAAAATCCCATTCAGTATTCGAAAACTAAACACATTGACATCCGAATCCATTTCATCTGTGATTGTTTTGATCGCAAACTTATTAACTTAAAACAAGTGCCATTAACTGAAAATATTGCTGATTTATTTACCAAGGCATTTGATCATTCTCGATTTGATTTTCTTGTGCAATCATTGGGAATGATTAACTTTGGATAAATTGATTTCTTGAATCTTCACAAAAAGATTTTTCATTTTTAATAAGGAATAAAATTGTAATTGTTTTTCTTTTTCTTTAAAAGAACAATCATAATTTTAGGGGAAGAAATCAGAAAATACGCTTGCTTTGAAAAATATTTTTAGTTTTAGGGGGAGTCAAGATTGGATACTTGTTAAAAAGGAATTTTCATGATTAAATGAGAAATGATATTACACAGTTCAAAACGAGTCTAAGTACTTTCAAAGGCTTACATATAAATAGACTTAGATTATGTTTGATGTGTCAATAGGCTTTGCTTTCAGAAATGAAAAGATCATAAATGAGTGATTAAACTTGAAGTAAATTGATATGATTTAGTGGGGAACATATCAGGATTCTGCTAAAATACCAAAAATGTTCTAAAACAGACTGAGAGTTATCTTCTTGTCATACTCAAGCCTGTTATTGTTTGATTCAGTGATTATCATATATAAATATGTATATATATATATATATAAAACAAAATACAAAAAGATATGCAAAAAGAAATAAAATATATATAGAAAATAAATGAGCAAAAAGATACCAAAAAGGCCATATAGGATATAAGATGCCAAAGTGCACAAATCAAAAGATATGTCTAAAGACATACATACTATATGGTATATATATTTTCTATTTTGAGAATATGTTCTGATCACGGAAGGCAAAATCAAAAGATGGGGCATGTAAGTCCGGATGGCTTGTAAGTCCTAAACATCTTGAGAAGGCAGACGTAAGTCCGGATGGCTGTTTGTAAGTCCTTAAGCTTGTTAATATTCCGTGTTAAGATATGTTTCTCAGGCTAGTTATGCTTAAATAGATATATTTTAGGAATAAACAAATGGTATCACTGAACAACAATGCATGGTTTAAGTCAATTGGAGATGACTTGAATCTCAACAGTGTCTTGAAGACTAATAAGTATTTTACAAAAGTTCTGATTGTGGGATCCACTGAATTTATATAAAATCACACAAAGCATGATAAATATCACTCCTTATGTTTTCTGAGTAAAGACTGAAGTATAAGTTTAAAATGGACAAAATATATTGACAATCAACTTAACCAGTTTCTTTTAAAATAAAGCTACACAGAGTCCTGACTTGACAAAGAACTATATGATCTCATTTTGAAAATTCTTACAAGAAAATTTTGATCAATAAACAATTCTGATCTTGATTATTTATATGTGTTCATTATTTTGTTTGTTTTGTTATCACTTTGTTTTATTTTTGTTTTGTTATGGTTTAAGACAAGTAAATAATAGATAAAATTTTGAAAATTGAAGATTCTTGAAATTAATTAGTCACTTGGTAAATAAAACATTTTGTTGTGATACATAATTGATAATAAAAGGTTTTTGAAAGATGTGAAAAATTGAAAAGTTGAAAAGTTGAAAAATTTTCAAGTATCAAAACACTCTCGCGCGAAAAGGGATTCTCGCGCGAAAGGTATGTCGCGCGAAATGGACTGTCGCGTGACATAATTGACATATAAATATCACAGAGGTGAAAACGAAATCGCTTTTCGCGTTCGCTTCTCATCCAAAACCCCTTTTCGCTCAAAGTTCATCCTTTCATTTTCTAAAAATATTTTGTGTGTAGAGACACTCACTTGATTAAATTTCATCTAGTTTGAGATTTAAAGGTAGATTTAGTTTCATTGGTTACAAAAGATATAAAATCCTAAAAGAAACTTAACAACCTTAAACTAAAATCTATAAAAATGGACTTTAATGCTAAAATTGAAAGATGGAATGAACTCAGTGGACATAGGCGATGGTTAGGGAATGCTTTGTTTTGCTCAAAATCATGTTTTTGAAGGTTAATTTGATTGTTGTTCTAAGCGAGTCGCATAAGAATCGAACAGACGCGAATGAGAGATTTCGCGTGAATAGTGTTTTTGCGTGAAATTGAATTTCACGTGAATAAAGGTTTCGTGTGGAAATGGTTTTTGCATGAATGTCATTTTCGCATGGATATTGTTTTCGCGTGAACTTAAAGTTTTCTTAGTTTTGTGTTTCGCGCGACAACAGCCTTTGAAACCAAAAATTTCTCTAAGTGTGAAAAAATTGACTAAGTGTTAAATATAAAACTCAAGTGTTATTTAATAATATTCGATCATAACACTCTTTAACATGGAATTTTTTATAAACACTTGAAATAAATCAGTAACTTGACAAAAGATTTTACATAACATTAAGTGTCAAGGTGAACTAAATATGAATATTAACTAAGTGTTAAAATTTTGTTTGTGTATATGTTCTTTCAAGAGTACTTAACAATTTTTTGGTTGTGTAATTGCAGATGGCACAAATGATTTTTAACAAAAATCATAACTGTGTAGCTTATCTTGATGAAGTTCCAGAAGGAAAAGAGATGTTCATATCTATGATTGAGGGGTTGAAGAATTCTCGGATTGTGTATGCTATTTCAGCTGATCCTAACATATATTCTGAGCTGATTGATGCATTCTGGAACACAACTGCTTTAGAGAAGGATGAAGCAGGAAATCCCATTATTACTGCTACAGTTAAGGAGAGGAGGGTGATTGTATCTCAGTCTATTCTTATCAGAGTCATATTACTTCATGATCTAGAGAATACACCTACAAGGTTGGAAGATGATGTTGTGATGGATTGTTTGACCCGAATGGGGTATGAGTACAGATATCCAAGCCTTGAGAAGAAATGGTTACCACCTTACTGGAAATACTTATTCCATGTGGTAATTCATTGTCTAAGCAAACTCAAGGCAGGAATGGATAGTCTGAATGCGGTTTTTGGATCATTGCTGATATCTCTTTTGGATGATATTCCTTTCAGTATTTCTGGAGCTATCTTTCAGGAAATGCAGAAGAATGCTACTGCAAATCCTGGAAAGAAGTTCATCATGTATCCACGATTCATACACTTGGTGATTAATGATGCCTATTCAGAGCTTGCTACACTCAGATCTCCTAAGTATGTTGTTCAGACTATTAAGAAGGACATATTTAATCATCTGACTGGAGCACGAGGGAATAAGTGCTCAGGAGAAAGCTTTACCAAGATTGGTCGATTTGCTGAGATCGATGATAGTGACAGAGATGTAGAAGGAGATATTCCGAATGATGATGCACAGACTGGTACTTCTACATCTGCTGTGAGAGAAGATATAGGTGAGGAGATAGAAAGATTGTTTGAAGATGATCCTCAGCAGGGTGAAAGAATTGAAGGAGTAGTTCACTCAGCTTCTAGTTCTGAGACGATGAGCGATCAGATTGGAAACGTTCCTTATGTTCTACAGACAGATACTACTCCATCTACTCCTACTTCCTCCAGGAAACAATCTATTGATGAAAGAGACACAGATTATGTTCTTGAGGTATCACCAAATACATCCCTGAGGCTCAAAAGGATGGCTAAGAGGAAAGATTTTCCTACAAGAAAAAAAGGTAAAAGAGGTGTAATACCCAAGCGACCAAGAACACAAGTGGAGGTTACAGATGTTGGGCAGACTGCCACTACAGGAGTTCTAGGATCTCCTGAAAGATTTGTAGAAGAATAGAAGACACAAGCAGAGATTGATTCTACTGTTCCTGAAACAGTTTCTAAGCCCGTTGTTACAAAGACTGTTTCTGCTCCAGAAACTGGTTATTCGACTCCACCGAGACAAGACAACTTGGAGTTTGATGTTGACACTTTTCTGAACACTCCACCTGAGTACAGAGGAAGAGAAAAAACGTCCAGTGCTACTCAATCTTCATCTATTACTTTGGAAGAGAGGGTGAAGAATCTTAAGAAGGAAAGTTATGAGAATGTCAAGATAATTGCTGATTTGAGGAAGGAGAATGAGAAGAAAACTAAGATGATTACTATGATTCACTTGGATTCAAGCATAAAGGATTCAAGGATCATTTCTCTTGAGATCCAGATGAAGAACGTTATTGATTATACAACTAGTTTGGAGAGACAGCTGCAAGAGATGAGAGAGTTTATCTCTCAAACTTATTTCCATCAACCTCGAGTTGTACGTTCTACAACTGTGGTTGGTGAGACTAGCAGGCGTTCTCCAAGTCCATCTCCTACAGTTGATATACAAAAAGTTAAGAAAGTCACTGAAACTCACACTACTGATGTACAACCAAGTGTTAGTGTTACTGAAGGTGAACAAACTACACCTGAGGTACCTATCACTGAAGTTGTAACTTCTACAGCTTTTGTTGAGCCTGAGCGTATGATGCCTATTCCTGTTGTAAATGAAGAAGAAGATGATGATTTGGTTGATTATGGTGATTCTGGTGATGAATTAGATGAAGAAGATAATGAAGATAATGACGATGATGACAATGATGATGGAGATGATGGTGATAATCATGATGATATGATGAGAATGATGATGATGATGGTGGAGGTGATGTTGGTGGTTTATCTTCTAATCCAACTGGTGACACTAGCACTGACAATGTTTCAGGACCAAGTGTTAGTGATCCAGAAGGATATGAACCTTTGGATCCTGCTATTGAAAACTTGTATAAGAAAGAGTTGTATTCCTTTCAGCAATCTGCATCTACTGAATTTATAGAAGAAGAATTTGGCTTATTTGATGATGTGGATGAGCCAAATGAGTATACAGATATTTTTGGAAACAACTTACAAGACTTACTCAAAGATATTAATCTGGAAGAAGGAGAGATCCCAACAGAGCCTGTAATAGAATCAACTCCAACTGCTTCAATTCAAAAGGATGCTACAGGTCAAATTGCTTTATACGCCAAAGGTGGACTACAGTTCAGAGCACCTCCACCTCCTACAGAAACTCACTTTTTATTTGTATCAAAGCCAAAAGACAAGTATGGTGAAATCTCTCATGTGGTTAGCTGGGCATATGATGGAGAGAAGAAGATGTATGTGATCAAACGAAAGAATGAAGAGATTGATTACTTAAAAGTACTCAAGATTTTCATACCTTACGAGCTGCTGATTTATATGCTATGGGTAAAGTTCCATTTTTCAATGAAAGTAATCATAGAGAAGTTAAACTGATGAGATCTAAGATTAGAAGGGAGATGAAAACTAATTTCAAAGATTTCAGGACAGCCAAATCAAAAGTGATTGATGACTCTTCCAGAATAGATGAAAACACCAAAGCTCCAATGAAGATAAGAGTTTATCAACATCCTAAGTTCATAAAGAAAGTTCCAGTTCATGCTCCAGTACCTCCAAATTTGTTAAAGCAATTTATTTCATGGAGTTGTGAAAAGGATTCAGGTCAGGCTGTGATCAAATGTGTTGATAGATCATACAGAATCATGATCCAGCCGACTTAATGAAGTTTGGCAAAGACGACTTGAATAAGCTGTTACACTGTCCTATCTCAGCTGATAAGTCTGTTTATTTTCTATCTTGCTAATACGTATGGATGACAGATCGAATCCTGAGGAACAAATGGTATGCGTATTCCGGATCATACAAGAAATCAAATGTAGATTTTGACTAAGATTGTTTCACCGAGCCTAGGGGGAGATTGTAGAAGACTATAAAAGGCTCGGCAAAACAACTAAAACTAAATAAAGATGGTTTTGATCAAGCTCAAGTCTTGCGAGACAGTGATGTCGCGCAAAAGAGGGAAGTCGCGCGAAAAGAGCATCCGCGCGATAAACCTAGTCACGCGAGAACCTAATTGTTTAGTATAAATAGATTTGTTTTTTCGCTCTTGTAAGCAATTTTCCAGTAGTTCTGAATTTCTTGCTTTTCGCTTGTAATATCTCTGTGCATTTGCACAAGATTGTAATCGTTTGATTATCAATTGAATCGTTTGAATTATTGATTTCTTCTTCCAATCTCAATTACATTTCGCATTCTTGAGATTGAGATCTTGGTTTATTGTTCTTGGGAGATTTCTGAGTTTTACAACAAACTTTTTTCTATAATTTAATCTCAATCATTAATTAAAAAGATAGATGATTTAGATTACTTATTATACTTTTTAATTTTGAAAAAATTTATTTAAAACTTTCCCTTATAATTAACTATTTAGATTCATTATACTGGAAAGGATTTAGCAGGTAAAGTTTTATTTAAAATTACTATTTAGCACTTGGAAACATATCCCAAGTGTTGTCCACTTGTTAAATATTTAATTGTTACAACTATGGGTTAATATAATATTTATTCATTTTAGAATAATAATACCAGTCAAAACCTTCGTACACTTGACAAGGGGATGATTATTATTTAGGAATTAATAGCTACTTGCAGCTATGATTCCTCAAATTTTGAAATGCCAATGAAATAGTCCTTATTATAATACAAGTAATATACTAACTTTGACTTGGTAGATACAATGCTGGTACGTCGATTGTTCACTCTGATCTACAATAAAAGGTCCTATATATACGTTCCTTCATGCATACATCCATGCATTCATCCAAAACACAAATGGGTCCCTTTCATAAGAAATCAAAGGTTTTTCTCCTAACTATTCTTCTTCTCATTTGCTGCTCCTACGCAAATGACCACTTATCTCAAGTCAGGTACCATAAGTTTTTTCTTCTTAAATAAAAATATTTATATTTTTTAATCTATTTATGAATGGTTAGTATAAAGTATAAAATCACCAGGTTAGACATCCATGTAGTAGTAATTTTAGTATTTGACGCGGTTCATGAAAGTAATACAATTACAAAATTAATGCACACAGGGAAGATGATCGCAATTTGCTTGGTGTGGTTAGTAAGCTTCCTGCATTTGGAGCGGCAGCAGGATCAACCACTTCTAAGGGTCTTGTTAAAAGTTCAAGTAAAGAAATTGCGGATCTGGGTATAGGGTTGGGTGTGGACAAGGGCGTGGAGCGTGCAATAGGGTCTATTGCAAAGAAGTTATATGGAAATGGTGATTTCGTATTTTGGTCCACCATGTTTAGTATTGTTGTTTTAATTGTTTGATCGACCATTATGGTTCAGTAGTTTTGATTTTTGAATTAGTAGTTTCGTACGTCTATCACATTAGTTATTTTTATTTAATCGTTTGGTCATCGGTTATTAATGGTCCTAGTGTTAATTTCATAGTTTCATATGTTGTTATGTTTCTTTAATTCTACTTTTGTATTTCCAAATGTAATTTGATTCCTTATCAAGCTTGAGCAAGTGGTGTAGATAGTAAGAGACCTTTGGGGTCAATCAACATCATTCTTTGTCACGTTTCATGTGAAATTTATAACGAGAATAATGAGTGATCTCAGTCTTCTTTTTATGATTGACACCATTGATCTTGTTGCAAAGCAGTTATGACCCAATTTCTTGTTGATTATATGAACAATTATATAAGTTTTTTACCGAATAAAAATATTTATATGACTTAAAAAAGTTACATAACTATAACAAAATAAAAGAATCATTGTTTCGAATATAAGCATAGGATTTGGATCGTATGAGTACCCTTTAAAATTGTAGGAGTCCATTAATCATATGTGATTAATTGTTTAATACTTGTATATTGGAATGGGTGGTCCATATTAAATATAGGGAAAATAAGTGGTGAATTTATTTACAGGGATATCTTAGTCATTTTAACAACTCTAACCCTTAAATTTAATATGACGGTGACAAGTGTTACTATTACATAATTAGTTATTTAATATTTTTAAACAAAAATTTCTCTTGTTGTTTTTTAAACCTTTATAACTTTTTATAATATGTTTTTTTATTAGAAATTACATCATTAAACTCTCTCTTTAATTCCATTACAGTCTAAAGAATTTTTTTTAGAGTTTAGCTCTTACAATACTATAAGTAGTAGGTATATTGTTGTACACGTCCTTAAACTGAAGTGCACATTAAGTTAATCCTCTTGTTTGGACTTGTATATTTAATCCATGTTTTATTAGGGCAACCAGATGTTACATTAGTGTAATTATCATGTCACATTAGTGTAACCACTAATGTAACCAGTTTTCAAACCAAGTTCAGGTTACAATGAACTTGCAGTGTACAAATTGATTGTTGACCATATAATTTATATGATTTAAGTAACTACAAATGAACTTCCAATTTGCCACTGGTTGCGGACAACGATATAAAAGGTTATATTTGGTTGAATTATTGAAACCAGTGCAGAATATGCAAATCTAGAACATGAAGATTACACTTGTGTAAGAATAGAGATTGTATCAGCATAAGGTTACGCTACAATAACGTAACTACTAGTTACACTAGTATAAAAACTAAACTCCGTAACTTTGTCCCCATGTTATAATGGAATTAAAGATAAAAATACCACGCGTTTATTGCTGTAATTTATATTAAAAATAATATATAATAAAAAAGTTATAGAGGCTTAAAAAACAACGGAAAATGTTGTTGGATATTAGATATTCGATCGTCGATAATATCATTGTTACTATCAAGGTATGATCAAAAGGTTTACATTATGGACAACAACATAGTAATATTGTGTAATTGTTTCACGTTATGATTCACCAACCGCGAATTAAACTAAACGTGATTAATTATCTAGAGAAATAAATAATAAAAGGGGACTAAACGTTTAAAGTTTAATACTTAAATAAATAAATGTCTAAAGGTTTATTTGGTTAAATGTTAATTAAGAAACCATAACGGTTTTGGTGATTAAAGGTTAATTATCAAAGGTTGTTAAGTATGAATTAACTGGGGACCCAAAATGTAATACGGGGTTAGAAACGTAAATACGAATATACATAAGGGATTGTAATGCCCGGAAATTTCAAGAAAAAGAAAGCAGAAGAAGTTCTCATGCGAAGAGGAGTTCTCACGCGAAAGGTAGTTATCGAGCGAAAAGATGTTCTCACACGAGAAGTTTGCGAAAAGTACAACTGGGTATAAAAAGCTGCGAACACCCATGCCTGGCACTCACTTATACAAAAAGTGTTGCTGCTAGAGAGAGAGAGAGACTACATAGAGAGAGAGAGAGAAAGTGAAGAAACAAAGTGTTAAGGTATGTAACTCGTGTAGTAACTTGTATTATGCACTAAGGAATGATTATTGATGAATATAACACGTGATTATGTAGTTTTTCGTTTGATAAAGGCTTCAGGGAGGTCGTGTTTGTGCTAATACTTCACGAGGTGAGTTCTAGACCCCTCTTCTATGTGTTTTCCATGTTTTGGGGCTAATATGCATACCTTAATGAATGTTTTGATAAAATACGATGATATAAACTGTAATAGTATGGTTTAGGCGTTAAATAGTTAAAGAATCAATAACTTGTTGATAAAGTTTTGTGCAGCAGAAAAGTTGTCACGCGGGGAGCGAGTTCTTGCACGAAAAGTTGGTTTTTGCGTGGCGGTTACTTTTCAAAAGTTCTCGCACGAATGAGGAAACTTGTCCAGCAAGCTGTCACATCAGGGGGAGTTCTCACGCGAATGACGAGGTTCTCGCGCGAAGGGTGATGTTCTCATGCGAATGAGGAGTTCTCGCGCGAAAAGTAGAGTTCTCGCGCGAATGTTGATGTTCTCGCGCGAAAACTTGAATGTTTACGTGTAATGTTACCCCGTATAGAAAACTTGAATGTTTACGTGTAATGTTACCCCGTATACCGAACGATAAAGACAAATCAATGACGAACTTAATGCTAAAGAGTTAAAGTATATAGATATATAAATATTATATATCATTACAGTTAAAGTGGTTAAAGAACAATGATAAAGTCACATATGAACGTTAAAGGACTTGAATAATAATTCAAGAAAAGTTACCCGATAAAGCACAACTGTGAAAACGTTAAAGCGCGCTAAAGAAGTTTTGCAAGCACAACCAAAGGAGGATTGTATTTGTTACATTCTCACATAGGAGCTACACATCGGTGTGCTCCAACCGCTAAAGGAGATATGCTTGGTGCATTCTCATATAGGAGTTTGCTTGGCGCAGTCTCACATAGAAGTTACACATCAGTGTACTCAAATGCTAAAGGAGAAATGCGTGGTGCATTCTCACATAGGAGTTTGCTTGGCGCATTCTCACATAGGAGTTACACATCGGTGTACTCAAACGCTAAAGGAGAAATGCTTGGTGCATTCTCACATAGGAGTTTGCTTGGCGCATTCTCACATAGGAGTTACACATCGGTGTACTCAAACACTAAAGGAGATATGCTTGGTGCATTCTCACATAGGAGTTTGCTTGGCGCATTCTCACATAGGAGTTATACATTAGTGTACTCAAACGCTAAAGGAGTTTGCTTGGTGCATCCTCACATAGATGCTACACATCGGTGTGCTCTACCGCTAAAGGAGGATGGTAATCGTTACATCCTCACATAGGAGCTACATCTGCTAAAGGAGAACGACATCTGTTGCATTCTCACCCGTTAAAGGAACTAAGCTTCGTGCTAAGTTCAAGGATAAAGTAAAAGAATAAAGCTAAAGTACAGATAAAGTAAAGATAAAGTATCGGTAACATGATGATAAAGTAACTGTTAAAGTAAAAGCTAAAGTATAGTGATAGAACGAGTTCTATAATTGATAAAGTAATCTTACTATAATGTAAGCGAGAAGTTAAAGTTCATGAGATATTAAAGTATGATAAAGAAAGCTAAAGTTTATGCGAGGTTAAAGTATGATAAAGTATACATGTATTCTAAAGTTTTGTTAAAGTAAACCTAGAGCTCAATCAGCGTGGCTGACTTTTTGTATGCATATTAGATTGACAAGTATGCTATACATTTTAGAGTGAGCTTGGCATGGATAGAGAAGCTACCTGGCATACGGTCGAGACCGGCATCCTGGCATAGATTTTTGGATTGATAACCATAGTTATCTTTTTGATGTAAATGTCTAAACGATGAAAATTTTGTATGTTCCGCTGCTTATATTAATGAAATTTGATGTTCGAGAATTGGTGTTTCTGATGTCCAAATCCAACTATGAGGCTGCCCGGAACGGGGCCTTACAAGGATTAAGGGGAAACCCAAATCCCCATCTCATTGTTGTCTTCGACCACCAACACCCCCCGTCTTTAGCTCAACCGACCACCGAAACACTATCGAGCACGACCGTCGTTATCATAGCCACCATGTCGTCATTGGTTTTAGTTCCAAATACAATTATTATAAAGTTGGGATATTTTTATGAATCTGAGATTGAAAGCTTTGGTTTGATCGTTAAAGGCATAAGCTTTATACCCCCTATGGTTGTGTTTACTTTTGTTAAACTACGTGTAATTCGATCACTATTTTGAGTAGTTAATTGTTAAAAATAAACTTATACAAACGCTTCTACTATAAAATCAATAAAGTCTCGACCTTTATAATAAAAGGTAATATCTTTAATTGTTTAAACCAATACATGATAACCAAAAGTGGTATCAGACTTGTAAGAACGTTTAATCATTTTCTCTGTGATATTACGTTTTATTTGCCAATTAGGTTTTGTTTTTGAGAAGAAGATTAAATCTTTAAACAAAAGATTGAATCTTTTAATTAACGATCGAAGCTTTGACAAAAGCTTAATGCTTTGATAAAAAGATTGATTTTTTAATTAAAGACTATAACTTTACATTTTGGTTTATTGTGCGGAAATCAAGCACTAGTGACACGTGTTTAGTTGTTTGTTTGGGTTTTTTTTCAAAGTTGTAATTTTTGTATTTTTTTCAGTGTTTTGGAACTCTAATGTAATAAATAAGTTTATTTTTACTTGGTTGTAAATTGTTTATTCAAAATTATAAACGGGAAGATAACGTTTCAAAGACCAAAAAAGGAGACACACGGGAGATGGAGATCACGAATTAAGTCAGAGTCTACAAATTGTTGTGACGCTGGACTAGTTTGATGTCATTTGGTGGCTAAACTATGATGGATAAAATGACACCAAACAAAAACTTTTCTACTTGCTTCATTTAAAACTAGTTTTTACAATTAAAAACAAGTAATAAATGGTTTAAATACTCGGAAAGGTAATTTGAACGAAATGAGGTTTATTTTTAGGTTGAGGTTGTTGTAAAAAAAGAGGAAAAATTAAAAAGGATAAGAATGATTATTATTAATTAGATCTTAGATCCAAGTGCTTATAAAATCTTATGGCATAATGGTAAATAATTGAAATTTTAAACTGTAGGCTAAGGGTATTTTAGTCTTAATCATATTTTCAAGTTCCATATTTTTTAAATGCTCACAACTTTTACATATAACATTACTTTTTTACAAAAATCACACCATAAAAACAAGCGGTTTTGATCTTTAAAATGCCTGTAAGTTTGATGCATAAAAATGAAGTTTTTTTCATGAAATTTCAGGTCATTATGTAATATTCGTGAGCATATTTTATAATATTCACCAGCTTATTGTATAATATCATGTTATTATGTAATATTAATAAGATTATTGTGGCTAATATTGACCATTTTCTTATGCATTATTTTTTTATAAATAATAATTTTCAAATAACACAATGCTAAAAATATAATTTTTTACGTTTTCAGTTCATTATATAATCCTGATCAGGTTATGGTGTAATCCTCATCAAGTAGCTCTTTATGTCTATTGCTTATCATCGAGTCTAGAGCGATGCATTGTTTTTTCATTGTGTATAATGTTAACTAGTGTGTTTTTAAAATGGTGATTTTCAAATAACACAATGCTCAAATGTATTTTTTTATGTTTTGTCAGTTTATTTTGTAATCTAGATCAGGTTATTATGTAATCTCGTCAATCAGCTCCTCGTTTCTATGCTAATTATCAAGTTAAGTGTTGGTCATTATGTCTAATATTGACTATCGTATTATGCATTGTGTTTATTAAAATTATGATTCTCAAATAACACAAGGCTAAACATGTAATATTTTACGTTCCTGATCGTGTCATTTTGTAATTCTTGTCAAAGCAGCACATTATGTCTATTGCTAATCATCGAGTCTAGTGATGTTTATTGTGTTACATTGTGTCTGATGTTGACCATTGTCTTATGCATTGTGTTTTTTAAATGGGAAAATATCACAGAATAGTAACAAAGTTTCAAAAGTGTTCTAATTTAGTCATTCATGCATATTTTTCTCAAATTGGACTACTAAACGATCAAATTGAGTCATCATTAAAATTTCTTAGATAAAAAAGTAACGGTGGATAAGACGTAGGGGTCAGAATTTTCAATATAAAATTATATTAAAAAATAAAAAAAACATGTTAATTATGAAAAAAATAAAAAAAGTACCTAATTACGTCAGCGTTCCATATTAGCATCAAAAGATAGAAAAAGATATTTTATAATTGAAACAAAAAGTATAACATACTAAAAAATATGTTAAGAGTTCTAATTTATATAAAATATAAAAACTGAGTTATCTAATTAAAACACTTTTAAAACTTGAGTTACTTAATTGGAACATTTTTAAAATTTGGTTTTTGAATAACACAATAATAAGAAATATAATAGTTTTATGTTTCAAGTTCATTGTGTATTCTTAATAAGATAATTGTGTAATATTCATCAATTCGAAGATTACATAATGATCTAATAAAATTACACAATGAGTTAGAAAAACTTTGGTTTTTTACGTCAACACTATACATGTTTTTAAGATTAAAAAATGCTCGTTTTTATGATGTAATTTTTAAAAAAAATAATATCGTATATAAAAGTTATGAGTTAAAAAGGTGAAAATTAGGAAAGAGAAACATTATTAATCTTCCCCCAACCTAATTTTGATCAAAAGGACACATATCAATATTTTAATCATTCTTACACTTTTTAGTTTTAGAAAATTTTGTATTTAAACCTGAGTGGGGTTATTGTAAAAAGAAGGAAAAACTAAAAAGGGTGAAAAGGTTTCATATATCCAAATAACACATTTTTTGATTCGGTTTCATTGGTTATTTTGATTACGGTTCGGTTATTATGGTTTATTGCACACCCCTACAGTTTCATATATACCCCTAAATGCAACATGTAAAAGACACATTTTTATGTCCATATGATTTTGCAATTTGAATTCAATAACCATAGAAATTATTAATTAAGATTATTGTAAGGCCCCGTTCCCGGGACGCTTACAGATGGTCGATCATCGCACTTAAAACACATAACTATATAACTTTACTAAAATCATGAAGCGGAAACTTTTAAAACAAACATTTCATTTCCTTTAAATAAACACTTTTGCAAAATAATACAACATTCGTTACAAAACGTCGTTCATTCGTATTACAATGCAAAAACGTTAAACAAAAGAATGTCATCTAAAAAGAGCCGAATAGCCGCCCCGGGCCATCCTCAGCAACATTACCTGCCAACTGGAAACACATAAAAAGTCAGCTTTGCTGAGTGAGTTCTAATTTTAATAAAATATACTTTTCTTTCGATTTAAAACGTTCTTTACTTCCTTTCAAATCATACTATACTTTAGAACGTGATCACACATCGTACGTACACATAGATAATATCATTATTATCTTCATCATTCGTTCGTTAACTTTCATTCATTCAACGTACATCATTATCATTCATTTCTCGTTCATTCATTTCATACATTCGTTCTTTCATAATTATCTTTCTCATTCATACTTTCGTATATACTTTTCACTGTCTTTTACTTTCTTTTCTCTTACTCTTTTCTCGTACTTTACATTCGTCAGTTGACATACATCATACATACATACTGATAATAATTATTATTATTATCTTCATCATCATTCGCTCATTCATTCATTTCTTCACTCATTACTCTTCACTACTCGAATCTTGTCTCATGCAATATCCCCAACTCATGCTCGAAAGCTGATGTTATGCCGGGGCCTGTACACAAACCCCCGACTCATGTCTGAAGACTGACACAACACCGGGATACGTGACAAAGATCCCATTCGAGTCAATCACATGGATTGAACTCTATCCGAGTCTGTTGCAACACAAGGTCGCTCACCTCATTATCTCGTCTCATGCAATATCCCCGACTCATGTCCGAAGACTGATACTATGTCGGAGCCTGATAAACAAACCCCCCGACTCATGTCCGAAGACTGACACAACACTGGGATACGCGACAAAGATCCCATTCGAGTCAATCACATGGATTGAACTCTATCCGAGTCTGTTGCAACACAAGGTCGCTCACCTCATTATCTCGTCTCATGCAATATCCCCGAGTCATGTCCGAAGACTGATACTGTGCCGGGCCCTGATAAACAAACCCCCGACTCATGTCCGAAGACTGACACAGTACCGGGATACGCGATTCGTTCCTCTTTTTTCTCGATTCTGTCTCACGCAATACCCCTGACTTATGTTCGAAGACTGATACTGCGCCGGGGCCTGTAACCAAACCCCCGACTCATGTCCGAAGACTGACACAGTACCGGAGTACGCGATCCACTTCTCATTCATCTAGATCCTGTCTCATGCAATACCCCGACTCATGTTCGAAGACTGATACTGTGTCGGGGCCTGTAACCAAACCCCTACTTATGTCATAAGATTGACACAGTACCGGAGTACGCAACAAGGACCCCTTTCGAGTCTATTACGACAACAGGGTCGCTCACCTCATACATTTGCTTGCAAGTCTTTCTTACTTTCATTTATTCATTAACGCATGCATTCTTTCATTACGTTCCTCTTTTTATTATCTTCCACTTTACGTTACATAATAATGTTCATTCATTCATTAACGTAAAACGTAAAGCCACGGGAAAGATAAACATACATCATAATAAGGAACATCATCATACACAGATAGCATCATCGCAACATCATACATACATAACATACATCATGCATAATCATGCAACATCATCATCATCATGCCCAACATAACCATTAAGGCCTCAATAGTCATCTTACATGAACTTACAGGAACTTGCACGTCAAAACTTATATCTGCACTTTCCCCCGAAAGTCAGTAATTAAACTATGCTTTTCCTCGGGTACACAAGCCCTACATGGGCATATGGGCACCCTTCAATCGCAGGGCCTCCCATGCGACTGAACCCCATGTGAATGAACACCAAGAAATTGAGCCTCGTGCGAATTGACATCCATGCGAATGAACACTATACGAATGGACCTCATGCGGATGGACTCAATGCGGATGAGCACTTATGCGAATGGGCCCTCATTCGCATGACTCCCCATGCGACTGGCACCCCAATCGTGCGAATGAACCTCAATCGTGCGAATGAACCTCAACCGTACCCCATTCGGCCGTATGGCCTCCATTCGGTCGCCTAGCCCTAGCTGATGCAGAATGCAGTTCAACCCGAACCAAATCTGCCATTTTCGACCTCCAAGCTCATCCAAACCCATTCTAAGCCCAAATCAACCATCCTAAACCTTAGGAATGCATACAAAAACACCATTCAAGTACACACAAGCCCGGAAACAAACTCCAAACGCATCACACGCAAACACATACAAATGGGTCAAACACACACACATACAAAACGGGTTTCAGATGTGTTCCAGCCCCAAAATCAACCAAAAACATGTAAAAGAGGGGTCCTAGAACTCACCTTAGCAGCCTCTTCGGGTAGAGCTTCCCGCAAACCCGCTTGACTTCGGATTTTGCACCTTGATGCGCAAGAAACCCAAGTTTCCCCTTTTTCTCTCTTCTTCCTCTCCTTGGCTGATTTTCACAAGTGTGGGAGAGGGTGTGGGCTGCCCTCCCCTCTTAATCCCCCACTCTTCCAAACTTTCTCCCATTTTGGCAAGTTTGGTCCCTCGACTTTGGGCTTTATTTCTTTTCTTTATTTTTCTTTCTTCTTCTTCTTTCTTTGGCTTTAAAAGAAAATAACCGGGTGTTACAATTATAAATATTAAATGTACTACCTTCCATTGCATCCCCTTTTCACCTTCTGGTTGTAGGCGGTGTTTACTAAACTAGACCGGACATCCAACCAGAGTTCTTACTAGTGAACTGGTCGAACCAGTTGAACCAGATTTAAGAACTGGTGACTTACTGACTTTATGAATAATATATTTAAATAATAATGTAGATACAATCAATTAAATCTTAAAAGATTGAAACATAAGCCCACATTAGCAATTGTATCCTCTCATTTAAACTATATCTTTATTTATAGTGAACCGCTTGGTAGTAAAATTTTCATTGCATCAACTAATCGGGTTCTTTAATCTCACTTTTATTCGAGTTAAATTAGAACTTTTTTATCACGGTGAGCCGGTGCTTGTTTTCAGATATTTTTGTTTATTTTTATATATTTGATTTTCATATTGTTATTATTTCTGCCTTGGGTAATCCACCACCGGCTCACCTCCGGCCCCGTCTCTTGTTTATAGTGTAACAAATGTCCATCAATAGTTTTGCTTCATACTCACTGTTGATGGCGTGTGTTAAGGATCTTTATATCGGTGCCAAAGTCCTAGGTCATATTAAAGGTACAACGACTCCTAAAGATGATGATGAATAGTAATTTTCAATGGATGCTAAACTAAAAGCGAGTTTAATAATATATTTGATACACATGTCACAATACTAAAACATCATAACAACTGATAAAAGTATTTCTAGAAGTCTCTAGGTTAATTTTAGGCAATTTTCTTAACCAAATGTCTCATATGCTTAAATTGCAAGACACCTTTTGTAATACTAAGATGGGTGACATGTCCATTACTGTTTTTATTACCCCTGAAAACCTGGCTGATAGATTAAATGATTTTGATGCACCCATTAGCGACACAAAACTTATGATGCAAAATTTACCTCAACTACCTCTCTCCTATAGTAGTATTATTGATGTTATAAAAAATCCATTTTCGCTCTGTTTTGGAAGCCAAAAACATGTTATGCCTTCACAAATCTCGTGAGGGACTAACTGAGCATGTTATGGGCTCCTCAGATTCTTCTAACGCTATTAACAAACACTAGGTGACTACTAATTGTGGGAAAGTGAATTGAAGGGTAAAAACAAAAAATCAAGAACAATGTTTGGGTTGCTCCCGAAGGGGGGGAGGGGGGGGATGCTACTAACGTCTCCGATTGATGGTTCTTAGGTTATAAACATGTGGACAACGGTAATCTAGGGATCCTTGTGACCCATTGACTTAGTGGATAGGGTGATGAATGAATGCAATGATCAAAAATAAAATGAAATGATCAAAAATGAAAACATTTAAAGGAATTAGAAAGGGTGGAACTTTGTGGACCAATATAGGTCCTAAGGGGTGCACATAATGGTCCACCAAGGAAGGGGTCGAGATTTGGGAACAAGGTCTCCTAGCTGGTCGCCAAAGGATCAGGGTGACAGTCCACTAAGGCTGTCGCGAACCGTCAAAGGGTGACGTAGCGAACATGATGAATATTTGTATGGTAAATGGGAATATTCCATTCAAAGACGCGAATAGTCCTTTTTAAGGTTGGGTATAAAAAGGTTGGGGTAGCGGTCCGTTGTGGGTCCAAGTTCGACAGGATGGGTATAAAAGGCATAAGAACCTGATTTCATCATTTACACTCCCTCTCATCTCGGTGCGCTCTCTCTCTCCAACTGCCATATACTCTCTCTTTACAATACTATCATTTTGGAAGGCTTGATGCGACGATTGGACCTTGTTGTTGTGTTCATGGTGGTTGATTTCGCTTGAAACTGACATCTGGAGGCTTGATTCGCTCGGTAAGCCACATTTTCCTTCTAAATACGAGTTATGGCTATATCTGAACAAATACGTGATGTGCGAAACTCCATTATAGTGTCGGATTTCTTAGTGGTGAATTGTGGACATCAGGATTCATCGGAAAGCTACATCTATGGTGGTAAGGTTCTACACCTCCACATTGTGCATCATGATGGCATACAAGGGTCAACTGGGGTTTTGGAAAAGAACCAAACCGATGTCTAAGTGGTTAGGATGCATATTAATAATATGATAAGGAAAATAATCACCACTGGATAAATGAGTTTGTCATGGGACAAGATATAGTACATACATAAATTGGATAATAAAGTGTATTTCATAACAAGGAGGATTTCATGGGGGTTTACACAATAGGGATTTCATATGGTAGTTAACTCCATTTGATCATTGTGTTGGGTGTGTGCATAAACCTACACATGTTCATCAAAAGTTCCAATAAAAATATTGACCTGAAGCGGGATAATTCTAGCTTGAAATCGTAAGTGTGAGTAGGACAGGTCGGGTAGATTATATCGGGTGGGAATACCAAAGGGATTTCAAGGGTAATGTGTTACAGGGTTGTAAGGCGCTCATGGAACTCGTTGACCAGTGTTAGGTGCAACATGCCTCATTTTCAATTTGCTAGGATCCACAAAGAATCAAATGAAGTTTACTTTACTACACCATAATTCTAACATCCATCACAGTGGTATTTGGCCCCACCGCCACTATATTATGTTGGCTTGTCGCCCTATGGTCGCCACCTGCCACCCATGGCCTCCGGTACTCCGCTTCCTTCTTTTGGTCACCGATCATATGGTGGCTTTGCTTCTAGGAAGTCAGTCATCTATGGTGACCAACAACCACAACACAATGACTTGGCTTCTATCATTATCTCCATGTTTATCTAGTCATCTACATAAGACAACAACTACTATGTGAACTCAGGGACAAACACTCATATGTAATTTCTTTTTGGGAATGGTGCTTACTTCTTAAATTCACTAGAAACTATTTTTTTTTCTTAAAGTAAGTTATTAAACATTATTTTTGTGTCTAAAAAATGATTAAAATATTATTTTATTTTGTCCGGTTTTAACCCTTTTAATTTTTCCTTAAGAATCTATAAACGAGATTGCTTCTCCAATGGTGTGATGTTGGTGATCATTATTTGTTTCTATCATAAATATCTTCTTTTCCGGCTACTTCACTTGCAGCTGTACTAGATAGGCAATCATACCATTGGAGGCTTATCTGTGATCACATTGGCGATCTTTATATGATGTTTTACATTTCATTTGGGTGTTTCGGTTGCATAACAAATTGAATGTTTTTAAAGTTTTCAATGTGACAATGGATATGAGTTTAATAATTTATCAATTCATAACTTTTTTCAAAGTCATGGTATTAAAATTATTTTTCCGTGTCCATACACGTCTTAGCAAAACAAAGTAGTGCACACAATTTGCCTGATCAATAATATAATTCATACCTTTCTATATGAAGCATCAATTCCTTCTAAATTTTAGGCAGAGACCTTAAATATGACTTTCCACATACTTAATCTTCTGCTAACCACGATCCTCTTGTTTTGAGATTCGTTTGCATATTGTATGAATTTTCCCATCTTATGTTCACCACGTGTTTTGTTGCCAATTGTATCCAAAGCCTTTCACAATAGCTCCAGTTAAGCTTGTGCCTCATTCTTCCTCTTCTCTTTCCTTGGACCATCATTCGATCATCTTAGGTATGTATGGATCCACTTACTCTGTAACGCCCCAGCCCGGATAAGGCTGACGTGTCACTAATACGGATATCAAATCAAAACGCATTCCTAATATTAAAAACGATTACAAGTTCAAATTCCAAAACCTAATTAAGATGTTCAATACATTAATTAAAGTAACAGATAATCTTGGTCTTCAATTCACTCTTCACTGGTTTCCCGGATTACCCTGCTGACCTGACATGCATGAAAACAAAAGCACGCCTGAGCATAACGCTCAGTGAACGGAATAGCGGATAACAAAAATAAACAGACATGACGATAATCAAAGAATCAGCAGATATCAAAAATAAACAGACATGGTGATAATCAAAGAATCGACAGATATCAAAAATAAACAGACAGGTGATAATCAAGGAATTGGCAGATATCAAAAATAAACAGACATAATGATAATGGAGAACCAAAGATCATAGATATATATATATATCAAATAGAACATACGTCATAAGACATATATCAGATAGAACATACCCCGAGCTAATAATCATATCATATAATAACTGAACAGGGGGAACACAGGTAGCGAGCCCGTGAACCAATGTGAAATGGAGTATGGGCAGACATACAAACCATTCACCAGAGTCCTGAATGGAATGGTGTGTAACCATCCACCAGGAAATAACAAAACTAGCCTAGGATCGATCCATACGCCTCTGAGGAAATAATAATATAACAAGTCATAATTTCAGAGTCCTCTTTAGAGACGCCGTGATCTCAGCTCACCGCCACGGTTGGTGCCACGTTATCGATGCCACAATAACGCGTCTTGGTCACCCCCAAGATAGGGAGAGCTCGGGTAACAAATTCAGAAATATATAGTAGTCAAACTACTTATAACAGAATCAAAAGCAATTTATCAGGAATCAAAACTAGAAATGAACGGAAATCAAATACGAGACAGAAATCGGGAATCTGTACTGCAAAGTAACGAAACCAAAAGTAAATGCTTATGATAACAAGGAAACAGAATCCGTACAATAAGTAACAGAACAAAAGTGAATATTATGATAACAAAATCCGTACTTCAAAGTAACGGAAAATATTATTTATACTAAGATATAAAGAATCAGGAATCCGTACTACAAAGTAACGGAAACACAAGTAAATACTTATGATAACAAAGGAACAGAATCCGTACCTTAATTTAATACAACAGGGCCAAGTAGTAGTAAATTCTCTTTTTTTATATATAATTACTCCTAACTGGTACGAGGACCTATAATTTAATTAGTAGTCCGAATTAGGTTCACTTACAATATTTAACTTGCTAGTTCGTTGATCTTCCGGCGACCACGTTGTAATTTAATTATCAAAACCACACTTATTTAATTATTATCTTCCATTTCAATTTAATCTCTTGAAATATAATCATATTATAAGTTATACATGACAAGCTCACCATTAATAAAGAAACTTATGTTACAAGTTCTATATTTAAGCAAAACCAAATATGTATACGTGGGCATCAACTCAAACATATTAATTTAGATCATATCATCCTATTTACTACTTTAAAATTCCACTGTTAACAACCACCATTCTATTCGTATTATTCAGTTGATCCCATATATATATATATTTCAACTATATGTCATTCACTCATCATTCTATACCATTAAACTAATTTGGGTAGTTATTCACCTTGTTTTTAACAGAATGTTTTCTACATTTAGTTCATGCATGTGTGGCTGTACATAAGCCTTGAAGCTAGCCCATTCCAACCTCAAATGCATGAATCTCCATTAACAACAGAATGGATCGAGACCAACATAGCTTACCCTCTTTTTATATCTATAGCTATATTAACATCTAAATAATCCAATCCCAAACACTAACCAAGTTAGTCGCCGGAAAATTCAACGATTAATGACGTCATAATCAAAAAGAAATCTCGAAATTAGTTCTCGGTCCTAACTAATGGACAGAATTATTACCTTAACAATCAAGAGAAACAACCCGGAAGGAGCGATAGTAGATGATTATGTGACCGAACGAAGCCGCAACGGGAAAGTACGCTCACTATCAAGGCTGATGGAATCCAAGAACCCGCACGAGTTTGATAGAAGATCAATGGTTTGGTGGTCCAACGAAACGAACCGGAAGAGGTAAGGTCCACCGTGAGTGATGAACGCTGATTAGATCGCCAAACAAAATAGCGGTTTCAATCGAGATTACATGAAATCTAAGTTGAAGTCACATGAAAGGTTTCGAATGAAAGTATGCTTGATTCGATTACCTGTGTTGCGAGCACGAAACAAAACACACTAGTTGGTTGTAACCGATGACTAGCCGGCGAGAATAATTGACGATAATGGTGTAGAGCAGAGGTGGTTTATGATGGTTGTAGGTCGGTTCGGTAGTCCAGGTGATCCTCCTTGCATTTCCATATATGTTATATATATTGTTTTCATATAAGCACTAAGTTCTCAATTAGTTAGACATTTTTTTTAATTATTAAAGTTGCTAGTTGCTAAAGACATGGAAACATGTTTCCTCTCCTTTTTTTTAGGATATTATAATTCTACCCCCCTTAAAATAATTTCGTCCACGAAATTACTAGGTACAGAATTAAACAAGATATGACATAACGTACACGTAGTAGTAAAATCAACAAGTGAAACGAAATCACTCACAATTATTCAATTACTGAAACGGAGTTGATTCAAAAGACGAAATCGTATAAGAGATGACTAATGTGATATTCAAGAAACAGATAACTGATAACCTCTTAACTGATAACAGAAACATATACAAGATAATAACTAAGAGGTAAACAGATACGGATATTGAGAACGGATTTCATCTTCTATCTCCCATGTAGCTTCACGTTCGGAATGGTTTTTCCATAATACTTTAACAAAAGGAATAGTTTTCTTACGCATAATGCGTTCTTGTCGGTCAAGGATAGCTTCTGGTTCTTCCTCGAATGATATATCCTCACGAATCAAGTGAAGTGGATAGTTAACCACGTGAATAGGATGATAATTATATCCCCTTAAAAGAGATACATGGAAGACATTATGCACATGTGACAGTTGAGGTGGTAAAGCCAAACGATACGAAACCTCACCAACTCTTTCCAGGATTTCAAAGGGTCCGATAAACCGTGGACTAAGTTTCCCTTTAGACCAAAACGTCGTACGCCTTTGCAAGGCGAAACCTTCAGGAATACCTTATCACCGACCTTAAACTCCAAAAGTCGACGGTGTCGGTCTGCATAGCTTTTCTGTCTACTTTGAGCTTCCTTTAACTTTTCCCTAGCAATAGCAACTTTCTCATTTGTGATCTGAACTAACTCGGGTCCTTCGATGACTCTTTCACCGACTTCTTCCCAACAAACAGGTGCTCTACATTTACGACCATATAATAATTCGAAAGGTGCCATGCCAATGCTAGCTTGCCAACTATTGTTGTAAGCAAACTCGACCAAACACAAGTACTCATCCCAGTTCCCAGTCCACTCTAAGGCACAAGCTCGAAGCATGTCCTCAAGTGTTTGAATAGTACGCTCCGACTGACCGTCAGTCTGAGGATGAAACGCCGTACTAAACCTCAACTTGGTACCCCATGCAGCTTGCAAACTCTTCCAAAAACGAGAAGTGAACCTCGGGTCTCGATCAGACACGATAGACACCGGAGTGCCATGAAGTCTAACAATCTCTTGTGTGAACACTTCAGAAAGTTTGCTAACTGAAAATCCTTGCTGAATTGGGAGAAAGTGAGCCGACTTTGACAATCTGTCAACTACAACCCATATTGCATCATTCTTCTTAAATGTCCTTGGCAACCCTGTCACAAAATCCATGGAAATATCATCCCATTTCCATACAGGAATAGGTAGTGGCTGAAGCAAACCACTAGCTCTCTGATGCTCAATCTTGACCTGCTGACAAGTAAGGCAACGGCTAACATACTTAGCCACGTCTTCTTTCATACCATTCCACCAGAAATTCTGACGAAGATCACGATACATCTTAGTAGATCCTGGATGGATAGAGAACGGAGAACTATGTGCCTCAGCTAATAACGATTCTCGAAGAGAAGAATCATTAGGCACACATAAACGTTTACCACACCAGATTACTCCATGCTCATCTACTCTGAATTCTGATTGCTTACCAATCTCCACATTCTGTAAGATTGCCCAGAGTTCACCATCGTCTTTCTGTGCGTTCTTAATCCGGAATATTAAGTCTGATTCTATCTGAAGACTAGCGAGATATCTGTCACTCTTGCCAATATGTAGGCCAATACCTAATTTATCAAGATCGGTAATGTTCTGAGGCTGTAGCTGTAGGGAGGCTACTGTTCCTGAGCTCTTCCTGCTAAGAGCATCAGCTACCACATTGGCCTTTCCCGGATGATATTGAATATTGGCATCATAATCTTTTAACAATTCTAACCATCTTCTCTGCCTCATGTTTAGTTCTTTTTGTGTGAAGATGTATTTCAAGCTCTTGTGATCAGTAAAATATCACAAGTCTCTCCGTAAAGATAGTGACGCCATATTTTCAGCGCGAAAATAACAGCAGCGAGTTCAAGATCATGCGTAGGATAATTAACCTCATAAGGTTTCAACTGCCGCGAAGCATAAGCAATGACCTTACCATGCTGCATTAGCACACATCCGAGTCCCTTTTTAGAGGCATCGCTGTAAATCTGATATCCACCCGTGCCCGATGGAAGTGTAAGAATCGGGGCAGACACCAATCTTTTCTTGAGCTCTTCAAAACTTTTCTCTCGTTCATCATTCCAAGAGTACTTAACCCCTTTCCTTAGAAGTTGCGTAAGGGGTAAAGCAATAACAGAGAACCCTTCGACAAATCTACGATAGTAACCAGCAAGACCAAGAAAACTCCGGACTTCTGTGGCTGAAGTAGGTCTTGGCCATTTAGTGATTGCCTCTATCTTTGCTGGATCTACCATAATACCATCTGCAGAGACCACATGACCCAGAAAGGCTACTTGACTCAACCAAAATTCACATTTTGAAAACTTAGCATAAAGCTTCTTTTTACGCAGAGTTTTAAGCACGATACGAAGGTGGTCTTCATGCTCCTTCTTACTCTTAGAATAGATAAGAATGTCATCTATAAACACGATGACGAACTTATCCAGATAGTCATGGAAAACTCGATTCATTAGGTCCATGAAAACAGCTGGGGCATTCGTTAACCCGAACGGCATAACCAAGAATTCATAATGACCATATCGCGTACGGAAGGCAGATTTAGGGACATCAGAATCTTTGATCTTTAGCTGATGGTAACCAGACCTCAGATCGATTTTAGAGAAACACTTTGCACCCTGAAGCTGATCAAATAAATCATCAATACGAGGCAGAGGGTAACGATTACGGATAGTGATCTTGTTGAGTTCTCTGTAGTCAATGCAGAGTCTCAAAGAACCATCTTTCTTCTTCACGAATAGGACCGGTGCACCCCAAGGTGAGACACTTGGTCTAATAAATCCAAGATCTAATAACTCCTGTAATTGCTCCTTCAGTTCTTTAAGTTCAAGTGGTGCCATACGGTAAGGTGCCTTGGAAATCGGTTCAGCACCAGGAATAAGATCAATAGTGAATTCCACCTCGCGGTCTGGTGGAAGTCCAGGTAACTCCTTAGGAAACACATCGGGAAAATCACAAACAACCGGATAATCAGAAATACTAGGCTCTTCAGGAGATAAAATTTTACTGAAGCAAGGAATCCTGCAGCGCCGTGCAGTAGGGATTTACGAGCCTTAAGTGCTGAAATTATTTGAAGAGTTTTTCGAGGTTTAGTCCCCTGATAAATGAGCTCAGGATAATGGGGATCTCCAAACAGAATGCGACGAGTCTGACACTCGATTGTAACATGATGCCGAGTTAACCAGTCCATTCCCAAGATGATATCAAAATCTTCCATTTGCATGGGCAACAGATCCGCTGTAAGAATGAGTGATTCAACTCGGATCGGACAATCCTCATACACATGAGAGATTGTAACAGAGTTTCCCATAGGAGTCATAATATTCAAAGTATTTTCTAATAATGTTGGGCTCATCGTTAGATGTTTAAGAAAAGATTGAGAAACTATGGAGTGTGTTGCTCCAGTGTCAAATAAGACTTGAACTTCACGAGTTCCTAACATGAGAGTACCAGAAACAGTACCTAAAGAATTTATGTTACCATGGCACACTTAGTACATAGATAACAAGCATAATTTACATGGTAAGACTACTAGATTATTCAGATACGACAGATTCACATATGGGAGGAATATCAAGAGTCATACCTGGTGTGTTTGCTGCATCCTTTGCGTTCAGAGCAAACACTCGTCCTCCATTAGTAGGCTGTTTTGCACTATTCCCAGCCTTCCCTTTGTTATCAGGATACGGACAGTCTTTCAGTACATGGCCGGTCTTTCCACATCTAAAACAGGCTCCTGAAGCTCGCCGACAAACACCAAAATGACGTTTTCCACATGTAGTGCATACCGGGACTTGCTCTTGACCTTGGTTTTCGGCAGGTTTAGGATTCTGCTGTTTTTGTTTCCATTGATTACCTTGGCGGTTATTATTTCTGTTGAATTGGGCTTTTCGATCACCTGTATGGTGTTTCTCGCTTGAAGATTGCCCAGAAGGTGCGGTATGGTGTCCTTCACGATTTCTCTTTCGACTCTCCTCAGCTTTAGCTAACCTCTTCTTGTTTTCCATGTCAAGTGTTTTCACGGCATCAGCTACTTCATTGATATTGTTAAACCTTTGAGTCACTATCCACCTCCGAGTCCTCTCATGAACAACCCATTTCAACTTTTCTGCTTGGGCCTCTGGGCTACCTGCAGCTTCCCCAAGAAAACTAGCCAACCTACAGAATCTTGCCATGAATTCTTGCCAAGGTTCACCATCGCGTTGCTCAATAGATGCATATTCCCGTGCATACTCGCTTCGTTCCACTTCAGAGAAATACTTTCGGAAGAATATTGTGCGGAAATCGACCCAAGTAAGGGTAGCAGCATAACCTTCTCCACCATGTGCAAGTTTTACCCCTTCCCACCAAACTAGAGCATCATCCTCCAGTTTGTAAGAGGCCAACCTAGTTTTAAATATGTCATCGACTCCTAGTACTTCGAATATCTTTTCCACATGGGCTATCCAGTTCCGAGCATCCATCGGTGTAGCAGCATCACTAAAAGATCTTGGTCTTTGCTTCATAAAGCGTTCAAGCCAGACATGAATCTCAGCCACAGATGGTGTTGCATTTCCACCGGAAGATGGTCCAGTGTGGTTCCCGCCAGAAGGTGGCTCTGAGTTATTTCCACCGGGTGGAGGTCCTGTGTTGTTTCCCTCCGAATTTGCCTGTTGCATCTGCTGGATGACTGTTTGAGCAGTCTGAGTCATCAGATTAGGGAGTATTCCAGAAATAGCAGCGTTTACAGCATTAGCAACGAGGGTTTCAAGAGGAGTATCAGATGAGGGGCCACTCGATTTATTGCGGTTGTTCACACGTCTCTTAGGGGCCATCTGAAATGAAAACATACGTGTGAACACTGAAATTTAGATTGGAAACAGAAATTAGATCCTAACCCAACGTCTACCCATAACCTCACAAGTTTATTATTAATGTTTAAGTTTTCTACAGGAAAGAGCCTTTGCTCTGATACCACAACTGTAACGCCCCAGCCCGGATAGGGCTGACGTGTCACTAATACGGATATCAAATCAAAACGCATTCCCAATATTAAAAACGATTACAAGTTCAAATTCCAAAACCTAATTAAGATGTTCAATACATTAATTAAAGTAACAGATAATCTTGGTCTTCAATTCACTCTTCACTGGTTTCCCGGATTACCCTACTGACCTGACGTGCATGAAAACAAAAGCACGCCTGAGCATAACGCTCAGTGAACGGAATAGCGGATAACAAAAATAAACAGACATGACGATAATCAAAGAATCAGCATATATCAAAAATAAACAGACATGGTGATAATCAAAGAATCGACAGATATCAAAAATAAACAGACAGGTGATAATCAAGGAATTGGCAGATATCAAAAATAAACAGACATAATGATAATGGAGAACCAAAGATCATAAGATATATATATATATCAAATAGAACATACGTCATAAGACATATATCAGATAGAACATACCCCGAGCTAATAATCATATCATATAATAACTGAACAGGGGGAACACAGGTAGCGAGCCCGTGAACCAATGTGAAATGGAGTATGGGCAGACATACAAACCATTCACCAGAGTCCTGAATGGAATGGTGTGTAACCATCCACCAGGAAATAACAGAACTAGCCTAGGATCGATCCATACGCCTCTGAGGAAATAATAATATAACAAGTCATAATTTCAGAGTCCTCTTTAGAGACGCCGTGATCTCAGCTCACCGCCACGGTTGGTGCCACGTTATCGATGCCGCAATAACGCGTCTTGGTCACCCCCAAGATAGGGAGAGCTCGGGTAACAAATTCAGAAATATATAGTAGTCAAACTACTTATAACAGAATCAAAAGCAATTTATCAGGAATCAAAACTAGAAATGAACGGAAATCAAATGCGAGACAGAAATCGGGAATCTGTACTGCAAAGTAACGAAACCAAAAGTAAATGCTTATGATAACAAGGAAACAGAATCCGTACAATAAGTAACAGAACAAAAGTGAATATTATGATAACAAAATCCGTACTTCAAAGTAACGGAAAATATTATTTATACTAAGATATAAAGAATCAGGAATCCGTACTACAAAGTAACGGAAACACAAGTAAATACTTATGATAACAAAGGAACAGAATCCGTACCTTAATTTAATACAACAGGGCCAAGTAGTAGTAAATTCTCTTTTTTATATATAATTACTCCTAACTGGTACGAGGACCTATAATTTAATTAGTAGTCCGAATTAGGTTCACTTACAATATTTAACTTGCTAGTTCGTTGATCTTCCGGCGACCACGTTGTAATTTAATTATCAAAACCACACTTATTTAATTATTATCTTCCATTTCAATTTTAATCTCTTAAAATATAATCATATTATAAGTTATACATGACAAGCTCACCATTAATAAAGAAACTTATGTTACAAGTTCTATATTTAAGCAAAACCAAATATGTATACGTGGGCATCAACTCAAACATATTAATTTAGATCATATCATCCTATTTACTACTTTAAAATTCCACTGTTAACAACCACCATTCCATTCGTATTGTTCAGTTGATCCCATATATATATATATTTCAACTATATGTCATTCACTCATCATTCTATACCATTAAACTAATTTGGGTAGTTATTCACCTTGTTTTTAACAGAATGTTTTCTACATTTAGTTCATGCATGTGTGGCTGTACATAAGCCTTGAAGCTAGCCCATTCCAACCTCAAATGCATGAATCTCCATTAACAACAGAATGGATCGAGACCAACATAGCTTACCCTCTTTTTATATCTATAGCTATATTAACATCTAAATAATCCAATCCCAAACACTAACCAAGTTAGTCGCCGGAAAATTCAACGATTAATGACGTCATAATCAAAAAGAAATCTCGAAATTAGTTCTCGGTCCTAACTAATGGACAGAATTATTACCTTAACAATCAAGAGAAACAACCCGGAAGGAGCGATAGTAGATGATTATGTGACCGAACGAAGCCGCAACGGGAAAGTACGCTCACTATCAAGGCTGATGGAATCCAAGAACCCGCACGAGTTTGATAGAAGATCAATGGTTTGGTGGTCCAACGAAACGAACCGGAAGAGGTAAGGTCCACCGTGAGTGATGAACGCTGATTAGATCGCCAAACAAAATAGCGGTTTCAATCGAGATTACATGAAATCTAAGTTGAAGTCACATGAAAGGTTTCGAATGAAAGTATGCTTGATTCGATTACCTGTGTTGCGAGCACGAAACAAAAACACACTAGTTGGTTGTAACCGATGACTAGCCGGCGAGAATAATTGACGATAATGGTGTAGAGCAGAGGTGGTTTATGATGGTTGTAGGTCGGTTCGGTAGTCCAGGTGATCCTCCTTGCATTTCCATATATGTTATATATATTGTTTTCATATAAGCACTAAGTTCTCAATTAGTTAGACATTTTTTTTTTAATTATTAAAGTTGCTAGTTGCTAAAGACATGGAAACATGTTTCCTCTCCTTTTTTTTTAGGATATTATATACTCATTGTATCATTATCTCTCATCATGTTACTTTTGACAAACTAATTTTCCATATGTTTCTTTGACAACACCGATGTCCAAATATATTGGCCTTGGTCCACTAACACCTCACATTTCACCCGCTTCAGTAGCTTTAACAAATTTACTTGACCCACCTCGGTTGTGTCTCTGCTCACCAGGCCTGACTCTTTTGCCCTTACGTCTAGCCATGGCTTTTTTTGTACGCTTGGCGCTATCATGTCCACTCAACCAAGTGAACCCCTTTTCGACTTGGGCACCTCCTACATAGTTGTTCAGACCTTTATGGTTAACACTCAACCAACTGTTTGTAACATTTGCCCCATTTTGAAAATGTAAACCCATACCCGAATCCGTTTGTGTCAAGTTGAAAACAAATTCGTTATCTAGTTATTTAATTTATCTTAATGTTTCAAACACAATAATTATACCATTTAGTTTATTTAAATTTTATAATTTATGAGGTGAAATTTTTTATAATCTTATAAGATTTTCATAAAGAATTATGAAACTTAAACCATTTAATATTAAGCAGTTCAATTCCAAAGTTTTACAAAGATTTATAGAGTTATTCTTAATTATGAGTTTTAATTCTAAAGTTATAATAAAGAATTAGATTGTGAAATTTTTATAAAGATTTAAAAAGGTTTATTAAGACTTTATAAAAGAAAAATAATTTATTAATTAAATTTGGTTTTACAAAGTTTAGGGTTTAAATTGCAAATCATAAAACTTAAATTAAAAGGTTTTTACATAAAATAATAACTTTCAAAATCACAGGACCAAAGTGTAAATAACTTTAAACCCAACCCTCCCCCATTTCCCGTCGACCTCCCCCTCCGGTCATTCTCTAGCTGACTTCCGCCGGGTCTCCGATGACCACCTCGCACCCAAAATACTCGATTTTTATGCAATTAAACCACTCCTTAACTCTCTTGCATCCGTTTCGAACCAAGAACCTTAATTAGTTTGGATTAAACACTCGTTGAATTATGCTAAACCCGAAACCGAAGTCTCTAATCAAAATCAAATCGGTTTCATTTCAAACTAGATCCACTGACTCAATTACTTGATCTGAAATGCATTGGTGAGCGTTTCGGTCATAATAATCAATTCAATTTGATTCATAACCGCGAAAACTATAATAAAATCGAATAATTGTAACCGAAACAAACATAATATGTTCGAGGTGAAACTAATAAAATTGGTCATATATAAAAGACGGTAACGTTTCTAATCGACCCTTCAAAACTCTCAAAACACCCAATTGTTTCAGAAACACACACACATGAGCAATCGATCAACGTTTCATCTCGTTCCTGTCGCGACCTCGCTTCGCCATCCTACTATTGATTCCATCATCAATCAGGTACAATAAACCCACACACACTCCTTTTCACATGGTGAATCAAAGCCCCATGATAAATTTCATTCAGACACCAAATCGATGTTTAATTTCGACAAATTCTATTAAACAATTAATGTTTATAAACATTTTAAAGAAGCTTTAATCTAGATGAGGGCTTTAGCCCAGCCAGTTAACATTCTTCTCTTTCTCCAGAAGTCTCGACCTGGCTACCAACATTGTTTTTTATTAAGTCAACGTTATGTATTTTAAATTTCAGAAATCATATTAATATATTATTAAACTAATATAAAAATTATTTTATTAACTAAAACATTTCAGAAATTATTAAATTGATTTTTAGAAGATATAATTTTTACATTCAATTATCTTTTAAAGAATAAGAAAAGTTATAAACACATTATTAGTTCATTTATATGATTTAAATGTTATAAAGACGATTATAGGTCAAACTTGAATTATTTCAAGTCATTTTAAATGTATATTTTGTAAATACTTTAAATAATTAATTATTCAATTTATTATTTTAAACAAGTTATATCATATATAATTATTAAATTAGTTATTTCTTTTTCACACTTTAATACACAATCTTTAGTTAATCAATCATTATAAATTAAATATTTAAATATTAATAATATAATTTCACTAATTATCCACTATCATTTTCAATCTTAATTATTTAATTTATTCCATTTTTAAGTACATTATTTTCAAACTAAGTATTAAAACTAAAATCGCAATTGAAACTCTAATTCATATCTAATTCTTCAATCATTATTATTCTAACTAAAAAAACATCAAATCTTAGGTTGAATCGTGAGGATATTTGGTGTCAAGCCTAGCATTCTATCATTTCCCAAATGATTATAATTACCAAGTGAGTATTCATTGCTTATTTTTATGTTTTATTATTTGGAAAAATTATGTGATTCAATATTCAATCAATTGTTATTATATTCAAAATTCAATTCTACACATACTATGTTATTACTTGCAATTATGTGTGCATAGTTAGATAAACTACAACATAATCATTAGTTCATGCAACTATGGTAACAATGATATACCTATTGGTTTGACAAACCCACCCCATTTGTTTAGTCGTGTGGTGATTGGAACAAAAATCATTCATTATATAAGGCTTTGTCTGCGGACCGAGTCAATTCAGTCATTAGGTTTGATTGTGTTGGTTTGTCTTTTATGTTACATTATTGCATTATAAGTCTTGACATTGCCATGTGAATAGAATTATTTTTAATCATTTTAATCAATCCATATATGTATGCAAACTTGTGATTACTCACCGGCTAATGCCCTACTTCAGATACGAGTCCCCTTATAGGTCACCCCTATGAACCACGCCAGTTAGATGCTCAGGCTTATGGTCAAATCTGAAGAATCACCTACTTAATACACAAAGATTCAGGCCATCTGTGACCCATTTTGGAAAGTTACAATACATATAGAAATGTTTATACTCCTTTGTAATAGCATTTGGGAACTTGTCCCACGTCCATCTTGTGCTAACATTGTTAGTTGTTGATGGCTCTGCCGCCATAAGTTTGATAACAATGGTCAACTTGGGCAATATAAGAACCCTTTAGTGGTTTAAATTCTCACAACAACTCATATGATTTTCATGAGACCTTTAGCCTAGTTGTCAAACTAGCCACCATTTGAATTATTATCAACATTGCTAGCTCACACTAACTCGCATGGACATTGCCTTTGTCAAAGACAAAAACCATCATCCTCTGGTACAACTCTTGCTGATCTAACTCTATACCGTAGTCGTGTTGGTGCCTTGTAGTATCTCATACTAACTCGCATGGACATTGCCTTTGTCGTTCAACAAGTATGCCTATTTATTTAAAAGCTGCGTGAACCGCATCTCCATGCACTAAAACACGTACTTCACTATGTTTAGGGCATTTTTCAACACAATCTGTAGTTGTGTTCATCATCTGGTCTCTTACATTAATGCGGACTAGGGCGGGTGTCTTAACACTCGAAGGTTGACTTCAAGATTAGGTTTCTTTCTCCGTGATAATCAAATGTCTTGGTCTATAATCACCAACATGTCATCCCTCGATCTAGCGCTAAAGTTGAACATCTTGACGTTGCCAATGTTGTTGTTGATGCATATGTAGCTTCGTAATCTTCTTGTTGAATTACATTGCCTCCTATCACATGTCATATTTGTATTTTATGACAATGGCAATGTCATGTATTACCCTTTAACTCTGTAAAGCATCAAAGGACCAAACATGTAGAAATAGATTTACATTTGTGAGGGAACGTGTTAGTATTGGCCTACTTGTGTGTTATGTGTTTGATCCACTCACCAGTCTGATATCTTCACCAAAGGTTTTCTATCACAACTCTTTCTTGATTTTAGTACTAATCTGAGTATACAAGAAGCCTTTTTTTTTTCTCATTTGAGAGATTTAAATATCAAAATTTCACTAGTTTTCTCGCTTAATAGGTGAGATAAATTAAAATTCAAAATTCAAAAATAAACCAAACTATATTTCTTAATGGGCACTAATGGTAATTTTGATTGGATCACACAACCATAACATGAGTATGCATATTCTCGGTTGACTTGCATGGACATTATATACAAAACGGTTTTATCTTGAAGTAATTTGATATCCAATGAATAAATTTCATGTTACCACTTTGTGAGAATGTGATTGGTCACGTTAAAATTGGTTCTCTTGGATGACATACAGTTGAAATACCTACCTCTAATTAACATATAGGTGTTTTGCTAGCATGAGAACAAGGTTTTTCACCTTCAGAAGAACTAAGGCACATACGGTTGCATGTTTATTTTACATGCGGGTGAACTCAATACCACCTATAGATGTTGATGTATTGGTAAATTATGCGAGGTTCCACGTATAGGTGTTGATGACTGGTAAATTATGTCACGTGAAATCACATATGAGTAAACAATAGATATTTGGAACAAGTGAAACACCATATGCGGGTGATCATTGAACTAGGACAAATACAAGTGGAGTTAAGCAAGTGCAGGTAAAGACTTTATTACTTTCCTTGGATAATTTTTAGTATTCATTAGGGTAGTATTGTCATTAACATTCTTAATTATTTTAGTCTTGCCTATAAATCGGTAGAGTATGGTCGTAATAGTCTAACTTTAATAATAAGAAAAAATTCTCTTTTGTGTTTTCCCCTGTACAAGACGCCGACTTATGCTCCTTTAAGACCATTTTCCGAGTTTGATTGATTTGTGGTTTGTCGAGAATAATCCGCTGTGTTTCAAGTTGAAATTTATGACCTGTTTTTTTTGAGAATCTACAGTCTATTATGACTTCACATAACTGTTTGGCTGTTCACCCAAGATCTATATCTATAGATCTAAACCTAACTTGCTAAACAAGAAAATACTATGTTAATTATATTATAATATAATTAGAAAACTTAACCGACTTGTCAACTTAAAACCTCCCAACTGTACCGATATGTCAATCGAGTAGGAAACTAATACCAACACATTTAACTACATATACACGGTTATCATCGTTGTAAATATCTGGAGATATTTTTTAAATTTTATGCCTCTATATGTGGTTACACAATGGCACATGTTATTAATTAATCAATACCTAGAAAACAAATTTTTTTATTTATAGTGTTCATGTATCCTCTTTTATTGTCTTTCAGTACATATAAAATCACCGTATTATTTGTTATCTTGGTTTAACAAAATTTATTCTAGGAGTGCCTGAGTGCAAGACGACACAAAGCACTAGCTAGGTCCTGCGATTTAGATTACACACGGCGAATGTAATACCATAAAGTTGGTGCTTTAAATGCATTTTTGGAACCGACAATGTGAAGGCTTCTACATTTCATGTACATGAACTTAATATAGTGACGTGGAACTAACTTGATGTTGGAAAGAGATTATTAAAGTAATTGAAATGCGAATGATAATGCTTAATCGAACAACAAAGTAATCGAATCTTAATCGAACAACAGAGCCAACGACAACAACAACCTCAATCAAACAGACAGTTGTGAAGCTTGAACTACATCATAAGGAGCGGAGGCAAATATAAACTATTTTAAGGGGACGAACTAAATAAATAAATATATATATATATATATATAATGTAAATTTATATATATATAATGTAAATATATATATATATATATATATATATATATATATATATATATATAAATTTACATTATCAGGCCAAATAATAAAACTACTGAAGAAAAAAATAGAGGGGTGGGGGGATCGTGGCCCCTAACAAGCTTCGCCATTACAAATTGTTTTTAATATCGAAGTGTTGAAATCGAACAGATGTACTCGAACACAACATACTCAATCAAACAAACAAACAAAAAAACATACCCAGTGTATCCCGCTGAAGGGCAGGGTCTGGGAGGGGTATATGGTGGCAAGTCTTTCCTCTATCTTGAAAGATAGAGAGACTGCTTTCGAAGAGACCCCCAACTCGTTAACAAAGGTAACACAACATACTCAATCAAATAGGTAAAAATGTTCAAAATTTGTTGAAATTGATGTCGTCTCCCTAGTCGCAGTTAAAATTGAAGTTTTCTAAGATGGATCAACTTTAATCAGGTCCTCTCCCTAGTCGCTGTTAAAAATTGAAGCTTTCTAAGATGGATCAACTTTAATCGGGTCGTCTCCCTAGCCGCAAGTAGAAATCAAAAGCTTTCATACTATTAAAATGCTTTTATTAGTTTTAAGTGAATATTAATTTGTTAATTGGTTAATAAGATGTTGAACCCTTAATCTTAACAGAGGTTTTAAGAATATTAGTGAAACAGATGAAAATTATAACATTTGATAAACTACGATTTTAAAATGATAAAAAAATATAATTTTGAAACTGAAATGCCAATTTTAACGAAACATATTAGAAAGATATGAATATGACATTTACTCTATATTTGAATGATACATATCTTTTAGTTATCTAACTTTTAGGTGTAAACAGATTAACATTATACGTAATTAATTTAAAAATGTCGTAGATTCATAGTAGTTCATTATCCTCGTGTATAAAAAGCCTAGCTTTTACACTTTACACTACTACTCCCTTTTAAACCATGTTAGACTCAATCAATTAATTCTTATATTTTAAAACCAAAACAAAAAACAGCTACAATTTCATTTCATTTCATTTTATTAGCTAGGTTGAAAATCCTCCATCGAAATTCAAGTTATCCTCTGCTCCTCCTCACGTGTCCTTACATGCAACACTAAACCAACATTCGACACATAACACCCACGTGTCATCACCACCGCACGTGACACTCATCTTCCACCACGTCCCACCCCACCGCCACCACCTCCCCACCATATAAACAACCACCACCACCACTACCATCGACTCGTCACCAACACTCAGTACTCCACAAAATGACTGATATTCACCAAACCTACAACCCCCAACACCAGCCTTTCACCGGAGCCACCACCCACCACCAGCAACAACAGAACCAGTACCAGGTCTCGCCGCGGGTCCACCAAGCCGTAAAAGCGGCAACGGCGGCCACAGCCGGGGGCTCGCTCCTCGTCCTCTCGGGCCTCATACTAGCCGGGACCGTCATCGCGCTAACTATAGCCACCCCGCTGCTCGTGATCTTCAGCCCGGTCCTCGTACCGGCTACGATCACCGTCTTCCTTCTCATGACCGGGTTTTTGACCTCGGGCGGGTTCGGGGTGGCCGCGGTGACGGTTTTGTCGTGGATTTATAGATACGCGACGGGCGGGCACCCGCCCGGTGCGGATTCGTTGGACCAAGCTAGAGATAAGTTGGGGTACAAGGCGCGAGAGATGAAGGGGCGGGCGGAACACGCTACGGGGATGGGGATGGGACAACACCACACCGCGGCTGGGGGGAGGGCTGATATGTAGGTGTACGTGTACGTGAGGAGATGCATGGTTGGTTTGATCTATATGCATGTGCATTTTTATTTGGTTCTGTTGATGATTTTGGTTGTGTTTTGTGTTGAATGTTAATTTGATGTCAATCCTTGTGTGTCTCTGTGTGAATTATGTTGATGTGGTCATAATAATAAATATAAAGCTCTAAGTTCAGTTGTGATCGAGTGGTTTTTTGTGTTGCATATATTAATCTTGTTTACCTTCTGTATCTTGTTTTATATCTCAAATCTGGTATAAGAATCCGTGTATTAAGGTCCTACTTGATATAAAATCAAAGCATGCATCCATGATAATGTATTAATATCAACTGATCAGATTTCTTCTTTGCACATATGTGTCACCTTCTGTATCTTGTTTTATATCTCAAATCTGCTATCGGAAGTACCGAGCGGCACGATAAGCCACAGCCAAATGAAGAAAATATACAAACTAGAAATATGCGAAGAAAGAAGAGTAAACTATAAATAAGGAAAAAAATAGAGTAACATAAAAGCAGAAAATTTTAATATAAAATATAAATGTTGCATCTTTATCTTATATATAAGTAACATAAAAGCAGAAAATTTTAATATAAAATGAATTAAAAATTAACAAATGTTGCATCTTTATCTTATATATAACAGTATCAAGTCCCGGCGTAAAACTATGTATGAAAAGAGCTAAGTTGTATGAAAAGCTAAGTTGAAACGTTGAATTGAACGAAGTCGAAACGTTGTCGTGAAATTGCGCGTTGATAATAGTTTGTGAAAACTGATAAGAAAAAGTTAAAAATTATTAATGTGATGAATTAAGCACGAATAAATTTGGATTTTTTATAAAAGAAATAGTAAAAAATCAAACTATTGAATAACCTTTGATGACAAGTACGTTTGTGTCACACCCTAAAATGACCTAAAAATGACGTTGAATAGCGCAGCACAATTTTATATGCGTTAAAGTATGGCGATGACAAAGTTGAAAACCAACATGATATATTGGCAAACGTTAAAACATAAGTTTTAAATTACAAACCAAAGGATTCTTGTCATAACATTCCAAAATAAGAAAAAAGTTCAAATTGTTTAACAACGATCATACATAAATATCATATTTTTAAATTAATAGCCAAAATAAACCAAAAGTTGCCACATCCATGTTTGCCCAAGCCCAGTTCATACCACCATCCATGCTCCTATGTACCTGAAATACATGCTTAAAAAATCAATATAAAGTTGAGCGAGTTTCATGGTTTACAAAAACATTACATATAACAGTATCAGATATCATTGATAAACAATATGGTAAGTTGTAAACTAGCTAGGGATACAACTTAATGATAGTACCTGGAGCTATAATCAAACCAAGACACGAAAGCTTTACATAAAGTAAACAATCCCCACGAAACGAATTCTAATATACATTCACTCGCATCCAAAACGTTGATCAGAGCTACTGATCGCGAGTGCGGGCTGTCAAACCCAAATAGATCTACCAATATACACTGTGGCCTAACCCAAGGCCAATGATTATATGGGAAAGGGGGTATTCATGAACGACTCACATGAACGCAACAATGAAACACCCATACTCGAGACTATCATACGAACACATACGAGTAAGTCACATAATCATGATACAACGAACGAAGCCATGTATTTCCCCCATGATTTTGGAAAACGATAACAAGTTAAAAAGGGGTCGTGGAAACTCACTTTGATTAACGAAATTGAAAGTACGTGCAATTACACCAACAATCAATCCTAATAGTGCCTTAAATACGATAGACACTTTAAGAATCGATACTCAAGTCTTACAAGCAAGTTGTTCATCCAACCTATTAGACTTATATTATTTTTAAGAATATTTATTTACACGAGTAGTTGGTGATTATAACCCTCGGTTAAGATCTTAACGAAAATGGTGAGTTACGCATTACTTAGACAAGTACTATTAACAACCAAAATGTGAAAATTGTAACCAAATACACATAAACACTCATATATATACATATGTATATATATACACGTACATAAATCCTAAATCAAACAACTTTAACCAACTTGGTATAAAAGTCTCTAAATCATGGCCATTTCTACACATAAATCACCCTTTAGGCATCATAAAACATGTTCAAACGCACATATCACTTTATGAACCTATTGTACCTCATATGGCCGTAAATAATACATACAACAAGTCCATAACTACTGATTAAACTCAGACCCATATTATGCCTAATCTTCATGCCAAAAGTCAACGTTTTTACGACTAGTTAAGCCTAAAACGTAATATAATGCATCCAATCACCAAGAATCATATATCAAAAATACATTATTTGGACACAAAATATCATCACATTGAAGTCCTAGTTCCAGATTTCACTAGTTCCTTTTATTCCACACAAAAACACCTAGTCTAGCATGCATTTCGACGTAAATTTCAACCATAATCATTCAAATCAACCAATCAATGATCCATCCACAATCTATCATGTTTTCATGCTACATTATACTCCAACTTACTGTTCTAAACAATCCATAACAAACAACTTATTGCATGTCAAAGATCAAGTCTTATTTCATCACATTTCGCAAGATATGAACCAATACATATATATATATATATATATATATATAAGACATTCATACATACATTAAATCCATCAAAATCCTTCAACAAAACACTAAAATATTCTATTCTAAACCATCCGTAGCATTATCCATACTTGCATGTTCAAATCTAGTCATAAACCTTCACTTTTTTGCAAGAACAAACACCCAAACATCAACATACACACATGCATGCATACGGTCACCCATACACACACTTAATACATGTAAACCTTCATCAAAATGTCACAATAGATGTTTCATAACAGATTTCATACTTTAATCTACTTGCATGGACGATTCAACATCAATAACACATCATCAAGTAACAATCTAGCATCCAAACTTTAACATCCATACATGCACATGTACGGACACACACATACATACATGCATACTCAAAATACTCCACTTTTGATCATCATTTCCAGATTCAAGCTTTCTTTTTACTAAATCCTTACTTGGATGAACAACCCGTAACTACTTCTAACAAAAACCAACATAATACGAATGTTTTTGATGATACCTTTGCTCTAGTATCTGAAACTACTAAGAGAGTAAGAAATGATGATTTTCTTGCGTTTTTCTTTCGATTACCTCCACTAACAAGCCTTCTTACGCTCTAGTATGCTTGCATCTCAAGTTCCAATTATAGATCTTCAATGAAATTGGAACAAAAACGAAAATGGTGGTGGTGTGGTGGTGTTGGCCTGTCACACCCCGGGCCCAAGGAGGGTGGGACGTCACAGACTAGCAACGGATGTGGCAGCAGAAACAAATCATCATAAGAGCACACAAGTAGAGATAACCACGTGGCATTATAATAACTAAAATGAAATCCGGAGCTAAATGGCTTAGCCCGATTACATCCATTGATTCATGTCAAAAGTACATAATTTAAATTATCATTCACTACAAATTGTTCAAAGTTCTAAGCAAAGTCCATAATGCCATGAGGTCAGGGTGCTAAGTCATCCATGCATCTTCCAATTTAACTAGGCCTTCATCAAGAGTTCAAGTGGTTTTGTTTCAGAAAATAAAAGGGACCCTTAAAGTCCACATATTAAAGTATTTGTATCTATTATAGCTGTTGTGTGGTCACAATCAACCCTGCACTCAGTCTCGGCTTGCCTCTTCTAAAGTTATGTTGTACCGGTTAACCCCGCAGGGAGAATCTAGGCCTCATAGCAGTGGACCGTACCTGCCAGGAAGGTCCACATTTGTTTCTTACAAAACCTGTCACATGCCACAACGATCCTTTCGGATCTTCAGTGGGGGTTCCTCCCTGTAGCGGGAGCCACTGCGTGTGGGGGATTCCCCAGATAGATCTATCCATATAAACAAGCGGTTCACAAAAGAATTAATGATTGTGATTCATGTATCAACAGGTATCATCAAAATCCACAACATATACTTTATATAGTATCATAAATAATAGTTTCAGTTTAAAATAGAGCATGCTTCATCCCCAAAAACAAAGTAAAAAGGGGGACACGAGAACTCACCTTGATCAGTCAGGTTCCACAATCACAGGTAGTTTCAAGTCCTAGCACCCTATAATCATAATTCAAGTAATAAGATATAGATTCCTACTTTATTAGGAACATAGTTTAGTGTCATTTATAGTGAGGGCGTACACGCCTTTGTTTCTTAGAGGTTTGGGTCAAAAAGTTTCCTTTTTAGGAAAGTTAAGGTTTTAGCGTGTGTACATCAAGTTTTTATGGTTCTTATAAGTTTATTATCATATGGATGAGCCTAATATTAGTTTCTGGTCATAAGATTGCTGAAATTCTGCAAAAATGCAGAATTTACACTTTTGGCCCCTCAAGTTTCAAAATTTACATTTTCTACCCTGAAGTTTGTCCCTTAACAAATTTTGACCCCTGATAAATTCTTAAGCTTTTTAATGTCTCTTAGAACCTGTTTGAACCCTAAAATATCAGATCCTACTTAGTGATATTTAAAACACAAATTTCTAGTTATCGGTTATATTTACTTTTGCTAAATAATTCATAGAAATTTCATATTAATCCAAAAATTCACCAAATTCAATTTATATTACTAAAATAATTATTCTAAGGCCTGAAAATTCTCAGATCTTAAGTTGTTGATGTTATGGTCCGTTTCTTTGGTGATTTCCATGTTTCGGGTCACCAATCTCGTGTATACTAGCCTTAACATATCTTGCTAACTTTCCAATCACCTAAGCTCATTTTCCAAGTATTCTAAGTCCTAACTTACTGGAAATCTATCCTCAAGTCTCGGTTTTACAAGGATACTACTAAAATCGGGTGTTTTTTGCACTATTTACACTAGTGTCGACATTATATTTATACTTCTATCATTATTATATCTTGTGTAACTTCAAACCCAGATTGTAAATATGTTTATTTCACTGTTTTTAGACAGATTTCAAGGTTTAATCATAGAAACATACGGTTAAGTGTGGCTTAGACAAATAATATGAGGATATATAAGGTAGAATCCTTGTACATCGACCTTAGGCTTGTGGGTTTACAAGAGTGATACCTCGTACGCAGGTTGAGTTCCAAAGAGAATGAGGTTCGGCTGAGAACCTTCTGTTAAACAGTGTGTAGGATGTTTGTAGTAAGATAGAGGTGAAAACGTTATAATTTAGAAAATGGGAGTTCATTAATACTTACCAAATAACTAGTTGGAATGTTAGGATGAGCGCAAGATCTTCGAAAGAAAGCTGAGACTCTTGTTCTTGCTAGAGAAAATAGAGATTTGTGTGTGTGAGTGTTGACGGATTGGAGAATGAAAGAGAGAAAATGGAGAGAACCCGAGAGAAGAAAGTGAGATATTAGAATGAAGTGGAGAAAGAATCAGGATTTTGCATGTATAGAAAGGAGTGAACGGTTGAGTGTCGGAGTGGTTTTTGGTGTTTCACCAATTGCATTCGGTTGGTGGATTTGGGGCGGCCATGCAGGTTGTATATATTTTATTTATTTCATTTGTTGTATTCGTATTCTTTTATTATTATTATTATTATTTTGTTAAGCCGCGGGTTGCATGGGTATATTTTACTCGAATTTGTCTAAGTGTGGAAACACTTTAATTGTTTCTAATATTCATTCGAATGATAGATTCTTATACAAGAATAAGTTTCTACACTGTAAGATACACATAATAGATGTAAAATAGGTGTGGAAAAATAATCTGAAGTTAAATATATACACGAAAACACATGAAAATTCTAGGCGCATTACCACTGTTTGGGCGTATAACAACTGTTTAGGCGTAAGACACTGTGCGGGCGTAAGACAACTGTTCAGGCTCATGACAACTGTACGGGCGTATTAGGGCTGCTGAAATGACCAGGACTTAGTCACGGGGGCATTTTTCCAGGCTTATAAGCACTGTTCGGGCTCATGAGTCCTATTCAGGCATATTAGTACTTAGCCATTTTCCAGCAAACTCCTAGACACATGAGCACTGTTCAGGCACATGAGCACTGTTCAGGCTCATGAGCACTGTTCATGCGTATGACTTAAAAAAATTTCCACATCTTTTGTAAGGATCGAGGAGGGGTTGTTACATTCTCCCACCGTTTAGAAAATTTCGTCCCGAAATTTTGTTTCTGTTGAGTCTCTGAATGGTTGTGTTTTAAAGAGGTATGGGTATTCCCTTCTCATCTCATCTTCCCGCTCCCAAGTAAACTCAGGTCCTTGTTTAGAGTTCCATCTTACTTTCACCTTGGGTATGTGTCTTCGCCTAAGTTTCTGAACCAATCGATCAGAAATCTCTATGGGTTCCTCAACAAAGTTCAATTTGTCATTTATTCTTGCTTCTTTCAATGGCAATTCCAAGGTTTTGTCAACCAGACACTTCTTCAAATTTAACACATGGAAAGTGTTATGTATGTAGCTCAGCTCCTCAGGTAGTTTGAGCTGGTATGCTACCGGACCAACTCTTTCTAGTATTTCAAATGGTCCAATATACCTTGGGCTTAGCTTGCCCTTCTTGCCAAATCTCACAGCTCCTTTCCATGGTGCGACCTTCAACATTACCTTATCACCTACTTGAAATTCAAGAGGTTTTCGTCTCCTGTCCGCATACTTCTTTTGACGGTCTCTGCTGTTTTCAGTCGTTCCTTAATCTTTGCTATTTTCTCAGTGGTCTCCATCACAATATCGGGTCCCATCATTTGGCTATCACATATCTCATTCCAACTCAATGGCGACCGACATTTTCTGCCGTACAAGGCTTCATACGGGGCAGCTTTTATGCTGGCGTGGTAACTATTATTATAGGAGAATTCCACTAGTGGAAGGTGGTGATCCCAGCTTCCACCAAAGTCGATCACACACGCTCTCAGCATGTCTTCCAAGGTCTAAATAGTTCTTTCACTCTGCTCGTCGGTTTGAGGGTGATATGCTGTGCTTATGTCAAGACGAGTCCCTAAAGCTTGTTGGAGAGATCTCCAGAATCGTGACGTGAAACGACTATCACGATCAGAGATGATCGAGAGCGGCACTCCATGCCGAGTCACTATTTCGTCAATGTATATTCGGGCTAACTTTGACATCTCATAGTATTCTTGAATTGGTAAGAAATGGGCTGATTTGGTAAGCCTGTCCACAACTACCCAAATAGTATCGTGACCGCGAGACGTTCTTGGTAGTTTCATGACAAAGTCAATGGTGATGTTATCCCATTTCCATTCCAGGATTTCGGGCTGCTGTAAGGTTCCTGATGGTTTCTGGTCTTCAGCCTTTACCATTGCGCAGGTTAAACATTTGCTCACATAGGTGGTGATAGATTTCTTTAGTCCAGGCCACCAGAAAAGTGCCTTTAAGTCCTGATACATCTTATCACTCCCCGGGTGAATCGAATATCTAGACTTGTGAGCCTCGTCCATGACTATAGTCCTGACCCCGCCATGATTAGGTATCCACGTCCTTCCTTCGTATTTGTATAGCGCATCATTGTCAATTTCCAAACGCTTCTCCATCCCTGTTAACATCTCTCCCGTCAGGTTATTCTTATTGAAGGCTTTCCTTTGTACTTCCTTGATCCTAGCAACGAGGCTAGTGTACACGCTCATCCCTAGAGCACGAACGCGAAGAGGTTTCTCCCGTTCCTTTCTACTCAAGGCATCAGCTACCACATTTGCCTTGCCAGGATGATAGCGGATCTCACATTCATAATCACTTAGGTGCTGTTTGTTTTTTCTGCAGGAAAACGTCTGCAGTCTGCGGACCACATCTGCAGACATCTGCAGCAGAAGAGGTGGACCAAACGACTGCAGTCTGCAAGAAAAAGACTGTTTGTTTTTTTAAAATCTACAGAATGCTGAAATATTTTATAATTAAGAAAACTTATTTTTTAAACTTAAGAAAAACATTTTAAAATTAATATATAAATAAAAACCATACATATACATTTTAAACCACCTAGTTTCAACTAATTTATGGGTCAAACCCACTAAACATAATATCAAAAATTAATCTGGTTTATGTGAAAGTTGCATCTAAGCAGGCAAGGTTTTTATGTACCAAACTTTTCACCACCATCGTTGTTCTCACAATCTCACACACACACCACCTCCCACTCTCCCAGCCACACTCACCACCACCATCGTTGTCACTATCACCACCGTTTGACCACCGCCAACAGACCACCACCTCCGATCACCCTTAATCTCAAATCAACACAAATCATCATTCAAATCCTCCATCTTATTCACACCCACGTATCTACACCAACAACAAAAGCTGTCGGGGCTAGATCCATGAACGATGACAGACCCACCGTCACCGTCGCCGGCACCGGCACCGACGACACAGACCCGTTGCACCTGTTCATCTTCGACGAAGTGGGTGGCGGCGATTCGAGAGCCCCACAAACGATCGAGAATCTGGTTGGGATCTACACCATCGCCGTCGCGGCGTCAGAACTTCCCGGATTTGGTGGTGGCGTCCGACGACAGTCTTGATGACGTGTCGACGATGGCTATTCGGAAGAAGGCGACGAAGGTCGGAGCTGAGGTTGATGCAGAGAACAGTGGACATGGGTGTGAAGTGAAACCCTGTTGGTTTGAACTTTGAAGTGGTGAGAAGAGGACAGAAGTCAGTGAACCAAGTCTGCACCGAACAGAGGTCGTGCAGATCTTTTTTAATGAAATGTCTTCGAAAAATCAAACGGTCTGCAGAACCTAATGTCTGCGCGTGGTCTGCGTGGCGCAGACATAAAAGGTCAAGAAGATCTTCTGGTGAAAAACAAACACCACCTTAGTAACTCTACCCATCTTCTTTGGCGCATGTTCAACATTTTCTGGTTGAGGATGTGCTGGAGGCTTTTATGATCGGTATAGATGATGCACTTAATACCATAAAGGTAGTGTCTCCATATTTTGAGCGCAAACACCACGACACCCAGTTCTAAATCATGTGTCGTATAATTCCTTTCGTGCTCGTTCAGCAATCTGGATGCATACGCGATCACTTTCTCCCGCTGCATTAACACGCAGCCAAACCCTTGACGCGAGGCGTCGCAATAAACTACGAAGTCATCGGTTCCCTCGGGTAGGGTAAGGATAGGCGCGCTACATAGTTTTTCTTTTAATAGAGTAAAGGCTTCATCCTATTCCCATCCCCATTCGTAGGTCACATCCTTCTTGGTTAGCATGGTTAGAGGCTGCACTGTTCGAGAGAAGTCCTTGATAAACCTCCTATAGTAGCCAGCCAAGCCATGAAATTGTCTAATCTCGGTAGGAGTTCCAGGGACTTTCCAGTTTTTAATAGCCTCTATCTTTGATGGATCCACCTGGATTCCATCCTTATTCACTATGTGACCAAGAAATTGAATTTCACGCATCCAAAACTCACATTTGGAATATTTTGCATATAATTGCTTGTTCTTGAGTAGTTCGAGGATTAATCAGAGATGTTTCTCGTGCTCTTCTTTACTCCGCGAGTAGATCAAAATGTCGTCAATAAAGACAATCACGAACTTGTCTAAGTACGGGCGACACACACGGTTCATGAGATCCATGAATGCTGCGGGTGCGTTAGTCAACCCAAAAGGCATGACTAGGTATTCATAGTGACCATATCGGGTTCTAAAAGCTGTTTTCGGAACGTCCTCTTCCTTTATCTTTAGTTGGTGATACCCCGATCGCAGGTCTATTTTCGAGAAGTAATTTGCTCCCTGCAATTGATCGAATAGGTCGTCAATTCTGGGAAGAGGGTATCGGTTCTTTACAGTAAGCTTGTTCAGTTCCCTATAGTCGATACACATTCGTAGTGTTCCGTCCTTCTTTTTAACAAATAGCACCGGAGCACCCCAAGGCGAGACACTGGGTCGTATGAACCCTTTGTCAAGCAATTCTCGGATTTGTAGCATTAACTCTTTCATTTCGGGCGGAGCGAGTCGGTAAGGTGCTTTAGCCACCAGTGCGGCGCCAGGTACTAGATCAATCTGAAATTCGACTTGTCGGGCTGGAGGGAGTCCTGGTAAGTCTTCTGGAAACACTTCTAAGTATTCAGACACCACAGGTATGTCTTCAATCTTCTTTTCCCCTTTGGCCTTTATCATATATATTATAAAGGCTTCGTGTCCTTTCTTAAGGCTTTGAGTAGCCTTCAGGTGGGATATCATAGGACACAGTGGGTGGTTTCTTTCTCCATGGACTACTAACATCTCTCCGTTGGCTATGGGTATCTTAAGCAAGCGCTCATCACATATGATTTCAGCCCTATTTTTAGCCAGGCAATCCATTCCTACTACTACGTCGAAACCTCCTAATCTAATAGGCATCAAATCAATATCAAAGGAATTACCTTCTAGAATCAACTTACAATCTTTGATGATTTCGTTAGTTTCTATTATATTACCGTCAGCTAGTTCTACGGTGTATGTTTCAGTCAAGGTGCAAGCAGTCAAATCAATCAAAGGCCTAAAAGTAGTAGAAATAAAACTGGCGGTTGCCCTAGTATCAAATAGCATAGTAGCAGGATGATTGTTTACGAGAAACGTACCGTTCACCACGTTAGGTTCCTTACGGGCACCATTTGGATCCATCACAAACGCTCTTCCCGTGGGTTTGTTGGGTCGAGTGTCTTTGTCTCTTGCTAGCTTGGGGCATTTGTTCCTCATATGACGTGGGTCTCCACACTCATAGCATTGCTTTCCAGGCTCATAGGTACAATCTTTAATCAGGTGACCATCTCTCTTGCATCGAAAACAAGGCATGGGATTACACTCCCCCTGATGATGAACCTTGCATTTAGTGCAGAAGGGGCTTGTGCCTTGGTACAACCTCCTAGCCTTTCCACCATGGTCACTTCGCTTTGCCTCTTCTCCAGATCGCTTACTTGAACCACTACTGCTGCCAACCACCCTCCTAGTATCAAACCACTTATTCTTCTCTTCCATAGCCTTCTTCTTATCATTGGTTCTCCCGTGCTCAATCCACCCAGCTCTCACTAGGTCGTCAGTCAGGCTACTGGTAACGTCAACTGCAGCCTGTAGGGTAGTAGGCCTGGAAGACCTAACCATGCCCCTTACCCTTGGGTGTAACCCCCAGATGAAACGGGCTACGCCCTTGGATTCGGGCATCACTAAATGTGGTACCATCGGGACAATGCAAGGAATCGGTTGATGTACTCAGTGTAGTTCGGCCCTTTCATCTCCAGGTTCAGAAATTTGGTCTCGAGTCTCTCTAGCTGGTTAATCGGGCAGTACTTGCCGATGATTAGTTCCCTGAACTCAGACCAGTTCATTCTGCCAATGGCATCTCGACCACGAGGTTGGAGGATGGTTCTCCACCATTCAAGTGCCGGTCCTTTGAGAGATTGAGAGGCAAATATCACCATATGCTCCAGCTTACACTCGCTTATGTCCAACACAACTTTGATTTCATCCAGCCACCTATATGTTTCAATTGCACCCTCGGTTCCATAGAAGTCCTTTTGTTTGCAAGCCATGAATGTTTTATAAGAGCACCCATTTCTGATAGCTTCGGCTTCCTCACGGTTGCCTTCATCGTTATTGGGTCCGTTAGTCTCGTTGGTATTTCCCCGATCGGCGTTGATCTGGGCAATGATCGTTGGGATAGCATTGGCGATCTGCTGTGCCACCAGGATGGCAATCCTTTCGTCATTCTCCTGGTGGGCGTTTCCCCCAGGTGGTGTACCTGGTGGAGTAGGTGGTTGGTTCCTACCTCGGGTAGCACCTCTCCTTCCCGTACGAATTCCATGTCGTGGCGGTATTCTGATAGTATCATAGATAAGTTTGTTTAGTATCTCATACATTTTGTTTCTAGTATCACATTGTTTCTCATAATTCCTACTACACACTACAATCACACGCTTAAGTTTCATTCAAAGCATACAATGATAATTATCAATAAAGAAATATCAATCATACATCACAAGGATTCTCACATGTTTAAATAGCATTGCCCTGCAAAAGTTGGTGTCATCAATCTATTGTTTCATAGATAATCTCAAGCATAGGTCTACCATACATAATAAATAGTGTCATTGTTTCACAAATTGGAAGGTGTCATCACCCCCATAAATAGAAATAGTTTCTTAAATAGATAGATAGATTGTTTCTTAGATAGTTTTGGCAGACTACTGCCATGCATCCAAAATATCAGCTACATCACCCCTGCCATTTCTTCTTCAACCAGCCGAACCATCCCGAGCTTTTCTTCTTCTTCTCCTGCTCCAGGCGCTGGACATTGTGAGTCACCATCATTGCTTGGAATTGGGCAGATTGGGAGGTCCGCGTGGCGTGTTGTAAGGTCAGCTCATGACGCTGGATAGTCCTCAGTATCTCACTCAATGTAGGGTCTGATGGGCCAAAGTCACTTGCCCGACGGCTAGACTAGGAGTGCTGATCTCTAGCGAGCACGCTAGGGCCATCATACATACTATGCCTAGATGGCATCCAGTACTCATCATAAGGTAGACATCTAGGTGGTGCGAGCATAGAGGGTGCTGGTGTCGGGGTCCTATCATGAGGAGGTGGAGGAGGGGGCATCCTGAAAGAAACAGAAGGTCCTGGTCTAGCACTCTTCCTAGGTCGAGTGACAACACGTGCACCCATAGTCCTAATAGGTGGAATAGGTGAGAGAGTAGGAACTACTACATGTGGCGAGTTGGAGCGCGTTCGGCTCCTAGCAGGTGTTGTAGGTGACGACTCCTCAGATGGCTCAGTGTCGTCAGAGGTCGCGGATAACCAGCCAGGGTGTCCGCATCTCTGCAAGTATGCCTCGTACTCGGTTTGTGGCTTCACCCTCCTCAGTGTCCCAACAGGAGCAGTCTCATCAACGGGATGTGCGGGTGCTTTACCTCTTTCAGCCATAATATGATTATCCTGTAAAAATAGTCATGAGTAATTTTGTTTCTCATAGCTCATGATCATAGTAATAGTACTAGTAATAGTAGTGATGACAGTTGTTTCTCATAGAGTTAGTATCTATTAGTAATTGCATCTATAAGCAGTAGTATCCCATAGAGGTTGTATCCATTAAAATAGTATCAGTAAGCAGTAACATCTCATAGAAGTTCAATTAAGATTTAATTTTGACTATTCCTCGAGTCATCTAATCCAAAGGTCACACTCAGGCTTGGTGCTGGAATTTACGCATCTGATAAATTCATGATTACGTTGATCAAGTGTAATCATCAATTTATCCAACCCGCTTACCCCAACATTTACCCAAGCAAGGACAGTCCTACAGTCTCAGGGTTATAGCCTAGGGTCTACTAAGGTATTCCCGATTTCTCTACAACCTGTGGCTCTGATACCAATCTGTCACACCCCGGGCCCAAGGAGGGTGGGACGTCACAGACTAGCAACGGATGTGGTAGCGGAAACAAACCATCATAAGAGCACACAAGTAGAGATAACCACGTGGCATTATAATAACTAAAATGAAATCCGGGGCTAAATGGCTTAGCCCGGTTACATCCATTGATTCATGTCAAAAGTACATAATTTAAAGTATCATTCACTACAAATTGTTCAAAGTTCTAAGCAAAGTCCATAATGCCATGAGGTCAGGGTGCTAAGTCATCCATGCATCTTCCAATTTAACTAGGCCTTCATCAAGGGTTACCTGAAACATGCTCAAAATAAATTATGTCAACTAAAAAGTTGGTGAGTTCAAGTGGTTTTGTTTCAGAAAATAAAAGGGACCCTTAAAGTCCACATATTAAAGTATTTGTATCTATTATAGCTGTTGTGGGGTCACAATCAACCCTGCACTCAGTCCCGACTTGCCTCTTCTAAAGTTATGTTGTACCGGTTAACCCCGCAAGGAGAATCTGAGCCTCATAGCAGTGGACTGTACCTGCCAGCAAGGTCCACATTTGTTTCATACAAAACCTGTCACATGCCACAACGATCCTTTCGGATCTTTAGTGGGGGTTCCTCCCTGTAGCGGGAGCCACTGTGTGTGGGGGATTCCCCAGATAGATCTATCCATATAAACAAGCGGTTCACAAAAGAATTAATGATTGTGATTCATGTATCAGCAGGTATCATCAAAATCCACAACATATGCATTATATAGTATCATAAATAATAGTTTCAATTTAAAATAGAGCATGCTTCATCCCCAAACACAAAGTAAAAAGGGGGACACGAGAACTCACCTTGATATCAGTCAGATTCCACAATCACAGGTAGTTTTAAGTCCTAGCACCCTATAATCATAATTCAAGTAATAAGCTATAGATTCCTACTTTATTAGGAACATAGTTTAGTGTCATTTATAGTGAGGATGTACACGCCTTTGTTTCTTAGAGGTTTGGGTCAAAAAGTTCCCTTTTTAGGAAAGTTAAGGTTTTAGCGTGTGTACATCAAGTTTTTATGGTTCTTATAATTTTATTATCATATGGATGAGCCTAATATTAGTTTCTGGTCATAAGATTGCTGAAATTCTGCAAAAATGCAGAATTTACACTTTTGGCCCCTCAAGTTTCAAAATTTACATTTTCTACCCTGAAGTTTGTCCCTTTACAAATTTTGACCCCTGATAAATTCTTAAGCTTTTTAATGTCTTTTAGAACCTATTTGAACCCCAAAATATCAGATCCTACTTATTGATATTTAAAACACAAATTTCTAGTTATCGGTTATATTTACTTTTGCTAAATAATTCATAGAAATTTCATATTAATCCAAAAATTCACCAAATTCGATTTCTATTACTAAAATAATTATTCTAAGGCCTGAAAATTCCCAGATCTTAAGTCGTTCATGTTATGGTCCGTGTCTTTGGTGATTTCCATGTTTCGGGTCACCAATCTCGTGTATACTAGCCTTAACATATCTTGCTAACTTTCCAATCACCCAAGCTCATTTTCCAAGTATTCTAAGTCCTAACTTACTGGAAATCTATCCTCAAGTCTCGGTTTTACAAGTATACTACTAAAATCGGGTGTTTTTCCACTACTTACACTAGTGTCGACATTATATTTATACTTCTATCATTATTATATCTTGTGTAACTTCAAACCCAGATTGTAAATATGTTTATTTCACTGTTTTTAGATAGATTTCAAGGTTTAATCGTAGAAACATATGGTTAAGTGTGGCTTAGACAAATAATATGAGGATATACAAGGTAGAATCCTTGTACATCGACCTTAGGCTCGTGGGTTTACAAGAGTGATACCTCGTACGCAGGTTGAGTTCCAAAGAGAATGAGGTTCGTCTGAGAATCTTCTGTTAAATAGTGTGTAGGATGTTTGTAGTAAGATGGAGGTGAAAACATTATAATTTAGAAAATGGGAGTTCATTAATACTTACCAAATAACTAGTTGGAATGCTAGGATGAGCGCAAGATCTTCGAAAGAAAGCTGAGACTCTTGTTCTTGCTAGAGAAAAGAGAGATTTGTGTGTGTGAGTATTCACGGATGGGAGAATGAAAGAGAGAAAATGGAGAGAACCCGAGAGAAGAAAGTGAGATATTAGAATGAAGTGGAGAAAGAATCGGGATTTTTGCATGTATAGAAAGGAGTGAACGGTTGAGTGTGGGAGTGGTTTTTGGGGTTTCACCAATTGCATTCGGTTGGTGGGTTTGGGGCGGCCATGCAGGTTGTATATATTTATTTATTTCATTTGTTGTATTCGTATTCTTTTATTATTATTATTATTATTTTGTTAAGCCGCGGGTTGCATGGGTATATTTTACTCGAATTCGTCTAAGTGTGGAAACACTTTAATTGTTTCTAATATTCATTCGAATGGTAGATTCTTATACAAGAATAAGTTTCTACAGTGTAAGATACCCATAATAGATGTAAAATAGGTGTGGAAAAATAATCAGAGGTTAAATATATACACGAAAACACATGAAAAATTCTAGGCGCATTACCACTGTTTGGGCGTATAACAACTGTTTGGGCGTAAGACACTGTGCGGGCGTAAGACAACTGTTCAGGCTCATGACAACTATACGGGCGTATTAGGGCGGCAGAAACGACCAGGACTTAGTCACGGGGGCATTTTTCCAGGCTTATAAGCACTGTTCGGGCTCATGAGTCCTATTCAGGCATATTAGTACTTAGCCATTTTCTAGCAAACTCCTAGACACATGAGCACTGTTCAGGCATATGAGTACTGTTCAGGCTCATGAGCACTGTTCATGCGTATGACTTAGAAAAATTTCCACATCTTTTGTAAGGGTCGAGGAGGGGTTGTTACATGGCCGTAGGTTGTTGAGAGAATGAGAGAGGGAGAGTGAATTTTCTTTAGAGTGAAGTGGAAGAAGTGAAATGAGGGGGGGGGAGAGGGGCTTTTATAGGGGAGGGGAGGGAGAGGGGGAGGGGTGGCCGTAAGGCAGGGGGGGGTAGGAGGGGTAGTTGAACAGTCTTTTTTATTTTTCTCCCGTCTCAACCCGTCTTTCAAAACCTGAACATGTTAAATTCTAATTCCTTGCGAAATTGTAGTCCAAAACGACTATTTACATGCCCCATATCTTGGTTTTATCGTCCACTTGGACATTTTATTGTTTTTCCGCTAGATTGAGCCATCTCGTCGCACTAAAGCGCGTAGATGCTGTTATCGGGTTGTCTCGTTTTCTCGTTACGATAGTCGTTTCCTCACATAATAACATTAATATTAGTGTAACTAAGATTAAATTAGGCCAAATTCTCATTTTTACCTATGACGTTAATATTTATTTCCCGGTCGGTTCGTAGTGGCGTTTATTTCAGACATTCGCTGGTCTCGGGTTTTCATGGTCGAACACGCATGAAATAGAAACGTAAGCACACGTAAGACTCTAATCAATCTTTAGATTAGTTTATTTAGTGCTATATATTCCAAAACAAGACTGAGCATTGAAATCAAGATCTAGGGTTTCTAGAGAAATTACCCGGAAATCGAGGGTTGTTACAGCCTTTCCTCCTTAAAGAAATTTCGTCCTGAAATTTTTCTAAGAGGTAGGGTTACGATTTGTCTTGAATAAGAGTGGGTACTCTCGTTTCATCATGTCTTCCCGTTCCCAAGTATACTCAGGTCCATGTCTCGAGTTCCATCTCACTTTCACTAGGCGAATACGACTACGTCTAGTCTTACTTTCCTTCAAATCAGTAACCTCAACAGGTTCTTCATGAAACTGAAGTTTATCATCAAGAGAAACTTCTTTCGGAGAAATAACAGGCGTTTTATCAGACAAACACCTCCTTAGATTGGACACATGGAACACATTATGCACACCTTTCAATTCACGCGGTAACTCTAGACGATATGCAACGGGGCCTACACGGGCTACGATCTTGTATGGACCAATATAGCGGGGGCTAAGTTTGTCATGCTTGCTAAACCTAACAACTCCTTTCCAAGGGGAGACTTTCAGCAGAACTCCATCTCCAACCTTGAATTCTAACAGTTTTCTCCTTCGGTCGGCATACTTTTTCTGTTGTCCTGTGCGACTTTCAATCGATCCTTTATCTTAAAGATCTTGTCTGTTGTCTCCTGGATGATATCAGGTCCTATCATTTGTTTATCACCAAATTCATTCCAACATAGTGGAGAATGGCATTTTCTCCCATAAAGAGCTTCGAATGGTGCGGCCTTCAAACTAGTTTGATAGCTGTTGTTATAGGAAAATTCAGCTAACGGCAGGTAAGTATCCCAACTACCACCAAAATCTATTACACAAGCGCGCAACATATCTTCTAAGATCTGAATAACTCTTTCACATTGACCGTCACTCTGTGGATGATAAGCTGTACTCATATCTAGCTTTGTACCTAGGGCTTTCTGCAATGCTTTCCAGAATCTTGATGTAAAGCGGATATCTCTATCAGAGATAATGAAATCAGCACTCCATGCCGGGACACAACCTCTTTGAGATAAATGCTGGCCAACTTCTTCATACAATAGGATTCTCTAATAGGTAGGAAATATGCCGATTTCGTCAAACGGTCCACAATTACCCAAATGGTGTCATAACCACTCCTAGTGCGGGGTAACTTGGTGACGAAATCCATAGCGATACGATCCCATTTCCACTAAGGAATCACCAGCTGTTGAAGATGTCCGGACGGTTTCTGGTACTCGGCTTTGACTTTTGCGCAAGTCAAACATTTACCAACGTACTCAGCAATATCTCCTTTCATATTCGGCCACCAGTAATGTTCCTTAAGATCCTTCTACATCTTATCCGATCCTGGGTGAATCGAATATCTAGACCTATGAGCTTCATCTAGTACCAATTCACGCAAATTTCCCGTAATGGGTACCCATATTCTATTCATGAAATATAACGTATCATCAGACTTAGGTACAAGTTCTCGAATCATTCCACGGAGATTCTCATCCTTTAATCTCTCTTCTTTCAAAGCTTTACGTTGAGCGTCACGGATCTGAGCTGTGAGATTTGTTTGGATGGTCAACCCTAGTGCACGCACACGCAAGGGTTTCGCACGCTCCTTTCTACTTAAGGCATCGGCCACACCGTTGGCCTTACCTGGGTGATAACGAATATCACAGTCGTGGTCATTGAGCAATTCCACCCAACGTTGTTGTCTCATATTGAGCTCTTTCCGCTCAAAGATGTGCTGGAAACTCTTGTGATCTGTAAAGATTGTACACTTCGTACCATATAGGTAGTGTCTCCAAATCTTTAGTGCGAAAACTACTGCTCCTAACTCCAAATCATGAGTCGTGTAGTTCTGCTCATGCACTTTAAGTTGCCGTGATGCATAAGCGATCACTTTATTGTTTTGCATCAGAACACATCCTAGTCCATGGTGCGAGGCATCACAGTATACCACGAATTCGTCAGTCCTTTCAGGAAGTGACAAAATAGGGGCACTACATAACTTTGCCTTGAGCAATTGAAACGCTTCCTCTTGCTCCTCACACCAAATATACTCCTTGTTCTTCTGTGTCAATGCAGTCAACGACTTTGCTATCTTTGAGAAGTTCTCGATAAATCTCCGATAATATCCTGCCAATCCAAGGAATTGTCGTACGTCGGTTGGGTTTCTTGGTATTTCCCAATTCTTAATTGCTTCAATTTTAGCGGGGTCAACGTGTATGCCTTCAGCATTGATGACATGTCCAAGAAATTGAACTTCTCGAATCCAGAACTCGCATTTGGAAAGTTTTGCATATAACTTCTCGTTCTTTAGTAACTCCAAAAGCAACCTCAGGTGTTGTTCATGTTCCACCTTAGTTTTCAAGTATACAAGTATGTCATCTATGAACACAATTACAAATTTGTCCAGATACGGTCTGCACACGCTATTCATGAGATCCATGAATACAGCATGGGCGTTTGTCAGTCCAAAGGGCATGACCATGAATTCATAGTGACCATATCGCGTTCGAAACGTTGTCTTAGGAACATCTTCCTTAGCAATTCTCAACTGGTGATACCCAGAGCGCAAATCTATCTTCGAATAGTAACTCGATCCTTGCAATTGGTCAAACAAGTCATCTATTCTTGGCAAAGGGTAACGGTTCTTGATGGTTAACTTGTTCAGTTCTCTGTAGTCGATGCATATCCTCATCGATCCATCCTTCTTTTTCACAAATAAGACTGGCGCTCCCCAAGGCGAGAAGCTTGGTCTTATAAATCCTTTATTCAACATTTCCTGCAATTGCTTGGATAACTCCTGCATTTCAGGTGGCGCTAACCGATATGGAGATCGTGCAATTGGCGCTGCTCCTTGTAATAAGTCGATTTTAAATTCAACTTGCCGTTGCGGCGGCAACCCAGCCAACTCCTCAGGAAACACTTCCGGATAGTCGTGCACTATCGGTATTTCCTCTAGCTTCTTCTCCCCGGCTCTCATGTCGATTACATGGGCTATAAAAGCTGCGCATCCTTTCCTTAAATACTTTTATGCCTTCGTCACATTCATAATCTTTAACGGAGCACTTTCATCACCTTGAATCTCTAATGGCTCTCCCTTATCGAGGGGCAACTTGACTACTTTCTCATGACATACGATTTCAACACGATTCTTCGATAGCGAATCCATCCCTATTACAACATCGAAACTTCCCAATTCTATAGGCAAAAGGTCAATTCTAAACGTGTGGTCTCCTAAGAGTATAGTACAATCCCTATACACCTCGTCAGTTTCTATCAATTTCCCATTAGCTAACTCAATCGAGTACTTCTTATTCAACTTACTAGATTGTGAGTCAAGGAAAGACTCGAAGTTTCTAGAAACAAAACTTCTATCGGCTCCAGTATTGAATAATACGTAAGCATAACGGTTATTAACTAGAAATGTACTGGTGACAACGGAGGGATCTTTACGAGCCTTCTTCGCCTCCATCACGAATGCTTTGCCACGGGCTTCCTGTTCCTTCAACTTAGGACATTCCTTATTAAAGTGTACAAACGCTCCACATTCATAGCAACTTTGGTTCTGACCTTCTTTCCTCTCGTCCAACTTTACTCGATAATCTCTTATTCGGTGTCCAAACTTTCCACAGCGTTCACATACGTTGCAGGGGCCTGTATGGTAGTATTTGCATTTGTTGCACTTAGGGTTAGGTCCTTGGTTTCTTTTTGCTTCATTAGCAGTATACATCCTGCCAGAGCCTCTCTTCTTTAGATGGAAGTTTCCAGAACGACTTCCTAAACCTTCAGACCATTTCCTCTTTCAAGAACAAACTGACTTTTCCTTCTCCATTGGACTTTCACAAATTTCCATTGGCTTCTTCCCTATGCTCGCTTTCCTTAACGTTCCCATTCGTACAGCATCATCGGTCAGGGTATGTGCTAGCTGCACTGCTTCCTGGTAAGTAGTAGGGTTTGATGATGTCACCATGCTACGAATCTGAGGCACCAATCCCCAAATGTAGCGTTCGATTCTCTTGTACTCAGGGGTTACGATATGGGGTACAATTCTTGCCATTTCATTGAATAGTGTGGTGTATCCACGAACATCTGTTCCTTCCATCGAGAGGTTCCAAAACTCAGCTTCGACCTTTCAAATCTCATTACGCGGACATTATTCCTTCATCAACAAAGCTTTGAATTCGTCCCAGGTGAGTGCATAGACAGGCACCTCACCTAAAGCATGGATTTGTGCATTCCACCAAGTTAGCGCCTCATCTTGGAGTGAACTTGTTGCATACTTCACGCGCTGAGCTGGCGTACAGTTGCTGATCATCATAACTGCTTCCATCTTCTCTATCCAGCGGAGAACTCCAACTGGTCCTTCTGTCCCAGCAAAATTCTTCGGCTGGCATGCTTGGAAGGTCTTGTAGCTGCATCCTTCATTTTGGTTCCCTTGTTTGCATTATGTTGGGCGACGACAGCTTGTACGTGTTGCGCAATCAATTGAGTTAATTCCTCAGCAGTTTGTGGAAGTGGGTTTCCGTGGGTTTCCCGTCTTGGAGCCATGGTTTTTCTTTTATAACATAACAATCATGATATAAGTGAGTCGATATATCACGCAATATCTGAATCAGTCGCGTATGTAAGCAAAGAAATTTAACCATAACATCATCACATAACCATTCATCACATTTCATTCATCCAAAAATTAACCCAAAAACCAATGTTACTTGTTTTTCATGAAATGCCAAAAGAACAACTTGGCCCAACCAAACTACTAGGGTGGTCAAATGCCATCCCCTAACAAGTACATGTTTTTACGTGAGTTAATAAATTGTTTCACGCAATAATTACAATGATGAAATGAAATAGACAAACTAGAAATAAGACAATCATGGAAATCCACACCAAGCTCCTGGATAGCTCACGCCAAAATAAACTCCCGAACGTGCAGTAACAATGAGAAGTAGAACGCAAACTACCATCAGTGGCATGGTAACCCTCACATGCTGCTCCATCACTCGCACACGACGATTCGCATCCATCTCTCTAACTCTTGAGGCATCCAACCTCATCCTGGTCACATCAGCAGTCAGTGTCACGTCCTCGATCTTGGCTTCCGTAGCAATCAAGTTTCTCTGCATCTCGAGCATATTCTCCTCCACCAGTTGGATCCTGTGATGCATCTGCGCCTGTGCATCATCAGCCACTACCTTCTCTTCCTCTAACGTATCCAGTCTACCATCTAGCTCATCCAACCTGTCATCACTAGCTTCACCATTCCTTATCTCCAACGAGTCTAACCTGCTCTCTAACCGGACACACCTAGCAGCTAGTAGAGGCACAGTCCTCTCCATCAGCTGCCTCGTCAGGGGTAATGCTCTCGAGTCAGAAGACTCTCCAACTCCTCTAATCACTGGTATACCCTCTTCATCGATCCACCTCCGAACTCGATCTCCTAACCATTCCCATTTCCTAGCCACACATGCACGTGTCCTCTTGAGGGGTCTCTCCATAACATATCCTACTGTTTCTCCATCTACATCCCTATCAGCAAGGGTCCTCTTTTTGTGTTCTAACACTGTCTTTCGTGGAGTGATCTTCATTCTATGTCCTTCAGGGAATAAACAGAATGACCTACGTGACGAACGCATCCCTATAGTACTAGCTCGAATAGGAGTGCTAGCTCTCTTCCTAACTTCACCAGTAGACAACTAAACCTCCTTAACCTCATCCCTACACTCATCATCACTATCACCATCAACATACCCATCCCCACTAGATCCATCATCACTAGAATCACTATCCCCAGAACTGCCATCACTACCATCACTATCACTAGAGTCATCAACACCATCAACCATAGGAACTACAGGCTCTGTCTCATCTTCGAATGGAACTTCAATGGGCTCCTCTTCTTCGGTCTTCTCGATCCACCCATTCCTGTTACTAGGATCACTAGCATGAGGTGACATAGTGGGTGCAAAGGCACTGGGATCAACATGAAAACTGGAAGTAAGCGATGATCTCTCAACCTGCGGGACCTTAGACTCCTGATCATTATCACTCGGGTTTGTTGACATCTATGACAAAAGGGTAATTATACTAGATTAACATCTAATCCTGCATATGATCACAAAATCATGCAACAACTAGAATATTCCAGAGTCAACTTATATGTAAGCACTTACGCATGCAAATAATTTCATCATATGAATTCAAGCTCGATTATAGCACTTACGCATGCAAACAATGTCTCATATGGCATTCAAATTAAAATGTAAGCACTTACGCATGCAAACAATTTCATCATATGAATTCAAGCTTGATTGTAGCACTTACGCATGCAAACAATGTCTCATATGGCATTCAAATTAAAATGTAAGCACTTACGCATGCAAACAATTTCATCATATGAATCCAAACTCAATATAGCACTTACGCGTGCTAAACAACAAACGTATCAGTTTAAATCTTCACACACGGCACCTAAAGTATGGCATACCTAATTCAGGCAATTTAAATATAATCTTACGTCTACTAAGGGCAAGTGGTATGAACAAGCCCTTTTCCCAAAATCTCCAAAACTTTCTTCTTTTACGATAAGTTATAGTCTAGATAATTTTTTTTAAAAAAAAATCCTTTTCTAGTTCACTATAACCATTGGCTCTGATGCCAACTTCTGTCACACCCCAAAAACGACGTTGAATATCGCAGTGGAATTTTATATGCGTTAAGCATGGTGATGACAAAGTTGGAAACCAACATGATATATAGGCAAACGTTAAAACATAAGTTTTAAATTACAAACCACAATATTTTTGTCACAACATTCCAAAATAAGAAAAAGTTCAAATTGTTTAACAACGATCATACACAAAGATCGTATTTTTAAATTAATAGCCAAAATAAACCAAAAGTTGCCACATCCACGTTTGCCCAAGCCCAGTTCATACCACCATCCATGCTCCTGTGTACCTAAAATACATGCTTAAAAAGTCAACATAAAGTTAAGCGAGTTTCACGGGTTTACGAAAACATTACATATAACAGTATCAGATATCATTGACGAACAATGTGGTAAGTTGAAAACTAGCTAGGGATACAACTTAATGATAGTACCTGGAGCTATAATCAAACCAAGACACGAAAGCTTTACATAAAGTAAGCAATCTGCACGAAATGAATTCAACATACATTCACTCGCATCCAAAACGGTTGATCAGAGCTACTGATCGCGAGTGCGGGCTGTCAAACTCAAATAGATCTACCAATATACACTGTGGCCTAACCCAAGGCTAATGATTATATGGGAAGGGGGTATTCATGAACGACTCACATGAACACAACAACGAAACACCCATACTCAGACTATCATACGAACACATACGAGTAAGCCACATAATCATGATACAACGAACGAAGCCATGTATTTCCCCCACGATTTTGGAAAACGATAACAAGTTAAAAAGGGGTCGTGGAAACTCACCTTGATCAACGAAATTGAAAGTACGTGCAATTCACCAACGAACATCCAGTCAATCCTAATAGTGCCTTAAATACGATAGACACTTTAAGAATCGATACTCAAGTCTTACAAGCAAGTTGTTCATCCAACCTACTAGACTTGTATTATTTCTAAGAAATATTTATTTATGCGAGTAGTTGGTGATTATAACCCTCGGTTAAGATCATAACGAAAATAGTGAAATACGCATTACTTAGACAAGTACTATTAACAACCAAAATGTGAAAATTGTAACCAAATACACATAAACACTCATATATATATATACATACATAAATCCTAAATCACATTTCATGAATCAAACAACTTTAACCAACTTGGTATAAAAGTCTCTAAATCATGGCAGTTTCTACGCATAAGTGACCCTTCAGGCATCATAAAACATGTTCAAATGCACATATCACTTTATGAACCAATTGTACCTCATATGGCCGTAAATAATACATACAACAAGTCCAAAACTACTGATTAAACTCAGACCCATATTATGCCTAATCTTCATGCCAAAAGTCAACGTTTTTATGACTAGTTAAGCCTAAAACGTATTATAATGCATCCAATCACCAAGAATCATACATATTATCAAAAATACGTTATTTGGACATAAAATATCATCACATTAAAGTCCTAGTTCCAGATTTCACTAGTTCCTTTTATTCTACACAAAAACACTTAGTCTAGCATGCATTTCGACGTAAATTTCAACCATAATCATTCAAATCAACCAATCAATGATCCGTCCACAATCTATCATGTTTTCATGCTACATTATACTCCAACTTACTTTTCTAAACTATCCATAACAAACAACTTATTGCATGTCAAAGATCAAGTCTTGTTTCATCACATTTCGCAAGATATGAACCAATACATGCATATATATATATATATATATATACGACATTCATACTCACATTAAATTCATCAAAATCCTTCAACAAAACACTGAAATATTCTGTTCTAAACCATCTGTAGCATTATCCGTACTTGCATGTTCAAATCTAGTCATAAACCCTCACTTTTTACAAGAACAAACACCCAAACCTGAACATACACACATGCATGCATACGGTCACCCATACACACACTTAATACATGTAAACCTTCATCAAAATGTCACAATAGATGTTTCATAACAGATTTCATACTTTAATCTACTTGCATGGACGATTCAACATCAATAATACATCATCAAGTAACAATCTAGCATCCAAACTTTAACATACATACATGCACACGTACGGACGCCCACATACATACATGCATACTCAAAATACTCCACTTTTGATATCATTTCCAGATTCAAGCTTTCTTTTTACTAAATCCTTTCTTGGATGAACAACCCGTAACTACTTCTAATAAAAACCAACATAATACGAATGTTTTTGATGATACCTTTGCTCTATTATCCGAAACTACTAAGAGAGTAAGAAATGATGATTTCCTTGTGTTTTTCCTTCGATTATCTCCACCAACAATCCTTCTTACGCTCTAGTAAGCTTGCATATCGAGTTCCAATTATAGATCTTCAATGAAAATGGAACAAAAACGAAAATGGTGGTGGTGTGGTGGTGTTGGCCGTAGGTTGTAGAGAGAAAGAGAGAGGAGAGTGAATTTTCTTTAGAGTGAAGTGGAAGAAGTGAAATGAGGGGGGGAAAGGGGCTTTTATAGGGGATGGGAGGGAGAGGGGGAGGGGCGGCCGTAAGGCAAGGGGGGGGGGGTAGGAGGGGTAGTTGAACAGTCTTTTTTATTTTTCTCCCGTCCCAACCCGTCTTTCAAAACCCGAACATGTTAAATTCTAATTCCTTGCGGAATTCTAGTCCAAAACGACTATTTACATGCCCCATATCTTGGTTTTATCGTCCACTTGGGCATTTTATTGTTTTTCCGCTAGATTGAGCCATCTCGTCGCATTAAGGCACGTAGATGTTGTTATCGGGTTTTCTCGTTACGATAGCCGTTTCCTCACATAATAACATTAATATTAGTGTAACTAAGATTAAATTAGGCCATATTCTCATTTTTACCTATGACGTTAATATTTATTTCCCGGTCGGTTCGTAGTGGCATTTATTTCAGACATTCGCAGGTCTCGGGTTTTCATGGTCGAACACGCATGAAATAGAAACGTAAGCACACGTAAGACTCTAATCAATCTTTAGATTAGTTTATTTAGTGCTATATATTCCAAAACAAGACCGAGCATTGAAATCAAGATCTAGGGTTTCTAGAGAAATTACCCGAAAATCGAGGGTTGTTATAGTTTGTATGTTGCTAAGCTGTATTATACATAATATTCTTTTTTGAAAAAATTACGTCGAAATATAATCCAATAATAAGTATGGCACAGCGATACACTCAAATTTAATGAAACGTTAAATTTCAAAGAGAAAAATTAAAATGAATAAAAAATATAGTTATATAAAAAATATAATAAAACGTTAAATTTCAAGATTATAAGAGAAAAATTAAAATAAATAAAAAAAATATCGTTATAAAAAAGCAAATAAATAAGTATAAGGCACAATGTGGATATAAATGAACTTAGAGGGTTCAAACTGTGACTTTCAAGAAGGTTAAAATGTAAATTAATGAATATTTTCTCTCACTTTTTACACATCACAACGTACAACCTATGCTAATTTAGTTGTATTTTTTGAATTATGGGTTTTAAGTTTGGGTTTTAAAGTATACTATATAATAAATAAAAGAAAAATTAGATTTAACAAATTAAACTATTGACTATTGATCAATATTAATTTCAATTAATAGTTTTATTAATAATAATCCTAACGTTTAATTTTGTTACGCTAGTACAAAATAGGGCAAAAGGGGCAGGTAATTTGTTCATAAGGGACGGCTTTTAGCCCGCCCCATATGGCCACGTACCTTAAGATATATTTTCATAAGGGGTGGTTTTCATAAGGGGCGGTTTTCATAAGGGGCGGTTTTCATAAGGGGCGGTTTTCATAAGGGGCGGTTTTCATAAGGGGCGGTTTCTGAACCGCCACTAATGTACATCAATAAGGGGCGGTTTTTGAACCCCCCTTATGGTACATCAATAAGGGACGGTTTTTAAACCCCTTATGTACATCATGCAGGATCGATATTGTCGTCTCAACACTTGGTATTTCTTACAAACTGTTAAATATCACTCGTTTGATAAATGCAGAATCAAGAACTCAGTTCACAATAATATAATAAGTAAAGAGTACAAGAAAAGGTTTTCAAGATACTTGTATATATTATCTCTCAACTAAGTATTACAAGACTCATGTAGAAGTATGGATACTAAGTTACAATGAGCGACTATATATACTACTATCCGTAGCTTGTTATATGTAGATAACATGCTAGGACTTACTTCTAAACAAATACTACATTGCTAGAGGTAGAGTATCTTAGATAAAGTATTATCTAAGATAAGGTAGTCATGACAGGTCCATGACTTACCTTTTAGTCACCAACTAAAGGTGGCAACTGTACTAGCTAAGGAATGGTGAACAATGGACAAAAGTAAGATCAACCACATGAACGTGGAAAGCATCTTGTAGAGAATCAGAGTAGGCAGCAAGTGTCAGTCGGACCATGCTTTGTACATTGGTTCATACTGGGATTCTTCCGAAATTAAAATGGCTTCGGAAGAATAAGTTCTTCCGAACCATTTATACTTCGGAAGACTCAGCTTCTTTTGAGGCTTTGTCTTCGGAAGACTTTATCTTCGATCTACTAAGTGTCTATTTTGGAATAATATCTTCTAAGTTTCGGAAGACTGAGTTTAGTCTTCGAAACTCTTCGGAAGATCACTATGTAAGCTTCAGAAGTTGCAACATTGACTTCGGAAGAATTCTCTCAGCTGTACAGATTTCTTCTAAGTGTTGTTTTGGTTGCATCAGCCTCAATAGATCCAACAAACTCCCCCTAGGCTGATGCTACCAAAACTACACTTCCTTCTTCAACTTTTAACTCCTCTTTAGTTCTTGCCTTTTATTTAATTTGGCAAGATGAAGGCTGTCGATATATCTTCTGATGTGAGCAACTATCATGGAGTTAGAGGGATTGGTGAATGGTCTCTTTGCTAACTCAGCAATATCGAATCTGCTTAAGTGTAGTAGAGATGAGGCATTGAACCTGTTTGCCTCTCCATTCCCCCTCTCCACAATGAGTTGTGAGGTGTAATTTTGGCAGTCTATCCCCATTCCTAGTGTCCAGTAGGTTTACTAATCTTCTTCTTAGCTTTTTCTCTTCTCTATTTAATGAGTTAGAGCTTAAGGCTAGAAGATTGAGTGATTGGTGTAGAGTCTCTCGGGGTAGATCAAGGAAGGCATTTCTTGTGAGAGAGCTTGAGGATCCATCAATGTATTTTAATACGATGGATCGTTCCTCATAAGAGATGCTACTCACATTTGAGCAGTTGTTGAGTCTCCTTTTCATCTCCCTAATCTCTTCCAAGGTTGGAGCTTGGGATGGTTCAGAGGATGGTTTGGGTATTGATTGGGTTTTAGGTTGTGTTTTGGGTTGTAGAATGTGTAGTGGTGGTGGTTGTTGAGAGGTAGAGGAAGATGGTAGTGGTAAGGTGGATGGTATGGGTTCAGGGGTGTATGGTTCAGTGATGTGTTAAGTTTTGATGGAGAAAGAGAAGGGTATAGGTTCAGTGATGATTTTAGTTGTTGTGGGTTGTGGTTTGGGTGCTGGTTTGGGTTTCATCTTCTGTATCTCCTGAGATACCTCCTTCCTTCTTCCTAAGCGAATGTCAGCTTTGATATCACTGACATGTCGCTGTAGGGTCTTCCCTGACATTGGCCCAACTTTCTTGCCAGTGAAGCCATGTTCCCTGAGATAAGCCTTCATCCAAGCTTTATCTCCTACTTTCCTGGCAGCTGCAAGCTTGGTCTCTTTTTCCTTCTTCTTTCTCTCCCTTGCTTTCTCCCTAGCAGCTTTCTTTCTTTCCTTACTGATTTGATCCTGTTCTTTGTTGACAAGAAGCAGAATCATCTCATTCTCATGAGGACTAAGTTACTCCTGAGAATAACCACTTGAGCACAGGAAGGCTATCCTCTCCATCCTTTTCTTCAACTCATCTTCTTCTTTCATCTTCCTTGTCTTCTCCTCTTTAGCCAACCTTTCTACATTCTCCTTTTCTTTTTGCAGCAAGGTTGCCTCTTCCAATTTGACAAGCTCATCAAGTGGGAGTAGTAGCATTTCTTCATTTACTACTCCCAGGTTGATGAGCCTGTCGATCACATCAAACCTCTTCTTTTTATTGATAGACTCCTAAGATGTTGCTGCTGCTTTGTTGCTTGCATCCAACAACTTCTTAGTAAGGAGTCTTCCATTTCTTCTCAATTTGTTTAGCCTTTCATCTTCACGAAGTTCCTCATCAGTCATCTTCCTCTTACCTTTGTAATCATGAGGAGATACTTCCTTTGGAGATTCTAGTTTTGAGGGTTGAGGTTGACAGGACTGAGGTTGAGGTTGAGAAGTTTGTGGTTGATCTTGTGGTATTTGTTGAAGGATAGGAGTTGTAAGGAAGTCCTCACTGTCCACCTCAGAGGCTAGATCAAGGATGGACTTTGTGAGAATCAGTTCATTAGACCAAGATGATAAGCCAACAATCACTTCCGCAGCTTGAATTTCTGCTTCAGAAGAGATTGATGTTGAACCATCTATCCCAACTGAGGAAGTTGCTGGGCCATCAGTCCCTATTTCCCTTTTGAAGTAAATCTCAGGTTCCATAGTGACCTTAGGTTGACCAACTTCCACCTGAGTGGTAGGTGGTACACTGAGCCTTTGAAGCTCTTCTGCTCCAAAGTAGGTTATGGCAACATCAGGGTATCGTTGTTCAAGTGAGGAGCTCATCAGAAACTATGTGAAAAATTTATGAAGGTTGATGAGCATCCTTGGGTCCACTTGAAAACTCAAAGGAGGTGGTTGTGGGAAAATAGTAGATGATTGCTTTTGTGGAGGGTAAAGGGAGGATAAAGTTGTGAGTCAAAGAATGAGGTTCCGTAGAAATTTGAGGTTCCTTATGAGCTTGTTTCTGCATATTCTCCCCTTTTTGGTAGCATCATCTTGAGAAGTAGATAAGCTAGAGAAAGAACTTAAAGAAACCTGAGTTGGTACATGCCTGACATACTTATCAATCTGTGTCTAAGCTAGTTTTGCCTTGAGATCTTCAATCTCAAGTTACTGAGTGGCAGACCTATTTTCTAAGATCCTAAACTTGAATTCAAGGTCCGAGACCTTAGAGAGCAGGTACTCAATGGTGAGTTTCAGTCTTCCCTCATCTTCATGTGAAGAATCACAGGGAGATGAGACAACATACCTAGTATGTACATCCTCATCACCAGTAGTGGTTTCTTGGAACCCTGGATTACTTTACTCAATGATATCTCTTTCAGAGATGTCAATGGGCAGAGTTTCCGTAGACTCAGTCTCATTGATGTTACCACTATCCTGAGAGCTCAATGAGAGACTCTTAGTAGTGAAAGCTGAGCCTACATGAGTCCCCTACACACCAGTGGGACTCACCTTAGTTATTGGTTGCTGATGTGGGTCAGAGATCAGAGGTTTCCTTTGGCTCTGTTGATCTAAAGAGAGGTGTGATAGATCAACTTCATAGCTTTGAGGAAACATGAAATCCTCATCAGTTTGGGTTAAAAGGTCAGTGAAGGATATGGTAGGTATTCCTAATGACCCGGGACCTTGGTTAACATCTAATGACTCAAAGCCAGTGATGTGGCTGTCCCTTTTTGGTTGCTTAGGAGAGTATTGTGACTCATCCTGAGGGCTTGATGTTTGGGTGAGGGGCTTATCAGGTTGAGACTGAGGAGACTCAACATTGATATTGAGGTCAATTGGAGGGGAAAGTTGGACCTCAGGCTAAGTGGGAGCCCGGTGTTCCACTCTAGCCTTTTTGGGCTGAACAGAGGGGGCTTGTTCAATCAGATAGATTGAACAAGGGTTCACTTGGGATGTCTTTGATAAAGGTGTTTGACGGGTAAGGATGCCTTTTGGAGTGGAGTGGTGATGGCTGGTGTGGGTTCATCACCTGTTGGTTTAACAGGGATGTCACCAGGAGCCATAGGCTCAATCATACCTGGAAGCAGAGGAGTGAACCTTCCAGTGAAATTGATGGATATCTTCTTCTTCCTTTAGAAGATACCCAGCCTCATTTGAAGAACTACTAGAATATCTTTATATTCTAGTTTATCCAGATCTATTTCACGGTTGATAAAGTGCTGATTAAATTGAGGATACATGTAGAATGTATTCTTGATGAGATTTCCCCTCAAGTTACTCAGAACAAACCTGGAATAGTTGAACCTTAGGCCTTTGACCAACCCATGAACTAAACAGCCTAGCTCATAAGGGATTTGATCCCAACCTCCTGATTTGTTAGACAGACTATGAAGGATAATGTGTAGTAAGTACTTCCAGTTGTAGGAGAAGTTAAATTTGTAGACAGTGGACTTACTTACATCACCTCCATATCCCATTTGAACATAAGTGTCTTCTAAATCAGGTCTTTGAAATTTAGTTGAGGCTCCAACATCATGAAGCTCCAAATGTTCCCTGATAGTGGTTTCACTCACCATTATATCTTGTCCACAGACTCTCGAACAAACTACCTTTTCATTGTTGATGATTTCATTCTAACCATTTTTCCAGAAGTCAGACATATGGTTAGAGTAGATGGTGGGGTTTATTGTGAGAGCAGGAAGGTATATGGATTGTGTGAGGAACTGAATGATTTAAGCAAAGTCGCTATCCGCAGATGAATCAAGGATAGCAATCTGGTTATGTTGGCGGGTTTAGAAACATTCTTTAAGAATTTTGAGAAGGAGGGAATTCAAGCTTGAAATTATGTTGGAAACAGTATGCTAGGGTTTTGACAGTGGTAAAGAAAGTATAAAAGAGAGTTGGAGTCCTTTAAATATGGGGTAAAAGATCAAACCGATAAGGTGAAATGACACTATGCAGCGTGATTTGACAGAGGCGGTAAGGATGTTTTATTCAAAATACTCCAACAATCTTCCAGAAAATCTTACTTTTTGCAGAGTGGGACCCAAATGTTTCCATTACAATTTTAAAGTATTCTTCCGACAATACTTGCTTCCGAGAGAACTTTTAAGTTTCTCTCTTCTGACTATCTTCTGAAGCCAAATTTGCTTCCGAAGCAAAATCTATCATAAAGACTATTTTACTTCCGAAGGAAAAATATGGTTCCGTAGAAGTAGAATTTACCTTCGGAAGAGGGTTGATCTATGATCAACTTGTCTTCCGAGGCATAACTCTATTAGGAAGATGTGTCTGGATTAGAGGAATTCTTCTTCGGAAGAAGATTAAGACTATCTTCCGAGGGTAAATTTCTCTTTCGAAGAGTTTATACTTCAAAATTTTTGAAGAAATACTTTTTGTAACAAGGCTTATGTTGTAAATAGACACATTAGACTTAACATTTTGTATGAAATAATTAGTCAAGGTTGATCATCTCAATAGCTGTAATTAAATACTTAAATCTTTGTTCATCAAAAGCTTTGGTGAACAAATAAGCATATTGTTTATTTGAGTCAACTTTAACCAATTTGATCAGATTTTTCTCATTAACATCTCTAATGAAATGATACCTGATGTTGATATGCTTTGTCTTAGAGTGCTTGACCAGATTTTTAGTGATTAAGATAGCACTCTTGTTGTCTATGTGAATGGAAGTCTTCATGAAGTTGAAGCCACAGTCTAACATCTGATTTTGAATCCATAGTAGTTGAGCACAGCAGCTAGCTGCAACAATGTATTCAGCCACAGCAGTTGATGTAGAGACACATGATTGCTTCTTGCATTGCCAGGAGATGATCCTTCCATCAAGAAATTGACATCCTCCTGATGTGGATTTCTTGTTGATGTTACAACCACCATAATCATTCTCAGTATAACCATAAAGTTTGAAGTCTTTGTTCTTAGAATACCAAAGGCCCAGTTTAGGAGCTCCTTTGAGGTATTTAAGTATCCTCTTAGGATGTGCTAATACAAGGTTAAGAATATGGGCTTTTAGAGCAATCATAGAGCAGAGTAATTAAGAGGGTGTTATTGAATGTGCGCTTTTTATTTTGTTAATTTGTCTGTCATTTGTTCATTGCCTAAGATGTGTATGTACGTTTTTTTTCTTTTTTCCTTGAGCCGGGGGTCTCATTGGAAGCGATCTCTCTATCCTAAAAGATAGAGGTAATATCTTCCACCATCCAACCCCTCCCAGACCCCGCTTCTAGTGGGATATACTAGATATGTTGTTGTTATTTTTATTGTTGAAGTATCCTCTCGGCAGCAATGAGGTGAGACATCTTGGGAGTAGCTTGAAATCTTGCACATATACATGTAGCAAACATGATATCAGATCCGCTTGCAGTGAGATACATTAGAGATCCAATAATTGCCCTGTACTGATGCTAATCGGTATCCTCCCCCTCGGAGTAAGGACTGAGATTTTGATTTCTTTGTATAGGTGTGGTTTACAATCCTTCATCTTAAATCTTTCTAAGATGTCATTGACTTATTTAGATTGATTTATGTAGAAGCCATCTTCCATTTGCTTCACTTGAATTCCCAGGAAGAAATCCATCTTTCCCATGGAACTCATCTCGAACTTCTTTCTCATGATGCTTTCAAAGTCTTTACACATTTGGTCATTTAAGAAACCAAATATATCAACACAGACTTGAACAAGCAACATGTCCTTCCCTGATCTTCTTATGAATAATGTCTTGTCTATGGTGCACCCATTCTTGAGAAGAAATTAAGAATGTCTGATGCTACAGCCTTGCTACCTGATGCAGCCCATAGAGAGCTTTATCTAATTTGCACACATAGTGGGGGTGCTGTGGGTCTTCAAAACCAGGTATTTGACACACATAGACTTCTCTGTCGATGTCCCCATACAAAAATGCACATTTGACATCAAGTTGATGCACTGTGAAGTTCTTGGATGCAGCAAAAGCAAGAAAGATTCTTACTGCCTCAAGTCTTGCAACAGGTGCAAAGACATCAGTGTAATCTATTCATTCCTCTTGTGTGTATTGTTGAACTACAAGTCTAGCTTTGTTCTTGATAATCAAACCTCTATCATCTCTTTTGTTCCTGAACACCCACTTTGTGCCAATGGGAACTTGACCAGGTGGTAGTGGACTCAAATTCCACACTTTTTGCCTTTTGAATTGAAGCAATTCCTCTTGCATTGATTCAACCCAATTGTTGTCCTTGAGGGACTCTTCTACATCTTTAGGTTCCATTTGAGAGAGAAAGCATGAGTACAAGCAAACATTCTCACTGTGAGTTTGTCTCCTGGTTCTCACACCTTCTGAGACTTCCCCAATGATGTTTTCAGCTGGATGAGTGTTATGAATCCTGATTCTGGGAATAACATCTAGTTGCATAGATAGATCTAGGTTTGAATGAATGAGTAATATCATTAAAAATGTTTTGTTGTAAGATAGTATCATCAGTTGCATGTTCCTCCCGATAGCTATCTTTATTAGCTTGGTGTTGAGAAATGGAGTTGTCATCTGAAGTGACTTGATGCTTATTTAGTTGACAACCGATTGAAGCTCCATTATTTCCTGAGAGATTCAAACTTTTAGGGCTTGCAGTGTTGGGAGCTTGTTCTTCATTCCTTCTTGGAGAATTTGGAATGGGTCTGGGCAATTCAAATATTTGAGCATCATCTAAGTCGCTTTGAGTTCCTGTTCCAAATGAAAATTCTCACAAGATTGTTTAGAATAGTTGGGAAACAATTCTAAGTCAAAAATATGGTCAAGACCATTTCCCTTAACACAAGGAGTGTGCTCATTTACAACTATATTGGATGACTCCTTAAATTGTTGATTATTAATGTTGTATACTCTATAAGCTTTGGAGCTTGAAGAGTATCCAATAAAGATAGCATCATCTGACTTTTTAGCAAATTTTGTCAATTTGTCCTTTGTGTTAAGTATGGTGCATCTGCTGCCAAAGGACCTTAGAAAGCCAATGAACGGTGGCATCTTGTTCCATCACTCATAAGGGGTCTTTCCATGGGGCTTAACAATGAGAACCCTGTCCTGCACATAGCATGCAGTGCTGACTGCCTCTGCCCAAAAAGTTAGAGGCAGCTTTGAATCAGCCAACATGGTTCTTGCAGTCTTAATAAGTGTCCTGTTCCTACTCTCAGCAACACCATTCTGTTGAGGAGTTCTGGAAGCACTATATTGTCTGGTAATCCCTTTTGAGTTACAAAATGAGTCAAGAACTTGATTCTTAAACTCAGTCCCTTGGTCACTTCTGATTATCTTTACCTTGTAATCAATTTGATTTTCTATCTTAAGAATAAAAGATTTTAAAGTTTCAACAGTTTCATCCATAGTTCTTAAGAAGAATACCCATGTGAATCTAGTAAAATCATCAACAATCACAAGGTAATATGATTTCCTTCCAATGCTCAATATACTTGTAGGATCAAATAGACCCATATGCAATAAGTGTATTGGGGTAGTGATAGAGCTGACTTCTTTGGATTTGTGGGATGCCCTGTGTTGCTTCCTTTCAGACAAGCAACACAGTTGTCTTTACAGAAAAACTGCTTTTTAAGCATACCATGTACCAAGTTATTCTTAGCCAATTTATTCATTGTTTTAAAATTAACATGACACATTCTTTTGTGCCAAAGAGTTGACTCATCACTATTTGCTTTGGAAAGAAAGCATGATACTTCACCCAATTGGGAAGCATTGTTCATATCCAGCTTGTACATATCCCCTTTCCTTGGAGATCTAAGAAGCACCAATTACTTAGGAATTGTCATCCTGGGTTTGAGGATAATGCACTCATGTTCTGTGAAAAGCATTTGATGCTTTTGATAATAGAATTAAGAAACACTTAAGAGATTGTGTTCAAGCTATTTGACAAAGTGTACTTTATCAACTGTTAACTTACCATTGGACACATTACCTCTACCGGAGATGTATCCTCTGGCTTCACCTCCAAACTGAACAGGACCTCCATCAAAATTTTGAAATTGCTAAAGAAGAGATCTGATCCCTGTCATGTGCCTGGAGCATCCACTATCCACAATTCAAATGTTTCCATTTTTATCATATGGATGTCCCTAGACAAAGGTGAAACAGTTAGTTTTTATTGGAAACCCAAGCCTTGTTGGTCTTGGGTTCTTCCAATGATGATAGCATAATTGAACCAAAGTGTAAGCCAAGGCTTGGGTTCTTCCAATGATGATAGCATAATTGAACCAAAGTGTAAGCATGGGGGTTCAATAATGGTTTGGGAACAGGAGGTTTAGGCTGCAACATCTTCTTTGATCTTCCATTCCATCTTTTGGTTGATCATTGAAGATGAACTTGATGAAGCTTGGGCAGCAGAGCATTCTTCCGAAGCTTCTTTCTTTTTGGAAGAAGCTTTCATAACCTTTTCTTCCAAAGCAGTTTCTTTCAGAAGGTTTGAGAGGTGCTTTCTTGTTCTTCGGTACCCTTTTTGGTTTGTCTTCCAAAGCTACTTTCCTCTCGGAATAAGATGTTTCTTCCGAAAGCAACTTGGGTTCGGAAGCTTGCTTTCCTTTCCTTAAAATTTGGGCCTTGTTATGTGGTCCGAATATGAGACCTTCCTTGGCTGCTCCTTTCTTTACCCTGTTTGCATAATGTGTGCTTGCAGGATTATAGAAACAATATTTGACCATGTCGTTGTGCAGACCACACATTTTGCATTCAGTGTTTGCTTTGGTGGGACATGCAAGCTGTTGCTTCTTGGTCTTCTTGACCTCTTCAATAACTTTGCCTTTTTGCTTCAGATCCTTCAGTTGGATAGAAGTACTGGTACTATACTCCTGTCCTGAATCTGAGGTTCCAACCACTTGGAATCCAGCTGAGATGAAAACACCCTTTTGCCTTGGGTCAATTTCATTTTGGACTCAGCCACCTTCTTGACAGTTCTTTTTGCTTCTTGAATCTTGTTCTTTATTTGTTTAGTGGTAAGAGATTTGTTTTCAGCTGAGGGGATTAGGTTTTCTACCTTGTCCTTCTCTATGGTGGTGGTGGTAACCATTTTTGCATCACTCATCTTCTCAAGAGATGGTGGATTAATAGTTGGAACCTCTTGCTCATCAGTAACACATCTTGGCTGTCTAATAGACATATAGGAATGTGGTGGAGCAGTTTCATTGGTTCCCAACCCACTCTTGTTTTGATAACATTCCTTTGAATGAGAAGTTGATACAAGAATATTGTTGAAGTTATGCTCTTGGATAACATACTTCTTTGCTTCAGCCTCAGCTATTACTAGCCAGGCTTGAGCCTCAGTCAACTTTGAAACTAAGTCTTTTATTTGAGCCCTGTAGTTAGAGTGTGTTGGTACATATGTCCCTAGTTCTAGTTCTAGTGAGCTTAAATGTATTTGACTTTTATTTTGTAACACTGGTGTAATGTTTGAAATATGTAATGAAAACTCTTATTTGAATGTTTATTGGTTATTGAATGTTATATCTATTCATATGATTGATTATTATACGCTTATGTGAACATGCTAGATAGGTTTACAGTTGTTAGATATAGTTCTGTATGGTTAAAGTTTCAGGAATATGTTTAACTAAGTATCATGATTCAGTCCCACGATTGGACCATGATAGTGGGCCAGTCGCACGACTGAACCAGGTGATTGAGCCATACGCATGATTGAGTCATAATACTAACTCAGTCGTATGAATGAACCAATCGTAAGACTCAGTCGCACGACTGAGCCATACACATGGCTCAGTCGTACGAATGAAAATTGTAACCTATAAATACCATTTAATTCGTGGAAAAACGGAACACTTTGAGAACACTTAACCCTAGCCGTCCCTGTTCGTCCAGAGAGTCCCTTCCAACTTCATAGAACGTTTCTGATCACTTCTAATCAATTCTTAACATATTCTAATCGTTAGTTTTGATCGGATTAATGTTCTCCCTGATTGGATCGCCAATCAAATAGGATTCCGCATTATTTGATCTTGTTTCACGTTGAATCAGTTAGTACTCCATACGTACACGGTCCTAACAAGTGGTATCAGAGCTTTGGCTCTTGATTCTACGTGGATTCAATTGCGTTTTTGGAAAAGTCAACGTTTTCAATCAAAAGATATGTTCTTGTTGCATTAAAATTCAGTTTTTACGAGTGCATGTGTTCAAAAGTTAGTCTTTTTTGAGTTTTAGCTGAGTAGGGTTGTCAAAATTGTGTTTTTAGGTCGAATTGCATGAAAATTTTGAAAAACTTCGAATTCAGCAGTCTCAGTCGCATGATTGACCCAATCGCACGACTGAACTTCATTCGCTCAGAATATTCACACGATTGGCCTAGTCGTTTGTTCAATCTCACGATGGCCCAGTCGTCTGTTCATTCGCACGATTATCCTAGTCGTCTGCTCATTCGTACGACTAAGCTCAATCGCACGGTTGAGTCTCAGTCGCACCCCAGTCGCACCCCCAGTCGCATCCCAGTCGCATCCCAGTCGCACCCCCAGTCGCATATCCAGTTGGTTTTTGTCAAGTTTTCAGACTGGTTCATTATAGATACACAGAACTTTGCTCTCTCAGCCGCGAAGGACTCCAGAATCCAGAATCTCTTGTTCTTGGAGAATGAGATCAGGAATCACAACAAACCAGCAAAGCTTCTGTCTCTTGACGAATATCCTCAATGGAAGCAACGATTTGAAATTCATCTGAATGGAGTGGACACAAACTTATGGAGCACTATTGAGACTGGCTACACTATGCCAGTTGGAGCTGATGGTATTCCACTGACTCTAAGTAGTTTGAGTGACGCACAAAAACTTGCATAAAATGCTGAGAAGAAGGCCTATGCTTTGTTGACATAGTCCATTCCGAAAGATATTTTCCATCAGTTCTCAGAACACAAGCAGTGCAAAAAGTTATGGAAGGCTCTTGAGAAATGTTATAAAGGAAATTCAACCCTTAAGTCTCTAAAGGCTAAAGCTTTGAAGAAGGAATTTGATAACTTCTCGTCAATTAGGAATGAAAGTTTGGATGATGTGATCGACCGCTTCTATCATTTGATGAGTGAACTACACACTCATGGAGTTAAAACGTCCATGGAAGATAAAGTGTCGAGTTTGGCTGATGGGTTACCTGATAAGTGGGTTTCATTTGTTTCCACTTTAAGACATAATGTTGTGCTGGAGACATTGGACATAATTGATTTTATTCTGAAATTAAGGGAGGAAGAGGTACGGCATAAGTACAAGTCTAAGAAGGGAACTTACACTCAGAGTCCTTCTCTCTACAATGTGACCCCTACTACAGCGTCTTCTAGTGCACCCTTGCAGACTGCTTTCGTGTCTAACACATCTGCAAACGTTCAAAGTGCATCTTCAGGTGGTGAGTCAAATGTTTCATCAGGGGTTCAACACAGTTCTGCAGATGCTCAATCGACGAAGTTAATGACAGAGCATCTGGGCAACGTTGTGGAAGTGGCTAAGGAGCATATGGATCTACTTGCTGCTGTGGTACATTCTTATGACGGCTTAGTAGCAGGAAAGATTGGTAACTGCCACTTGGCAGACGAAGATTATGAGCAAGTGGATGAAACTGAGCTGGAGCGGATGGATATCATGTGAGCTCTCGCTAGTGCTGTGCGTAGAGCAAAGAAGTTTGTTAAAAAGACGGGATAGAACCTGGTGGCTACAAAGGATATGACTTTTGGATTTGACAAGTCAAAATTCACCTGTTTCAACTGTGGTGAAAAAGGCCATTTCAAGAGAGAGTGTGTCAAACCTAAGAAGACAAGAAATGGCAACCCGTTTTCATCATTTAACAGACAGGATAAGGAAAAAACGGCAACGTCAACCAACCATGACTCCAAAGCAATGGTAGCACAGAGTGATGAAGGACAAGACTGGTCCTTCCATTTCTTATCTGATGGTGAAGCTAACATTGCATTGGTTGATGATCTGAACGACGACTCAGCGAGTGAGGGGGAGAACTCAGTTGTGCTTGATACTGCTGATATGAATGAGACTATGGCTATTGTAGATCAACTAGTGGAGGATGAACTAAATGCAGAATCTGCAGCACACCAGGAACCCCAGGCTGCTTTCATGGCTGGCACCTCGACATCTGCACCGGTAGAATCGAAAGACGATCTCTTTGATAAACATGCTTGTGTTGAATGTAATAAGTTTAGGGAATGCATCGATCTGAATTTTGCTAGGTTATTAGAGCATAATGATAACTTAGTAAATGACTTAAAACTTTGCAGTGGGGCTAATAGAGTATTAAAGCAAATGAAAGCAGCTTTAAAGAGAAAACTGAATTGCTAAGAAAACAATTAAAAGAAATGAGGTTGTTGCTTTTAACCAAGAAAATGACATAAAGTTTTACATAAAAACAATTGAGGAAACTAAAAAGGACAGAGCTATTTTACAAATTGAAAATGAATCCTTAAAGCAAAAACTACATAGTTTAGCTAGTTCCTCTCACATCTTGAAAAACTTGGTTAAAGAAAGAAACAATGGGGAAGGGCTGAGTTATAAAGTTATGCCTCCACTACATGAGATCCTCCTGAACACCAAACAGAGGCCTGTTAACAATATCCCATCAAGGACCATGTGGTGACAACTCCTCTGGTTAGTGATCCGGACACTGCAGTTAAACCTGCTCCTCCAGTTGCCGATCAGAAGACTTTAACATCAGGCACAAGGATAAAACCTTCATTGAGGACCGGGTGGAAAAGGATGATAATGTAACTCTTGGGTCGGGTTCACAATCTGCTGTAACACAACCTAAGACTTCAAAACCTACTCAGTCCAAATCGGTTAATCAAGATCTCAATCATTTTAAAAGACAAAGTAATCATAATGTTAAACAAATCAAATTTGTCAAAGAAGGTGAAAAACCTAAAGTTGAGTACAAAAGACCCATGCCTGAAGTATACTCCCCACCCCACAAGAGATCTCCTAGTCCTATTGAGAGGAGATCATGCTATACTTGTGGACAAAGAGGTCACATTTCTTCACACTGTCCTCGCTATCAGACACCTAGGCTTAAAGTTAAACTAGATCAGGAAGTTAAACAGTTTTCTTCGAAACAGAGATCTAAGACACCTGCTAGGTCTAAAACACCTGCTTGGTCTTATGTCTCTCCCCAACACCACAGACAACACAGACAAGTCACTGGCAAGTCTGTGATGCCTGAGGTGAAACCTGCTTTTAAAAATAAATCTAAAGCTCAAACTGTAAATCAGTCATCGGTTTACTACAAACAAGCCTTGCACAAGGATGGTCTGTGGAAAGCTAAAACATCTGATGTGTCTGATAGTGTTGATAAGCAGAAGAATGAGGTTTCTCCAACTCCAAAAGGACAGTGGGTCGAGTTTGTGATATGTGATGCTTCTGGGAAACCCAAGCCAGTAAAGGCTTGGGTCCCCCTCCTTAACTAATTATTTTCTATTGTGTGCAGGTTGTCCGCTATAGTGCTTCTACCAACACATGAATTGTAGATAGCGGAGCATCCAGGCACATGACGGGAAATCAGTCTCTCCTTTTCAACGTCAAAAAAATTATAGGGGGACATGTTTCTTTTGTTGGAAACAAAGGAGGATACATTACCGCACAAGGAGAAGTAGGTAATGGAAAGGTAAAGTTTGATAAAGAAAATTATGTTCAACAGTTAGAAAACAATTTGCTTTCAGTTTCTCAGATATGTGACAAGGGCTTCAAACTAATGTTTGACAATAGGAAGTGTTACATTCTGAAGAAGGAGATGGAGATTCCTGAGGAGCAGGTATTAATGTCAGCATCAAGGTAAAATGACTTGTACGTCTTGGATATGTCCAATGCTTCTACGACTGAGTCCACTGTTCAGTGCTTTTTGTGAAAGGCTACAGAGAAGGAGTCCATCTCATGGCACAGGAGAATGGGACACATAAATCACAGGAAGATGAATCATCTGATTCATAACAACCTAGTTGAGGGAGTTACTGTAAAGAACTTCAAACTTCCAGATTTTTGTGTCTCGTGCAAGAAAGGAAAGCAGACCAGGAAGTCTAACAAGACCAAGCACGTTAACTCTATCGAGATGCCCCTGGAGCTACTACATATGAATCTTTTCGGTCCTGTCAGCACAAAGAGTATCGCTGGAGACTGGTACTGCTTTGTAGTCACAGATGATTACTCAAGTTTCTCCTGGGTGATGTTTCTGAAAGCTAAGTCTAAAACATTTAATTGTTCAAGGTGCTCGTCACTACACTGGAGTCTCTCTACAATCTGAAGGTCAGGAAGGTTTGTTCAGACAATGGAACTGAATTTAAGAACCAGTGGATGGATGCTTTCTTCAAGGAAAAAGGAATTGTTCATCAGTTCACCTCTGCATACATGCCACAGATGAATGGAGTTGCTGAACGCAAGAATAGGAGCTTGATCGAGACTGCAAGGACTATGTTGGCAGATTCAAAATTGCCAGTACAGTTCTGGAATGAAGCTGTTGCTAATGCATGCTACATGCTTAATCATGTGTTAGTAGTCAAGCGGCATGGGAAGACTTGCTATGAGTTGCTTCAGAAATGCAAACCTAACCTGGAGTATCTGGAACCATTCGGAGCTCCATGCACGTTACTGAAGAAAACTCCGGAGGGCAAGTTCAGCGAGAAAGAAGATCAGGGAATCTTTCTTGGATACAACATACTAGACAAATGGGTTTATAACAACTCGACAGGTCAGGTAGAAGTGTGGTGCAACGTCGATGTGCAACGATATACTATCCCCCTGCTGGAAAAGGTCCGTCGTCATTCTTGACTACGATGGCTTTTTCAAATCATTCAACCTTCCTCAGATAGATTCAGATGAAGAGATTGCTGCTCAGATGATGTACGATGTCTTAAATACACCGAATCTGGATACCGGCAATGTGCCACCAGCCTGTGGTGCTTCGGGATCTTCAGCAGCTGCTCAGAATGAGAGTGATGATTCATCAGACGATGAAGAATCAGTTGGGACAAGCAATGAGCATAACGTTAATCAAGATGAAAGCTCAACAGAGGCTGAACATGCATCAGGGAATCCGGATACTGAACCTACCATCACAAATCTGGATACTGAAGTTGTCGTTCCTATGACACCTGTGACTAGGATCAGTGTGAATCATCCCCCGAGACTATCATTGGGGATCTTCACTCCGGTGTGCAGTCGAGAAATCAGCTATACTTGCTGATTATGCTGCGGTTATGGAAAAGGGCTACGTGAATGACGGGGCTTTCAAATGTTTTGTTTCTCAAGTAGAGCCCAAACACGTAAGTGATGCCCTAAAGGATGAGGCCTGGGTCAATGCTATACAGGAGGAGCTGCTACAGTTCTAGAAGCTTAGGATGTGGACACTCGTTGACAGGCCCAAAGGAGTAAAAGTGATAGGCACCAAATGGGTGCTACGCTGCAAGAAGGACGACCAAGGTGTCGTAATCAGAAACAAGGCAAGATTGGTCATTCAAGGATTCAGACAAGTCGAGGGAGTCGACTACAATGAAGTGTTTGCACCTGTGGCTAGAATGGAAGCAATCTGTATCTTCCTAGCCTATGCATCTTATATGAAGATCAAAGTCTATCAACTAGATGTAAAAAGTGCATTCCTTCATGGGGAAATCCGTGAAGAAGTCTACGTCAGTCAACCCGAAGGATTTGAGGATCCTTATCATCGGACAAAGTCTACAAGCTGGACAAGGCTCTGTACGGGCTACACCAAGCTCCTCAAGCTTGGTATGAGAAGCTCTCCACCCACCAGTTAAAGCATGGTTTTCGCCGGGGTGTGATTGACTGCACGTTGTTTATAAAAGAGAAAGATGGAGATTTACTAATGGTGCAGATTTATGTGGATGACATAATCTTTGGATCTCGAAACGAAGAATTATGTAAAGAATTTGAATCTGTGATGAAGGCAGAATTTGAAATGAGTGCCAGGGGAGAGATGAAGTTCTTCCTGGGATTACAGGTAGATCAAACACCTACCGGTATTTTTCTGCATTAGACTAAGTATGTTGGAGATATTCTAAGTCGATTTGATATGGAAAATGTCACTATTGCCGGTACCCCACTTGCTACAAACCATGATGTGGCACCTGATGAGAATGGGGATTTGGTGGATGCCACTATGTATCGTGGGATGATCGCATCTCTTATGCATCTCACTGCCTCGCGTCCAGATATCATGTACGCCACATGTCTGTGCCAAGATATCAAGCTAAACCAAAAGTAAATCATCTGATCGGGGTGAAAAGGATTTTTTGTTATCTGAAGGGTACTCCAACACTGGGGTTGTGGTATCCTCATGATGATGACTTTAAGCTAACTGCGTACAGTGATTCAGGCTACGGCGGCTGCAAGATTAACTTCAAGTCAACATCAGCAGGGTGTCAGTTCTTTGGAAGGCGATTAGTCACCTGGCAATGCAAGAAGCAGACATTTTTGCCTTGTCAACATGTGAAGCTGAAAACGTTGCTGCTGCAAGTTGCTGCTCTCAGATCATTTGGATCCAACAGCAAATACGGGACTACGGTTTGCAATTTTCTAATACCCCTATATTTTTTGATAACTCTGCTGCCATAGCTGTAACTAAAAATCCTGTTCAAGACCCTAAAACAAAACACATCGGCATAAAGTATCATTTCATACGCGATTGCTATGAAAAACAATTAATTTATGTGGTTAAAATAAACTCGGATTTTCAACGCGCCGACCTCTACACTAAACCGTTTGATAAACCCAGATTTATTATCTGTTAGAGGTCAACGGCGTGAAAAAGAAAAGTGACGTCATTCTGGAAGAGACAAATGCTTAGTCCGACACTTGTTTATATTTCTTTTTCTTTTTCTTTTTATTTTCTTTTATTTATCTTATTTAAATTTCCTGTCTTAAAAATCCAAATATACAAAAAGATTTTCATTTTAGAATTTTAGGGGGAGATTAGTTTAGTTTTCAGTATTTACTTAGTTAAAAAAAGGGGAGGGTAGATAAGCTAAAAGGGCAAAAACAACAAAATTAAGAATGAGATTCAATACTATGGAAAGTGATAGTACACAGGCGTCGAGTTACTTGGAACACCAAAAAGATTTTCAATTTTTGCAACTTTAGTTTAATTAAATCACAGAAAACTGTTAGTCAGAGGATTCTAAGTCTAACAATATTGGGAAAATGATAGTACGCTTGGTTGTTACTGTAATTACACGGAGAAAGTCGATCTAGGGAGGTGCTAGTTCATTATACGATGTGTCGGTAGATTCAACACAATAGACGAGTAGACATCATTGGTGATTCAACTTAAAATTAAATCAATCAACAAGTTATGGGTTCCTATAGTATCCCTGGTTTGCACAATCAATCAATTTCCAATAAGGGGTGAGGAGCAATTGAATGCCACAAATGTGTGCAAAGACCTGAAAAACAGAGCAAAAGATGACAAAAGTCACTGCTTAAATGTATATTATAGTATATTGCTCTAAGAAGAAAATAGATCTTGCGCCTCTCTGCTATGCGATGGCACTGACCTGAGGCTTAGCATAATCTATTTGTTCTAAGAATTCATTGTTGTTTGCGCCTCTCTGCTGTGCGATGGCACTGACCTGAGGCTTAGCATCTCTTTGATAGTTCTTAGAACCAAATCTTCTTATTCCCTGGACCGCTCAAAATCTTCTGAGAAAGACTGATTACCATATACTTGTGGGACACATAAATACTTGTCGATCTAATTCACCTAGTTGATCACCAGTGTTTGTCAAAAATCTGTGTATGGATTTAAGTGGACAAGTATACTGAAAATCGTCGTGGCTGCACTGCCTGATGTTCAAATCAATGTATGTTACATATCACATCAGGCATGATTTCCAGTTGGCACTTAGAAAGCGTAGATGGATAAGTAACTGTGATATGTAAATATCTTAGTTTCTATTTTAATATATATATAAAAGTTCCAAGTAATTGTGTATGACTGTCTGATTCCATATGAATCTGTCTTAGAAATGATGTTAATGCTAATAGGCTATTCTACCATACCCTAACAAAATCACAAAAAACATGTTTATTTTGTTACTTAGTTTAGTTTTTCAAGTTATTTGTAAAGTGTGTCAGTGTCGGACTGTGCTATGTTATTCATCTTTGTAAAGGTCACACAATGAACTTAACGTTAATCTTAAATCACTTGTTTCTGAAAAGGCAAAAGGATCACGTCTGAGGTGATCAGGTGGATAAATGGATCACGTCTGAGGTGATCAGTTGGATAAATGGATCACGTCCGAGGTGATCAAAGGTTCTTTGATTTAAAATGGTCATGTCTGAGATGATCAACTGCTCAAAATGTTTTATCTACTATTATAAGGGCTAAGTGTCAAAGGGTCAAAAAGCCAAAATTTCACAAGTATGAACCATTCGCATGACTGGACCATTGGACCATACAAATTAACCCAATCGCACTATTAAAGGTGACCGACTGTGATAGTCGCACGAATGACCCTCAATCGTACGATTGGAGGTGACCGTATGGGAGAATCGCATGATTGAAGCTCAGTCGTACGAATCCATCGTGCGACTAGGCTCAGTCGCACGACTGAAGGTTTCCCTAGTATAAATAGAGGGGGAGTCGGTCACAGTCGTTTCATTCTCCTAAATCGTCTCTCAAACGCACGACACAAACCTATATTGCCAAAAATTCATTAGATCTTTATAGACCATTGTTTGAGACTCTCTGACGTTTTGTTTCGATTATACAGGTACTGCGTGACAATGTTAGTACGAAAAATCAGTTACTACAACGTCTAAAAGATCGAAATAATGACCTAATGTTAACCGAACCAAATGTGACTAATAAACCACTAAAACTAAGCATTTGATCAAATTAAAGTTATTAGGGTTTAGTCGGTCATCTGCGAACCTAATGAGTCAATCCACAACGTTTAACATCAAGTATTGCTCAAAAATCGAATTTCAATGAACCAACAGTCGGACATGCGATTGGACACCCTGATGAACTTCAATCGCACGACTGAGCTATGCGAATGGCTTAACCATACGACTGAGATGGACGAATGGTTCAATCGCACGACTAAACCATGCGTATGAGCTCAGTCGTACGACTGAGGTAAACGCATGAGAGAACATACGACTAAGTCTAGTCGCATGACTCAGTCGTACGTATGAGATCATTCCCACGACTAGAACTCAGTCGCACAACTCATTTGCACAACTAGATCTCAGTCGCGTAGCACATTTGCACAACTTGATCTCAGTCGCTCAGCTCAGTCGCACGACTGAACAAAATTCTCAAGTTCATGGAACAAATCTAGTATTCTTTGACACGTACTAATGTTTATTTACTTTTGTCACAGATGGCGAGTCGGTGGACAATGAACATTAAGCACAACATATGTGCTCATCTTGATCTTTCATCCCGCAATGCTGCGGAGTTTGCCGACATTATTTCTTTTTTACGCTGATCGAGGATATTCCGAGCTATCTCCATATAGTGCACCCCTTACAGATCAGTACAACAGGCTTTTTGGGAAAGCACTGTAGTTAACAGGTCCTCTGAGCCCTATCGTATCAGGAGTTCCATATTTAGGGAGGCCATAGAGATTTCAGAGGAGGATATCAGGATAGTGTTAGAGCTCAGGGATGATGCTGACTGCCCCACTCGATTACATCCCCTTACTGTTTGAGGTTGCTTTATAAGGGCTAAGTACTCGGGGGACATCAACGCAAGTATGCTCAACAAGAGCATCTTGTGCCCCTAGTTCAAATACTTAACCCATGTACTACTGAGATGCATCTCCTCAAGGAAGGGTGGCTTCGACGAGCTCTCCGACCAGATGCAGAACGCCTACGTGGCGTTGGTGCTGAATCATCCATTCAGCTTTTTGAGGATGATCTTCACCTACATGGTGGAGAACATTGAAGCGAAGGGGAAAGAAAGCTTCTACATGTACCCACGCTTTCTTCAGATGATTATAGATCAGAAGCTCCCAACGCTACCCAAGGAGAAGGAGGATGTTGTTGTCCTCGAGGTGATGGATGACACCACCCTCGGGAGGATGAGGGTGTACCAGGGTAAGAAAGTGAAGCCCCCGGTAAGGAGATTATTCGGGCATCTGGCCTGGGAGGACTATGTGGCGCCAGCTAGGCGAAAGTGGCGCCACAATGACAGTGAGTCCGATATAGAGCAGATAATTTTACCTGATGACGACTCTTATGGGACGATAGTGGTGATGGTGGAGATACAGGTCCTTCTCATACATAGAACACTACTGCTGATGTTACATCTCCACCTTCTCCATAACGTGATTTAGCTACTGTGGGATTTCATCAGGACTTCCAGCCTGATGAAGAGGAGGAGTCGAACGAGGAGCCGCTGACTCGGACGGTGGGCAGCCGGGTGGTTGCCACCGAGAGGGGGATGAGGACGGTTGGTGGACGTCTGGGCGGGTCTGGGGAGGCTATTTCAGATCCATCATACACCCCAGACCAGCCCAGCAGCCTAGGGGGAGCCTCCGAGTCCAAGGGGACTCAAAAGAAGAGGATGGCTCAGCCCTACGATAAGAAGGGGAAGCGGCCGAGGTTCACACTTCATACCACCACCTCTACCACTACACCACCCACTACCACTACACCACCCACTACCACTACACCTCCCACCACTACTACTCCACCTTCCACAACCACACCACATACCTCTCCACCCATCCATTCACCACCACCCATATTCACCACAGCCACTGCTACAACCACCAGTCACCAAGCCGGACCATCATCCCATACCACATTCCCCACCGGATCATCCCTCCCTCCTATTGGAGTGGAGGAACAGCTGGAAGCACTGAACAAATGGTGCTGAAGCTGTTAGCCGCTGATGAAGAAAAGACCACTCAGTTACGTTAGCTGGAGGAGCTCAATGCTTCTCAAGCTCAGCAGATTTCTCAGCAGGCAAAGCAGATTGCTCAACTCCAAGAGCATAAAGAGGAGTCTACCAAGAAGCTGGAGGAGTTGGAGGCTGAAAACAAGAAGATCATGCTCCAACTAAAAGGCTGTAAGGAGGTTCTCTGAAGCTTGGTGAAGGAGATGATGATAGAGATGATGATGAGGATAATGATGAAGAGGACGACAGTGATGATGATGATGTCGATGGTGATGGAGAAGCAAGAAGGAGGTAGGATGATGATGAGGACGATGAAGGAGATGCAGCTGCATCTGCCTCTGCTCATGGTCAAGAGCAAAGAACGAAGAAGAGACAAGACCAAGGAGCATCGTCGTCAGCCCCACCTACCTCCCCATCTGTAGAAGACCCGACTATGATTCAAGGCAAAATTAAAGCTTAGATGTCTTTATGTTATTAAACTTTTGTTCTTGAAATCATGTATCAATGTTTATTTAAATAAATAAATGAAAAGTTGAACTGCCATTTGTCATGTGCATCATGTTTACTAACTCTTATTGTGTTTGTTATTTCTTTAACAGGTTCAACCAAACAGGCTGACGAGCATGATGTGGTACCCCTTTGACAAATCAAGACTCAATTGATAATGATTCTGGATTTGCAAGGGATAGTACATCGCTCTGTCAGCTACACACCTAAAGAAGGAGAGATAATCCACGATATGACAGATGAACAGATTTCCGAACTGTTCAGTCTAAATCTAGATGAGTTGGTGAAGGATGCTCCCGAAGTCGACGTAGTCAGTGATGAGGAGCTACAAGATGTCGACGAGGTGGAGATCGAGGATGTGACTGCTGACCATTATCCCCAATATACTAATGCCGAAGGCGAGGTACTACCAGATCTGGGAGAAACTTTTGGCAGCAGTGCATTTGACAAAGTAGAAGAAAAGATAGCGGGAAAAGAAGCCACAGAAGAAGGTCCTCAGGCGGATGATGCTGATCTAGCATCCAAAAAGGCTGAGTGGGCAGCGTACCTGGAGGAAATAAAAAACAACGAGAGCCCATAAAGTCAAACGCCTACACCAAGCTCTACAAGGTAAATAAGCATCAGAAGGTGTCTGGCAAGATCATAAGTTGGGCATATTTTGAGGACCTCAAGGTATATGCTGTCAAGAGAGAGAAGGGCATAATAGAGTATTTTAGATTCCCACACGATCTGAAAACTCTCCCTGGATTTGAGCTTAACCGTCTAGCCAACTTGAACCTCCTTTATGCTGTTCCCGGAAAGATATCGGGATGGTTCGAGAAGGCAATGAAGAGGGAATACCATACGAGGTGGGTCAAATTCAAACCTCAACAGCCCAAAATGTTCATTCATAAGACAGAGGTTGACCCTACCTCAGGAAGACCAAAGGTAGTCTTGAAATGGCACCCTCCGCGCACAATGTCTCGTATTCTATTGAGGGAGATGCCATAAGACTTTACACCCCATTTCAAATGGTGGTATTATGACTGGCACACTGGAGAGGCCGTCATAGTTTTGGATAAGGAGGGGACGGTAGAGAAAATAAGGGTATTTGACCCAATGTGGCTCATAAACTTGTGTGCAGCTGATGTTTACTCATTGTACAAGTGGCCAATATTTTTTGACACGCAGGATATATGCAAGCACTTCAGTTTCAGCATGTTATACGTTTATGCTTTGCACTTGATGCTCATGCTGGGGTTTCAAGAGAAGAACGAGTTAAGAGATACGAAGAGTTTAAAAAGGAGGTCAAATATTAGATAGAACTAGGTCCAAGGGGAGTTTGTTGGTACACATGTCCCTAGTTCTAGTTCTAGTGAGCTTAAATGTATTTGACTTTCATTTTGTAACACTGATGTAATGTTTGAAATATGTAATGAAAACTCTTCTTTGAATGTTTATTGGTTATTGAATGTTATATCTATTCATGTAATTGATGATTATATGCTTATGTGAACATGTTAGATTGGTTTACAGTGTTAGATATAGTTTTGTATAGTTAAAGTTTCAGGAATATGTTTAACTAAGTATCATGATTCAGTCGCACGATCGGACCATGCGAATAGGCCAGTCGCACGACTGAACCAGGTGATTGAGCCATACGCACGATTGAGTCATAAGACTGACTCTGTCGTACGAATGAATCAATCGTAAGACTCAGTCACACGACTGATCCATACGCATGGCTCAGTCATACGAATGAAAACTGTAACCTATAAATACCACTTAATTCGTGGAAAAACGGAACAATTCGATAACTCTTAACCCTAGCCGTCCCTGTTCGTCCAGAGAGTCCCTTCCAACTTCATAGAACGTTTCTGATAACTTCTAATCAATTCTTAACGTATTCTAATCATTAGTTTTGATCGGATTGACGTTCTCCCTGATTGGATCGCCAATCAAATAGGATTCCGCACTATTTGATCTGGTTTCACATTGAATCAGTTAGTACTCCGTACGTACATGGTCTAACAGAGCGCTCATCTTTTAAAGTAGATGCAGTGATTTCTAGCTCTTTAATTTTTAGTTTATAGTCAGATTCTGCTCTTTTAAAATCAGTCTTTAGTATGTTTAAAGACTCAACATCAGACTTGAGTTTCAAGTTGTAGTCCTGGTACAACTTAACCTTAGCTACAAAGTCAGAAGTACAAAGATGTTTAAATACCTTGGTATCCTCTGTGTCGGCCATGAGAGCTTGAACAGGAATGATATCTTTCACCATAAAGCTCAATCAACTTCTTAAGCAACAACTGCAGTTTGCTCTATTGGCTTGGTTGCAGCTTGTGTGGTAGCATGATGTTGAGAGGCTTGCGCTGCTCCAGGATTAGATTTTGGAGCCTTGCATTCCCTTGCAAAATGACCAAGTTGATCACAATTGTAACACTTAGCCTTTGACTTGTCAAACCCGAATTTGCTACTTGCTGGGTTCTGAGGGAATTGCCTTCTAGTTCTCTTGTAGAACTTCTTTACTCTATAGGTAAGAAGAGCCATTTATTGAATAATGTCCATGTATTCAACATCATCTGGGCTGAAACACTCCAGATCATCAAAACAGAACTGGAGATCACTAGAGTGTTCCTTTCCTAAGACAAAAGCACAATTTTCCTGAAAAGGACCTTGTTGAGCTTGTTGGCACTTGGGTGTCTGAGGGAAAGTGATGTAAGGCCCAGATGAACATGATGGTTGTTGGTTGTAAGTCAGGTACATCTGGGACTGGGGAGTTCTTGCACCTTCAGTAACATGTAGAGCATTGCTAATAGGGCTGGTTGAGCTGCCATTCATCTACCGCTTGTTCAGATTTTCCATCTCCATATGGTATCCATCAAGGATTCCATATAGTTCAGTTATAGTGACTGTTTCAAGATTTTTAGATCTCCTGATAGAAACGCAATAGAAAGTCCATTCACAAGGAAGAGCACTCATGAATTTCCTTACTATGTCTCTCTTTTCAAGAGTTACACCCATGGACTACAGAGATGCTATCAGATCCATGTATCTGAAGTATTGTTGGCTCAAGTTTTCACCATCAATGTAGGTGAAGTTCTCGAACTATTGCTTCAGAGCATCCTTCTTGGATTCTTTGGATTCTGAGGAACCAGAGTACATGAACTTCAAAGCATTAAAGAGTTCTTTGGCTGTAGTGCAATGCTTAAAACCTGCCATGATCGAGTTTAGTATGGCAGTGAGCAAGACAGTCATAGCTTTGCTATCAATGTCCATCTTCTTGTAGTCTTCATCAGAGTAATCTTTGACTTTCTTTTCAATCATGGCACCATCTTCAGTTGATGAAGCCACTTTTGGTATGTATAGTACATGAGTAACGGACTTCTACATACGGGAGTCTTGATACTTGATGAATCCTTCAATGCATTGACACAGCACCTAAAAAGATCATGGGTGATAATGGCAGCTTTGGTCATGTTCCTATTTCTAGTTCAACAGACTTCTGGTTAAGGGCCATTTTGGTTGAGTGAGTAAGTTTAAAGAAACAAGGCTGATTTGGGATGGTTAGATATCACAATCAAGAGCCTGGATGCTCTGATACCAATTGCAGGATCAATATTGTTCTCTTAACACTTAGTATTTCTTACAAACTGTTAAATATCACTCGTTTGATGAATGCGGAATCAAGAACTTAGTTGATAATAATATAATAAGTAAAGAACACAAGAAAAGGTTTTCAAGATACTTGTATATATTATCTGTCAACTAAGTATTACAAGACTCATGTAGAAGCATGGATACTAAGTTACAATTAGCGACTATATATACTAATATCTACAGGTTGTTATACGTAGATAACATGCTGAGACTTACTTTTAAACAAGTACTACATTACTAGAGGTTGGGTATCTTAGATAAAGTATTATATAAGATAAGGTAGTCATGACAGGTCCATGACTTACCTTTTGGTCACCAACTAAAGGTGACAGCTGTACTAGCTAAGGAATGGTGAACAGTGGACAAAAGTAAGGTCAACCATATGAACGTGAAAGCATCTTGCAGAGAAACAGAGTAGGCAGCAAGTGTGAGTCGGACCATGCTTTGTTCACTGGTTCATACTGTGATTCTTCCGAAGTTAAAATGGCTTCGGAAGAATAAGTTCTTCCGAACCATTTATACTTCGGAAGACTCAGCTTCTTCTGAGCTTTTGTCTTCGGAAGACTTTATCTTCAATCTTCTAAGTGTCTACTTTGGAAGAATATCTTCTAAGTTTCGGAAGACAGAGTTTAGTCTTTTGAAGCTCTTCGGAAGATCACTATGTAAGGTTCGGAAGTTGCAGCATTGCCTTCTGAAGACTTCTCTCAGCTGTACAGATTTCTTCTAAGTGTTGTTTTGGTTGCATCAACCTATCCAACACATCAATAAGGGGCGGTTTTAAACCCCCCGTATGCATCAATAAGGGGAGGTTTTTACCCACTTATGTTCAAATAATGAGGAAAAAAAATTTTATTGTTTAATATCTAGAAATATTTTCCTGTCAAATCGCTCAATCAACAAAAAATTATAAGATTACGTATAAAATGTTTTCATATATTAAAAATATCATACATTGTGTATCGAACGTTCAAAATCAATTCATATGTATCGAACGTTCAAAATCAATTCATATATGGCATCTAGGCAAAAAAACACGTATATACACCAAAAATTCTCAAGATAATATCATCAAGTCAACATAAATAAATCAAAACATCACCGTTTTAACTAAAACATTTGTCAACCACTTCCGGCATCAATTGTAAGACTAAATCATCAAGCTCTTTCGTTGGAATAATCCCTTGTGTATTCCATAACTAAAAACAAATAGATAAAAAAAATTATAAGTATATAATCTATTATTATGTTTAATAAAATATATAAAAACTTACACGGATGGGGAAATCATGTTGAACATGATTGACAAAGTTCATCATATACTTGGTAACTATCAAGCCACATTCCCAATCACCTTTTAGTTGCAAACACTGCATTTTGTTCAAATCAATTTATAGAAATTATTTTCTAATCAGTTATAAGTATTGATGGATCACATACGTTAACCATTGCCCATTTCTATGCTTTAGGATCATTTCTCTTCTCTTTTCCAAAAATTTCTTGTAGTATTTGAATAAGACGTTATTGTTTCACGCCCTTTTCCTCGCTTTTCTTGGAGTCCACAACGTACCCGCAATGAAAAAATGTATCTATAATGATAAGCACCCACTGATTACTACAAAAATAAAAGTTAGCGTGTGTGTTTGTATATATATATATACATGATACATACAAAAATGGTGGTATATATTACCTTTGAATGGTGGTATATATTACCTTTGAATGTAAGGTGCAAGAATGAAATCCATACATACAAACATACCCAGTAAATCCCACTCAAGAGCAGGGTCTGGGAGGGGTAGGTGGTGGTGAGTCTTTCCTCTATCTTGGGAGATAGAGAGACCGCTTCCGAAGAGACCCCCGACTCAATAACGAAATCAATAACAGTCACAATCATAATACACGCTGGCATACAACACACATGTATAAATCACAAAAATGCTTGGATAGTGGTACAATAAAAAAAGCGGCAAGAATCATGTATATGGGCAGATTGAGGAACAGGGGTCCCGCAACAAGTCTACGTCTACCCTTCTTACCCACAGATCCCGCTAAAAGTCCTTAATTTTAGTTCTATGCCTCCACGCACTCCTATCCTTGATCATGTGCTCAGAGAGGTGCAACTCTACCATATCTCACCTAATTATCTCGTCCCAAGTCAACCTAGGTCTACCTCTACTCCTCCTACCCTCTACGTTGATGTTTTCTACTGCTCTAACGGGTACTTCCATTGGCCTCCGCTTTACTTGCCCAAACCATCTTAATCTTCCCTCTCGTATTTTATCTATGATACAAGCCACCTCTAACCTCTGTCGAAACATGTCGTTTCTTATTCGATCCAATCTTGTGTGGCCACACATCCACCTCAGCATTCGTATTTCCGCGACCTCTATTTGTCTGGTGTGATTTTTTTATGGCCCAACGGTCTGTTTCGTATAACATAGCTGGACGTACTGCCACTCTGTATAGTTTTCCCTTTAGTTTTGCTAGGAACCTCTTATCACACAGGATCCCTGATGCTGCTCTCCATTTGCACCATCCTGATTGTACACGGTGAGCTACATCGCTGTGTATCTCTCTGTCCTCCTGTACGTACGAGCCTAGGTATTTTAACCTAGACGTCTGTGGTACCATCATACCCTGGATACTGATTTGGGTGTCCTCTTCAGCCTCACCACTAAAGTTACAATGCATGTATTCCGTCTTAGAGTGACTTATCCTTAAGCCTCTGCGCTCTAGTGCTGCTCTCCACTGTTCTAGCCTCTCGTTAAGCACTGTTTTAGATTTTGATATTAATACAATATCATCTGCAAACAGCATGCACCATGGTACTGGCTCTTGTATAGACTTGGTCATCTCATCCAACACTATTGTGAAGAGAAATGGGCTCAATACCGATCCTTGATATAGTCCCACTTCCACTGGAAAAAGTTTGTGTCTTCGACTGGTGCTCGCACACACGTTTTTGCCCCTTCATACATATCCTTTATTATTTTGATATACCTCTCTGGTACCCTTCTAAGTCATAAACTTTCCCAAATGAGTTGATGCGACACACTGTCATATGCTTTTTCTAGGTCAATGAATACCATATATAGGTCCCTTTTCTTTTCTCTATATTTCTCCATTATCCTTCTTTGAGGTGTATGGATTCTGTTGTAGAGTGTCCTGGCATAAATCCAAATTGGTTTACCGCTATCTGAGTTTCTCATCGAATTCTCGTGTCAATAACTCTTTCCCATAGTTTCATCGTGTGACTCAATAGCTTTATTCCCCTGTAATTTGCGCAACATTAGACATCTTCTTTTTATATATATAGGGACTATGACACTGCTTCTCCATTGCTCTGGCATCTTCCAGTTTTGAAGATAGTGTTGAATAAATCTGTTAGCCATTTCGGGCCCTCGTCTCCTAGGCACTTCCATACTTCAATCAGTATGTTGTCTGGCCCCACCACCTTAGCCCTTCCCATTTTCTTCAGCGCTCTTGTAACTTCATCAACAGTGATACTTCTACAATAAAACTTGTTTTGTTGGTTTGGTTGGGTTGTTTTATCGATCGCAGTTTGTTGGTTAGGGTTCCTTATGTTTAAAAGGTTATCGAAGTAAGTTTTCCATCTCGCCTTGATATCGTTCTCCTTCACCAAGACCTTTTCATCCGCAACCTTTATAAACTTCACCATTCTCAGGTACTGTCTTCTACTTTCTCTTGCCCTGGCAATCTTAAACATGTCATATTCTCCTTCTTTCGTCTCTAATCGCTTATACATTCTCTCGTATGTTGTGTTCTTTGCCTCTGACACAGACTTTTTCGCCTCTTGCTTAGCCTCCTTGTATTTATCTTTTAGCTCTGCTCGTTCTTCGTCATTATTACAGTGTAAAAGGTCTCAAAAATTTTGTTGCTTAATTCTTATCTGCTCCTGTACATTTTCATTCCACCACTAGGATTCCTTATGATCTACTGTCCTATTTGTTGCAAGTCCAAGAGTTTTTTTAGCTGCTTGCACAACTGTAGTTGCCATATCCTCCCACATTTGGTTTGTGTCTTTTTGTGGCCCAGTTTGGATCATTGGTATGACCTTATCTCTAAAGGTTGTAATATTTTCATCTTTGAGCTGGTCCCATCTGATCGTAGGTCTAATTCTCTTAGTTGGTTGGACAATTGCTCTCTTCATGCGTAGATCAGCCACCAACATATGATGTTGAGTCACTACTGTCTCTCCTGGGATTGCCTTACAATCCTTCCATGATTTACGGTCTTCTCCCCTCATCTGCAAATAGTCTATCTGCGTGTGTCTCCCGCCGCTGCTAAACGTGATTAGATGCGAGTCTATTTTCTTAAAAAACGAATTTATGATGCCTAGATCATGCGCTAAAGCAAAGTTAAGGAGCTCCCTCCCGCCGTCATTCCTCAGACCATACCCAAATCCTCCATGAACCGACATAAATTGATCATTATCCTTACCGATATGCCCATTAAAATCACCTCCTATGCATATTTTTTCTTCTCTAGGTATGCCTCCCATAATGTGATCTAAAGTCTCCCAGAACTTATTTCTTTCTGTTTCACCTAATCCAACTTGTGGTGCATACGCACTAACTACTGCCACTACCTCATCCCCTATTACTATTCTTAACAACATCAGTCTATCATCGTATCTTCTCACCTCCACTACATTATCCTCAAGTTCTTTACAAGCTAGAAAACCTACTCCATTTTTAATACCATCTGACCCTAAATACCACAGTTTATAACTATTGCACTCTTTTGCTTCCCACCCCACCATCTAGTCTCCTGAAGGCACGCTATCTGAACCCTACATCTTTTCAGCACATCTATTAACTCTAATAACTTACCAATAAGAGTGCCTACATTCCACGATGCCACTCGTAGTCTATAACCATTTCTCCCTGAAGAAGCACCTCTCCTCATCAAACATGATCTCAGGGTAGTGTAATGGCTCTTGTTATCTATTATACCTCACTAACCTTCCGTAACCCAAAACCCAGTCCAAATTCACAAAACAACCATTAAACACGAAAAACACCTTAAAATAGACAAGCAACAATAGAAATGCACAGACAAATGAAACATGCGGATTATAAACAACTCAAGACGTAACAATATATCAAATAATGAGAAAGCAGCAATCTAAAACTAGAAATAAAAACCCGGGATGGAACGATCTTACCAAATGGATGGAACGATCTTACCAAATGAAAACCCGGCAGGTTCGCGTGGTGGGGGGTGGGTTGCGGTGAGAGTGGCAGGGATGGGTGGGTAGGCGGTGCGTGTGGAGGCTGTGAGGTTTGAGGTGGAGATGGTGGCAGTTGAGTGGGGAGGCCGTGAGGCTGTGACGTTGGAGGTGGAGATTGGTAGGGGTGGGTGGGTAGGCGGTGAGTGGGTATGGTGGCAGCCGAGCAGGTGGCTCCGGTGATGGAGGTGGAGTGGGGAGGCTGTGAGGTTAGGGGCGGTGATGGAGGTGATGGTGGTGGTGGTGTTCGGCGGTTAGGTTTACGGGGTAGGGGGTGATGGCGGTGGTGGCTCCGGTGAAGATGGCGGTGGTGGGTGGCTTCTGTTGCAGATGGTGAAGATGGTGGCTGGCTCCAATGAAGAAGGCGGTGGCGGTCAGCCGAGTGCTGGTGGTGGCGGTCAGCTGGTGAACATGGTGAAGGCGGTGGCGGTCAGCTGGTGAACATGGTGAAGGCGGTGGCGGTCAGCCGAGCGGTGGCAGGGCGGGGGGTGATGGCGGTGGTAGATCAGGCTCCAGTGATGGTGGTGCTGTTGACCGGTGGTTGACCGGTGGCCAGTGGCCGGTGAGGCTTCGACCTTTGACCGGTGGATGCCGGTGGTTGTCTTCACAACAGTACAAAAAGTACCAAATAAAGAGAGAGTGCTGATAGAGAGAGAAATGCCTTTTTGAGCCTCATCCTTTTGACGAATACATTTTTGAGCCTCTATTTCGGTTGGGTCAAAAAAGCGCATTTGGACTTTCGGGTTGCATAGAAATGCCTTAAATCAAAAGAAATGAAATCAGAATTTTAAGATTTGACATTAAAGAACTAGATTATATTATTAAACTACAATAATGCATGATATGTTACACCAAACTTGTAATAACAACTTACATTGCAAACCAATGAAGTATTGACATGTCAAGCCAACTTTTGATGAATATTTGTGCCACCTCGGTTAATGGAATAGCTTGCGTTTTCAGCTCGGGGTTCATCCCGTGAGGTGCATCAACAATAATTGTAGGCTTCTTCCCAACGACCAAAAATAATTCCTCAAACATGCTTTGAAACGGTTTACATTCTCTATGGCCAAACCAACTCGGGATCAACAAATTCGGGCTCGAGGAGGCGTTGGGGTGAAAGTATTGTTTCGGGTTGTACTTGGGATGTAGGATGAACTTTGGGTGCAGGTGTAGTTTGGTTTACAGGTTGGATTTGCATGGTATGGTTTGTAACATGGTTTCTGGTGCTGTTTGAGGTACCTGTGGTACCACAGATAGCAAATAAGCACATATATATAAAAATTGAATAATTTATATATGTATAAATTGATTGTTATATAAAATGTTTTGAAATCCAACCAAGTTGGTATAAGGGCTGCAATATTATCATCAAACATATCAGCTCCTAATAACTGAAAACAATTATACGTAACACATTAGTAATAAGAAATATAAATATAATATATTGTTATATGAAAAAAATCTTGAAAACTAACATAGTCTTGAAGACGGGCTCCAAAAACTTCTTCAAATCCAACATTCACATCATCATTGACGACATCATTGACACCGTTCATATCTGGCTTGGAACCTGAAGTCAACGTGTTCTCATCATCATCTAGTTATGATGAGTCAACCCTATGACTGTGTGGCGAGTCAACTCTATGACTTTGTGACCTGTTATTCGATTCCATTCTCGGGACAAGCTACAATTTAACAAATAAAAATAATTATTATTTTAAACTAAAATATATTGTAATAAATAAAAAATATACCTTTATTGCATATCATGGCCACTAAACGATCTGCAAAGTCATGTTTTCAACAATCTTAACTTCATTTATTTTTGCAACTTTATAAACCATCAAATTCTTGTATTCTTCATTTATAAGATCCAAATTAACTTTTACAGACCCTCGGTTATTCGCCCATAATGTAGGTCACTTAACTGGTGCGGCCATGCTTCACCATAAGCCACTGTCACCATCTCGTCAGCCACTTTCATTTGCAACTCACATGTTGTGTGAGTCTACAACATAATATCAATAATATTCAAGTATTGCATAAGAATTAATAATACTTAAAATCATAATACTTAATTTTTGTAAACTATGAATGATATTACCTCGATAGTTGGATAATTGAACCGTGCATCAGAGTCACAACTAGTTCCATGTGGCACAGTGTCGAACTGTGATACTGAGTCCGCATCATGGTTCAAATTTTAAACAATCTGCCGTGAATACGATACGACTATAAACACAATGTAGTCAAACATATGTAAATATATATATATATTAACAAATTGGCATAATCCTTACTAATAAGATTAGACACAGTCCACGCACGCCCCTATGCTCTGGGCTGACGACTCTAACTAGCGTGTCATCCTTATTTTGATGATAAGTCCCGTTCGCTTTCATTTCCAGCTCTACGTTGCACTATAAAAATGTGTTAAAGATTAAAGCTATAGTATTAACAAATCATTTACCAACTCAAAGAACATAATCAATTACTAACTTAACTCCAATTCAATTGCAAAAGGAGTAATTTCACACTCATTTGTTTCATTGTTTAATTCAGCAGTGGCCATTAAAAACCATCTAGAACGTGGATTGGTAATGTCTTTAAAAAAACTATACTTGGTTACCAGTTGAGGCCAAATATATTTTTTTCTTAAACTCAACCCACCCACTCCGTCCAATATGAGGCACGTGTTTGTTTGTGACAATAGCAACCTTTGCCTGTGCGCTTTTTGCCTTCATAAAATGTTAGTAAAAATATATCCCAATGATCACGGTAAAGAAATTGATATGTATCATAAGCATTTATATTTTTTTTGCATAAAATACTTGTTAAGATCATGTCTCCAATTTGGACCGCGTTTCATAGCCCATTTTTTCATAAAGTTCTTGGGAGGATCAGTTCAATCATCCAAAAAGCCTCACATTTAAAAAGAAATAAGTTAAATATAATGTTTAATTAATAAGTAATTCATGATTTTAAGTTAAATATAACACATGCCTTGGGTTGTAACCATAGTCTTTCAAAATTTTCAGGCTTGAATTTTGACATAGGAATATGATATGAAAAGGTATGCTTAAGTTTAGTAGCATACCAAGACTTAAATTTTTGAGGCATGCTATCTGTCGGTTGACCATCTTTATTAAATCTAACAATTTTATTTTATCTTTCGGTATCTCTTCTGAAGAAGAAGCAGGACCACGTTTTCTTTTTTTGTGATGAGATTCCTACACAATGTAAAAGAATTATTAAGTTATTATTGTTTCTATATATTGCAATACACATATAACATACTAAAAGTCAAGATATAATATACTAAAGGAGCACTGTACAACATACACCCAACACTATATATATAGTTTCAAAAGCCCCACCACACAAATGCCAATACATATTAAAATCCAACACACAAAACTATATATACATATAAAAGCCATTACCCCACCACACAAATACCAATACATCCATACACACTTAATAGCCAACACGTGCACAACAAATTTAATATTCAATAGCCCCACCATATACAACCGGGGCTGTGCAGAAGGTGGTGAACAAGCGACGGCGGTGGTGAAGGTTGACCGATTAGTGATAGACGGAGGGATGGAACGCAGTGGTGGAGAAGCAGCGGGGGTGGGGGGTTGCGATGAAGGAGAACCGAAGGAAGGGGGAATGGGCGGTCGTGGAGCCGAAGGAGAAAAGAGGTGCGCGAGGCGGTGGTGGAGAAGGGGCAGGGGTGGGGGCGGCATCGAAGGAAGAAAGAGGAAGAGGGAGGCGGTGGTGGAGAAGGGGCGGGGGTAGGGGCGGGGCCAATTGAAGAAAGAGGAGGGAGGCAGTGGTGGAGAAGGGATGGGGGTGGGGGCGGCACCAAAGGAAGAAAGAACAGGGGGAAGGTGGTGGTGGAGAAAGGGCGGGGGTGGGGGGCGGCGTCGAAGGAAGAAAGAGGAAGGGGGAGGCGGTGGTGGAGAAGGGGCGGGGGTGGGGGCAGCGCCGAAGGAGAAAAAAAGGGGGAGGCGGTGATGAAGAAGGGGCAGGGGGGGGTGGCTGCGCCAAAGGAAGAAAGAGGAGAGGGAGAAGCGGCGGGGGGTGCAGTTGGTGTTGCGGAAACGGCTGGGGTGGGGGCGGTGGTGGAAGATGAGGTGAGGGCGGTGGTGGTGTGGAAAAATCGACGGGAAGGTGAGGGTGAAGAGGATGGCACTTTTGGGAGGGAAACAAATTTTTTAATGTATAAGGGCTCATGAGGGGCAGGTATGTGTCATAAGGGGCGGGTGGGTCATAAGGGGCGGGGTTTTGCTCATATGGGGCGGGTCTTTATTGAGTTATAAGGGGCGGTTTGGGATCAAAAGAGGTGGTTTTCTTCATGTTTTAAGGGCGGTTTTAGGTCAAAAGGCGCGGTCTAAAGGGGCGATCAAAAGGGGCGGTTAAGGGGATCTAAAGGGGCGGGTATTGTATTTTAATTGAAATTTATTTATATTTTGAAGCAGGCACATATAATTTAATACAACCACGAATAAAAATAAACAACTAAAATAAATTTTATATAACAACACATTTCACATACACAATAATAATTCTTCTAATTAAGATAAACTACAACGATATGATTCACGTAAAATTTTGGTGCGGTTGATATGATCCGACTCTTCAATACCTCCTGAAAATGGCGGTAGATCATTAAACTGGTCGTATTCCTCTTCGTTACTAACATTGTCTACACCAAGAATACGTCGTTTACCTTGAAAAACAATGTGATATAGTGGATTGCTAGGGTCTTTGACAAAGAAAATATGTGTGACATGTTTTGCCAAAACGAAAGATTCTGATTTATACCCATTGGTGGTAAGGTTGACTAGTGTAAACCATATTTATCAACTTGGACACCTTAAGGTTACACACCCACTTACATTAAACACAGGAACAATAAGACCTACATCATATTCTAATTCCCAAATTTCTTGTATAACACCGTAATAGGAGTTTTTTGCGATTGTTTTCAAGGTATCACCACGTCGTCTCTCGAATTAGGATGATGATGCTATTAATGTAACTCCGCTATTTTGCACTACACTTTTTTTATCTTGATCATTGGTGTAAAATGTATAACCATTAATGCCGTACGCCTGATAGGATTTAACTACACAGTCTTGACCTTTTCCTAACTTTTTCACAGTCTCATCAACGACATCAGTTTCTTTTACCATATGTTTCATCCAGTCCGACAACTCTTTGTTTTAAGTTCTAATGTTCCACTCATCATATTGACTCGGGTTTTACGATTGTAACATGTCCATATGTTCATAAGCAAATGGATCAAGACACGTCATGTGTTTCAGAACCACTAAATGTGCATTTTCTATGTCTTTGCAAGACGGGCTGATTGTTTTGATACCAAGTACTCCTTGACCACCAAGTTGACCTGAATAATGAGACTTGGGAACACCACCACCTTTGATGTTGTTCATATAGTATGAAAATGTAGAATCGATTATGGTGGTCACTCAATAGATGGTTTTTCTCTCAAACTTACTAGAATCAACACTCAGCAAGAGTCTATAAAGAGTTGATCACAATATAACAAGTAACAGTAAGTAAATGAACACAGGATGTAAATTTTCGAGGTACTTTTATATATTGCTTCTCAACTCAAAGGATTACAAGACTCTTGGACTCAAATCACTTGTCTAAAGAGTTACAAGGAGAAGATATATATAATACTACCTACAGCCGATATACTTTGATACCAGCTAGACACCTCTAACCTTACATCTATACTACAAGATTCTAGGTGAAGTCTTTCAGACATTTTACCTGAGAGTTGGTAGTCAGGACATGTCCCTGACTTACCTTTGTCACCAACTAAAGTTGGTAACATGTACTATCATAAAAAGGTGAACAGTAGAATAAAGTAGTCAACAACATGGCTCTTTAGGAAGATGCCATGCTGTATCAGAGGTCTGCAGCGGACTGTCAGGGACTATACTTATATCTACTGGACATAGTAATGTCTTCCGAAGGATAAAGTACTTCGGAAGAATAACTTCTTCCGAAGCCACTTATACTTCGGAAGACTGCTTCTTCCGAGGCTTGGAGTCTTCTTTGTCTTCGGTAACAGACTTTGTCTTCAGCTCTTTCATCAAACTTTGTATTCGGAAGCTCAGACTTTGTCTTTAGCTCTTTCATCAGACTTTGTCTTCGGAAGCTTTCGGACTTTGTCTTCGGAAGACTTCAGACTTTGTCTTCGGAAGCTTTCAGACTTTGTCTTCGGAAGCTTTCAGACTTTGTCTTCGGAAGATAGTCTTCAGCAGTTGGCTTCAGTTGTTGCCTTCAGTTGATATCTTCAGCTGTTGTTCTTCAGACTCTTGGAAGACCTCATGCTTAGCTTCGGAAGCCCTTGAATGTAGTACCAAAAAAATGACTATGTCAAGTGGTTTTTGTTGCACCATCCTCATCATGACCCAACAAACTCCCCTAGGCTGATGCTACCAAAACTTCACTTCCCTCTTCTTCTCAAAACTCTTAGCACCAATGAAAGTAAGTGTTATCAGTGTCTGCATTCTTTCAAGATGTGGTGCTGAGGAGTTTGTACAAATCCTTGGTAGACAGAACCTCTACTCTGTCACCTTGGATTATGTGTACCCTTTGTTGTGGCCATCTGAAAAGAGTTAGTTGATGGGAACTATAGTCATATTCCCATCTAACTATTGGTTCCAATTCAGGACCTTCCACCATCTGTAGAAAGGCTGTGCCTTTGGTGGTTGGTCTTTCCTTGTCTTCTGCTCTTTTCAACTTCAACTCTTCTTCAATCTTGGCTCTTCTACTTAGTTCAGCCAAGTGGAGACCACTGATACGATTTCTGATGTGTGCAGCAGTCTCAGAGTTGGAGGGATTGGAGAATGGCTTCTCTCAAGCTCAGCAAGATCAAATCTGCTGAGATGCAGTAGATAAGTAGCATTAAGCCTGTTAGTTTCATCATTCTCCCTTTCCACAACAAAGTTGTGAGAAGGTTCATTGAACCTCCACTGGATTATAGCCTTCCTTGATCCAGGAGATTGACTAGAAATCCTGTCCTCTTTCCTTGTATCCAGTAGAGTCACCAGTCTCCTTCTTAGTCTCTTCTCCTCAGCATTGAGGGTATCAAAGTTGAGACCAAGAAGTCTTGCAGCCTGGCCAAAGGTGTCTCTAGGCAACTCAAGAAATTGGCCTAGGGTGAGGGAGCTTGAAGAGTTATCAACATAGGTGATGTTGATAAGGTCTCCCTCACAGGAGATGCTGCTCAAAGTGGTGCAGTTGATGAGCCTTGTCTTGATCTCCTTTATTTCCTCAAAGGAGAGATGTTGAGGAGGCTGAGGGGATGGTCTTGGTTTTTGTTAGGCAGGCTTAGGTTTAGTGGTTTTGGGTTATGTTTTGGGTTTTTGGATGGGTAGTTTGGGTGGTTGAGGTGATATGGTAGGTTTAGGTTTAGTTGTGGGTTCAGGGGTGAAGGTTTCATCAGTGGGTTCGGTTTTGATGGGAAATGGGATTGGTTCTTCTTATGTGGGTTGTGGTTGAGTGGCTGGGGTGAAGACCATTCCATGTACCCTCCTGTACATCTCCTTCCTTTTCCCCAAACGGATGTCAGCTTTAATTTCACTGACTATCCGCTGGAGTGTCCTTTCGGACATAGGTCCCACCTGCCTACCAGAGAAGCCATTAGCCGGAGATAGTCTTTCATCCAGGATTTGTCATTGGACTTCTTGGTGGTAGTGACCCCCTTCTCTTCCTCCCTCGCTTCCTCTCCTTCATCTTCTCCCTAGAAGCTTTCTTCCTTTCCTTCTCCATTTGATCCTGCTCTTTGTTGTGGAGCAGCAGGATCATGTCATCATCATGTGGAGACAGTTCTGGAAGACTGAAGCCTCTTGAGAGTAGGAATTTGATCCTAGCCTCTCTCAGCTTCAAGGTTGCTTCCCTTCGCTCTTCTTCTTTCCTCTCCAAGGCCAACCTGGCTTCTTCTTCTTGCCTTAGCCTGGTTGACCTCTCCAAAGTCACCAACTCGTCTAGTGTAGCAGGAGTACTTCCTCATTGGCAGCTCCTAGGCTGATGAGCTGGTCAATGAGTGTTGTCCTTCTCTTTGGTTGATTTCTTCCTGATTGGCTGCAGCTGCCTTAGAACTAGCAGCTAGCAGTTTCTCAGTAGGAAACCTACCTTTCTTCTTGAGCTTCTCAATCCTCTCCTCCTCCTGAAGCTCTTCCCCAGTCAATTTCCTTTTGCCTTTGTCTTTGGCAGAGCTTGACTGTGGTGGTTCTTGGATAGAGGGTTCAGATTGAGAGATAGGTTCAGCTGGTGTTTGGGATGGAGGTAAGTCAGAAATGTCCTCCCTGCTCACCTCAGATGCTATTTCAGCAATAACATCTGTGATGGTCAGTTCTTCGGACATTTGGAACAAACCTTCCGCAGCTTCTATCTCAGCTTCGGAAGACTTTTCTTGTTCTTCCGAGGCTTCAATGTCCACTTCGGATGTTTCAGCCTGAGCTTCGGAAGATGAGACTGCTGCAAGTTCTGTCCCATCTGTTTTAGTTGCTGGGCCATCAGTCCCTATTTCCCCTTCGAAGTTAATCTCAGGTTCCATGTGGACCTTAGGTTGACCAACTTCTTCCACAGTGGTAGAAGGTGCAGTCAGTCTTTGAAGCTCCTCAGCCCCAAAATATATAGTGTGGTGTCAGGGCTGGGCTGCTCTAAGGAGGATCTCAATACAAACTTTGTGAAAAGTCTATAGAGATCTTGAAGCATCTTTGAGTCAATCTCTAAAAAGGATGAGATGACTCAGGTAGTGTGATGAGTTGGGAAGTAAAGGATTGGGTCTGTGGTTCCTTAAGTGTTTGTCTTGAACTTTCTCCCCCTTTTTGGTATCATCATCTTGAGAGCTAGATGAGCTAGAAGAAGAAGTTAGTGAGACCTGAACAGGTACATGCCTAACAGACCTCTCTGTCTGTTTCTCAGCTAGTTTAGCCTTGAGGTTGCTAATCTCAAGTTGCTAAGTGGCAGTCCTTGATTCTAAGATCCTCACCTGTGATTCCAGGTTGGAGACCTTAGAAAGCAAGTACTGAAGTGTTAGTTGCGTACTTCCCTCATCTTCATGAGAAGAATCACGGGGAGATGAGATAACATACCTAGTATGCTCAGTCTCACCACCAGATGTGGCTTCTTGGCACCCTGGATACCTTTGCTCAAAGTCATCTCTTTTAGAGATGTCAATGGGCAAAGTTGTCGTAGACTCAGTCCTAATGATGTTACCACTGTCCTGAGAGCTCAATGAGAGACTTTGAGTAGTGGCTGCTGAGCCTACATGAGTCCCCTCCACATCAGTGGGGCTCACCTCAGTAATTGGCTGCTCATGGGGGCTAGAGACAAGGGATCTCTCTTGGCTCTGTTGATCTTTCAGAGGGTGTTGTAGATCAACTTCATATCCATGGAGAGATGTAATCTCTTCATCAGTACCGAGTAAAAGGTCAGTGAAAGATAGGGAAGTTAAACCTATGATCCGGGACTTAGATCAATGTCTACAGGCATTGAGCCTATGATGGGGCTGTCCCTAGAAGGCTGCACAGGGGAGTGTAAAGACTCACCCTGTGGGCTTAAGGCTTGGGGTTCGGGCTCTTGGATTTGAGACTAAGGAGGCTCAAAACCCATATTGAGGTCAAATGTGAAGGATGGTGTGACCTCGGACTGAGTGGGAGCCCATGATTCCACTCTAGCCCTTTTGGTTTGAACTGTGGGAGCTTGTTCAATCAGAGTAGATTGAACAAGGGTTTGTTTGGGCGTCTCTGGTAAGTGATTCTGATGGGTAAAGAAGGTTTTGTTGGCATTGTGATGGAGGTTGCTGGTGTGGGTTCATCACTTGTGGGGATAACAGGGATGTCACCAGGAGCTCTGCGCTTAGTCATCTCTGGAGATAATGAAGTGTACCTTCCAGTGAAGTTGGTGGACATCTTCTTCAGTGTTTTGAAGATGGTAGGCCTACTTGTGGAACAGTAAGAGCAGCTGCGCAGACAAGCTTGCTCAGTTCCAGCTCACAGTTGATTATGTGTTGAATAAATCTGCGATACATGAAGAATGTATCCCTTCTCAGATTTCCGATTAGGTTGGTCAACACAAATCGTGAGTAGTTGAAGCGTAGACCTCTCACCAACCCATGACCTAGGCATCCCAGTTCATATGGGATTTGATTCCATCCCCCTGACTTGTTGGATAAGCAGTGAAGGACAATGTGCAGCAGGAACTTCAATGGTAAGAGAAGTTGAACTTGTATACGGTGACTGCTGACATCTCCTCCATATCCCATTAGGATGTAAGTTCCATCCAAGTCTTCTTTGGGGAACTCAGTAGGAGCCCCATCATCATGAAGCTCGAGATGCTCCCTGATGAGTTGCTCTGTGATGACCAACTCCTGGCCACAAATGCGAGTTCTCAGTACTCGAACCCCATTCAAAACTGCAGTTTGACCGTTACTCCAGAATTCGGACATATGGTTGGAGTATACGGTGGGGTAACTGTTAGTGCAGTGAGGTATGTGGATTCGGTAAGAAAGGTGATGATTTGGGTGAAGTCGGCATCTCTTGACGAATCAAGTAATGCGACTTGGTTGTGCTGAGGGTTTAGCGCCATTGAAGAGAAGGTAAGCTTGAATTTGGGTGAAATTGCAGGTTTGACAGTGAAGGGAATAGTTAGGGCAGTAAATTGGTAAAAGAAGATGAACTTGATCAATCTGGATTATTTAAAGGGGATGAATTGTGGTAGTGGCGGTAATAGGGTAACTGTTTGGGGTTACTGTGGGTGGTATGGTGGTTTACGGCGGAGAAATGATAGTGGCGGCAAGGGATAATTTAAAATAATCTGACCATCATGAACAAATCTTTACTTTTTACAGAGTGGGCCCAAAAAGGTATCTGTTACAGAGTAAAACCTTTACTTCCGAATGTAAAACATTTCCGAAGGTAATTGTCTTCCGAAGGCAATTTCTCTTCCGAAGCAAGGCATTGCTTCCCAAGGTAAAAATTGTCTTTCCGAATGGAGAGTTATATAAGCTTCAGAAGTAGATCTGATGTAAAATCAATCGCTTCTTCCGAGACCAAAAACTCTTCCGAGAAGAAAATTTCCATTGAGGAATTTTGGCTTCGGAAGATATTCAAGAATATCTTCCGAGAGTTATTCCTCTTCGGAAGGAATTTACACTTAGAATAATTTAAAAATCTTTTGTAACAGGGCTTAAATTGTATTGACACAAGACATTACACATTTAAAAAGCTTTTCAAAAGAAGTAGTTAATCAATATTTATCATCCCAATAGCTGATATGAGATACTTAAATCTTTGTTTATCAAATACCTTTGTGAACAAATCAGCATATTGTTCATTTGAGTCAACTTTGATTAACTTGATCAAATTCTTCTCATGAATATCTCTAATGAAATGATACCTGATATCAATGTGCTTTGTCTTGGAGTGCTTCACTGGATTCTCAGTAATGGAGATAGCACTATTGTTGTCAATATGGATAGGAGTAGTCATGAAGTTGAATCCATAGTCTAACATCTGATTTTGAATCCATAGCATTGAGCACAGCAGCTAGCAGCAGCAATGTATCAGCTTCAGCAGTTGATGTAGAGACACAGGATTGTTTCTTGCATTGCCATGAGATAATCCTTCCACCAAGAAATTGACATCCTCCTGATGTGGATTTCTTGTCAATGTTGCAGCCACCATAGTCACTGTCAGAGTATCCATAGAGATTGAAATCACTATTTCTTGGATACCAGAGACCTAGTTTAGGTGCTCCTTTGAGGTATCTGAGGATTCTCTTTGCAGCAACTAGGTGAGACACCTTGGGAGCAGCCTGATATCTTGCACAAATGCATGTGGCAAACATGATATCTGGTCTACTAGCAGTGAGATACATCAGAGAACCAATGATTGCTCTATACTGATGTTGATCAATATCCTCCCCCTCAAGGTCAGGGCAAAGATTATGGTTTCTGGGTATAGGTGTCTTGGCTGGTTTACAGACCTTCATTTCAAATCTATCTAAGATGTCTGAGACATACTTAGATTGACTTATAAAGAACCCTTCCTTCATCTGTTTCACCTGAATTCCAAGGAAAAAGTCCATTTTCCCATGGAACTCATTTCAAATTTCTGCTTCATAATGCTCTCAAAGTCCTTGCACATTTGGTCATTTGAAGAACCAAATATGATGTCATCAACATAGACTTGTACAAGCAAAATGTCTTCTCCAGACTTCCTAATGAAGAGAGTCTTGTCAATGGTACCTCTAGTGTATCCATTCTTCAGGAGAAACTGAGACAAGGTCTCATACACAGCTAGGTGCTTGGTGCAGCCCATATAGAGCTTTATCCAGTTTGCACACATAGTTGGGGTGTTGTGGGTCTTCAAATCCTGGAGGTGACATACATAGATTTCCCTATCTATATCCCCATATAGAAAAGCACACTTGACATCAAGTTGGTAGACTGTGAAGTTCTTGGATGTAGCATAAGCAAGGAAGATCCTAACGCCTCAAGTCTTGCAACAGGTGCAAAGACATCAGTATAATCAATTCCTTCCTCCTGGGTGTACCCTTGAACTACTAGTCTTGCCTTGTTCTTGATAATCAAGCCTCTATCATCTTTCTTGTTCCTGAACACCCATTTAGTGCCTATGGGTACTTGACCAGATGGTAGTGGGCATAGATTCCAGACCTTTTGTCTTTTGAATTGAAGCAGCTCCTCCTGCATCGATTCAACCCAACTACTATCCTTTAAGGCATCTTCCACCTTCTTGGTTCCATCTGAGACAAAAAGCATGAGTACAAGCAGACATTTCCATGATGAGTTTGCCCTCTTGTTCTCACACCCTCAGAGACATTCCCTATGATGTTCTCAGTTGGATGAGTGTTGTGAATCCTAAGACGAGGAATCACTTCCAGTTGCAGAGATAAGTCCAGGTTGGACATGTTCTGATCAGGAACTGGATCACTCTGTCCAACTGTTGTTTCAAAGTCATTCAATGAGGACTGATTGAATGATTGAGAAACATCATCAATGGTTGGTTGTGAAGTAGTATTAACAGTTGCCTGTTCCTTCAGAATACCACTTCCCTCAACCTGGTGTTGTAATGGATCACCTGAAGAGCTTTGAGGTTGATCAAGTGATTCACTTGTTGAAGCTTCATCATTCCTGGAGATTGTTACACTATCAGATCTGTGAATGGTTGAAGCTTGTTGCCTTTCAGCTCTTGGAGAATTTGGAAGAGGTCTGGGAAGCTCAAATAGTTGATCTGCATCAGCATCAGCATCACCTTGAGCACCTGTTCCAGCTGAAACATTCTCACAAGATTGTTTAGAATAGTTTGGAAACAATTCTAAATCAAAGATATACTCAGGTCCATTCCCCCTAACACAAGGAGTGTGCTCATTAACAACTATATTGGATGACTCCCAAATTGTTTGATTCTTGATGTTGTATACTCTATAAGCTTTGGAGCTAGAAGAGTATCCAACAAAGATAGCATCATCCGACTTCTCAGCAAACTTTGCTAAGTTGTCCTTTGTGTTAAGTATGGTACACCTGCAGCCAAAGGACCTTAGAAAGCCAATGAATGGTGGCCTCTTGTTCCATAACTCATAAGGGGTTTTTCCATGGGGCTTAACTACAAGAACCCTGTTCTGCACATAGCATGCAGTGCTGACTGCCTCTGCCCAAAATGTTAGAGGCAGCTTTGAATCAGCTAACATGGTCCGAGCAGCCTCAATAGTCCTCTCAGCAACACCGTTTTGTTGAGGAGTTCTGGGAGCACTATATTGTCTGGCAATCCCTTTTGAGTCACAGAATGAGTCAAGAACAAAGTTCTTAAACTCAGTCCCTTGATCACTTCTAATGATCTTAACCTTGTGATCAATTTGATTTTCTATTTTAAGAATAAAAGATTTTAAAGTTTCAGCAGTTTCATCTTTACTTCTTAAAAAGAATACCCATGTAAATCTTGTAAAATCATCAACAATCACAAGGCAGTATGATTTTTCCAATGCTCATTATACTTGTGGGACCAAAGAGATCCATGTGCAATAAGTGTAATGGAGTAGTGATAGAGTTAACACATTTGGATTTATGAGATGATCTGTGTTGTTTCCCTTTCAGGCATGCAACACAGTTGTCTTTGCAGAAAAATTCCTTTTTAGGCAAACCATGTACCAAGTTATTTTTAGCCAATTTATTCATGTTTTAAAATTCACATGACACATGCGTTTATGCCATAGTGTTGACTCATCACTATCAGCTTTGGAAAGAAAGCATGATACTTCACCCATAAGAGAGGCATTGTTCATATCCAGCTTGTACATATCCCCTTTCCTGGGGATCTAAGAAGCACCAATTCTGGAGGAATTGTCATCCCTGGTTTGAGGATAATGCACTCATGTTCTGTGAAAACATCTGATGCTTCTGGTCACAGAATTAAGAAACACTTAACAGATTGTGTTCAAGCTGTTTGACAAAGTGAACTTTGTCAATGTTTATTCTGCCATTGGATATACTTCCTCTGCCAGAAATATATCCTCCGGCCTCACCTCCAAATTGGACAGACCCTCCATCAAAGTTCTGGAATTGTTGAAGGAGAGATCTGTTCCCTGTCATATGCCTGGAGCATCCACTATCTACAATCCAGACATTGTTGTTCTTGTCAAATGGACGTCCCTGCACATAAGATGAGATGGTTAGTTTTGTTTGAAAGCCCAAGCCTTGCAGGTCTTGGGCTCTTCCAAAGAGAGTGACATAATTGAACAAAGGATATGCATTGGGGTTTCAATAGAGGTCATTGAAGAAGAGGTTTGGGCTATAACATCTTCTTTGATCTTCCAATCCCCTTGGTTGATCTTTGAGGATGAGCTTGTTGAAGCTTTTGCAGCATGGTCTTCTTCCGAAGCTTTTCTTTTCGGAAGAAGCCTTCACCACCTTTTCTTCCGAAGTAGTTTTCTTCTGAGATGGTTTCAAGGGAGCCTTCTTGTTCTTCCGAACCTTAGAAGGTTTGGCTTCCGAAGCCATTTTCCTTCGGAAGGAGTACTTCCTTCGAAAGCAACTTGGCTTCCGAGACCAATTTTCCCTTTTTCATCATTTGGACCATTTGAAGTGGTCCAACTGAGAAACCTTCTCTGACTCCTTCTCTTCTAACATTATTTGCATAATGTGTGCTTGCTGGATTGTAGTAACAATCTTTAGCCATGTGTTGTGCAGACCACACATTATGCATGCAGTGTTAGCCTTTGGGAACTAGCAGGTTGCTGTTTCTTGGATTTCTTCTCTTCATCAGCAACTTTCCCTTTCAACTTCTGATCCTTTCGGTAGGATAGGAGGCTGGTACTACATCCTTTCCTGAATCAGAAGACCTACCACTTGAAATCCGACAGAAATGAAAACACCCCTTTTGCTTAGGGTCAATCTTAAGCTTGGACTCTACAACCTTCTTGGCAGTCCTTCTAGCAGCTTTAGCTCTGCTTCTTCTTGCCTTGGTGGTTAGGATTGGTCTTCACAGGTGGAGATGAGTGTCTCCTCTGTTCTCCCCTGTGGTGGCCAATATTTTGCCTCATTCTCTAGTTCCAATGGAGAAGGTCAGCAGTTGGAACCTCATGTATCTTCAGTACCACATATAGTAGTCTAATAGACTCATAAGAGTGTGGTGGAGCTTCATTGGTTCCCAACCTTCTTTGTTTTGATAAACATTTGGAATGAGAGGATGATGCAGAATGTTTGGAAGCTTTGCTCAGCAATAGCTTGCTTCCTGGCCTAGCCTCAGCAGTGACTAACTGGGCTTGAATTAAGATAGTTTGGATATCAGATCTTTGATTTGAGTTTATAGTTTGTTTGACCAAAAGAACCAATGAGCCAAGATCAGGAAAACCTCTAAGTCCCACATGACATCACAAAAACTGCTGAAGATCCCATCATTACAAGTGTTCCTTGCTTGAACAGACTCGAGAACAGCTGAAGACTCCAATCAGCTATTGTGTCTCTTGCTTGAATGTCAGACTCGAGAGCATCTTAGCTCCAACATCAGCTGTTCTGACAAAGTCTGAAGAACAAAGTATGAAGATCAAAGAACTGAAGAAGAAACAGTGAAGAAGACCCAAAGTACTAAGACCAAGTACTGAAGTCGAAGTACTGATCTTACAAGTACTGAAGACAAGTACTGAAGAATCAAAAGCTGAAGAATGAAGAAACTGAAGACCTTCTACTGAAGCACAAAGTCTGAAGACAAGACTGAAGACAACAACTGATGATATCTACTGAAGTCATCAGTTGTTATATCATCTGAAGCCAAGTCTGAAGACCAAGTACTGAAGACTCAGAGTTTGTCACAACAGCTGAAGAATCTTCTTCAGTTGTTGTGATGGTTTTTTCCTTTTCAGTAGTTTATTTTGTTTCAGTAGTTGTACAACAACTGAAGAGCATGTTCTTCAGTTATATAGTATCAGTAGTTATAAACGACTGAAGAGTTTGTTCTTCAGTCGTTGTAGGATTTCAGTAGTTTACTTTTGTCAGTACTTAGGAAACTTTGTAAGAAGATGTCAGTTGTTGACATCTTCAGTAGTTTTATGTTTGTCAGTTGTAATTTTAATATGAGTTGATGTCAGAAAAAGGACATCAACCCATCCTTTGCCGCCTATAAAAGGATGGGGAACCATACTGTTTAATGGCCGAAACGTGCGAAGCAATAGAACATTATTATTCGCAGAACTCTTTTCTCTCTCTATGCTTGTGCTTTTACATGCAATATCTTTTATGTTCTTGCATTAATCGCTAATTAATGTGCTAAATCCGCTGCAAACATAATCTGATTGATCAAACGAGAGGCTGAGATCGTGTCAAATGGTATCAGAGCAGGTTAATCATTGATCAATTTCACTATTGATCATTTGAAACTGCTCTTTTGATCTCTCTGTTTGATCGAATTAGCAATTTGCAAGAGTTAGCCATAGAGAGTGAGTTTCTGCTGTTTTCGGCCAAAATCTTGAGGTCTTTTGGTGGTTTTGAGTTACGTTTGTCGTGTTTAACTTGTTTTTGACTAAAACCTGAGATGACAACACCAACTAATGATCCTCACAACACTGGTTCCGCAACCAAGCCTCCGATGCTGGTTAGGAACGAGTATAACATATGGCAAAGACGTATGCTACACCACTTGGCTGTCACAGTGCTGGTTGTTGGAAGTCAGTGGTGCATGGGCCATACAAGCCTATGGTGAGCGTCCCGGAATCTAATGAACAGGTTGCGAAGAAACCTGAACAATATTCGGACGAAGATCTAAAGCTGTTCGAAATTGATGCTAGAGCCCATGGAATTCTAGCCATGGCCATTCCTAATGAGATATATTCAGGGCTCTTGCATCATGAGTCTGCTCATGACCTATGGGTTGCTCTAAAGGAACAATTTGGAGGAACTGATTCGGTCTTAGCAAACAATAGGGAAATCCTGCCCAACAATATGAGACATTTCTCATATAGAAAGGGTGAGACTCTGACCCAGCAGTTTGAGCGGTTCTCTGTTTGATTCTGAGCTGAAGATGGTTAAACAAGAGTACTCCAAAAGCAGATGAACAACAGGTTCCTCAGGTCATTGCCTGAGAGGTGGGACACATATACCATTGTCCTACGCTCCAGTGCTGATCTGGAAACTCTATCTCTCACACCACTTCATGGGAAGTTGCTCACTTTGAGAGAGAGATAGAGCAAAAGAGGAAGTTGTCCTTCTGGCAAGCTTGCTGATGACTTTGTCCAAGGTAATGCTGCCTTGATAAGTCATGAGTCAGAATATGCTTCATCAGAAAGTTCTTATGTGAGCATATTGATTTCTCTACCAACTCAGAACAAGCTTTTGTTGGTGTTAGTAGTTCAGGAGGTGGTGGTGACAACTTGTGTTTTCTGATGGAGGACTTGAAGGGCATTCCAGATGATGATCTGGAAGAGATGGATATTTTGAACCAAATGGCATGATAAATATCCGCTCTCAAAGTTCTACAAGAGAACTGGTAGGAAATTCCCAGGACTCTCGGCAAAACCAAAGTTGGTTTTGACAAGAGCAAGTTGAGGTGTCACAAGTGCCAAAGGCTGGACACTTGCAAGAGAGTGTAGATCATCTGGATCTAACTCATCTGCACCCTTTGTGACTTTTCCCAGCAATAGCTCACAGCACAAAGGCAACCTTCCTACAGTTCTAGCCATCCATCTCAGGCACAGGCACCACCTGCTTATTTTGTGCCACAAGGGTCATATGCCATATCCTTACCCTGTTACTACATGCCTCAGCCTAGTCAAACTCAAGCACCCCCGGCTCAACCACCTCATGCTCTTCCAGAGCCTCATTCTTCCCAATCTCATCATCACACACAACCTCAACAACAAAGCTTTTTCACCCCAACTGTTGTTGACTGGAGTAGTCTACCAGAAGAGCTATCTGGTCAGGAACCACTACTCCAAGGTGCTGGTCAACATGGTGGTGATCAACCTTTTGGAAATCTTGCTCTGATGGCCCTTGATTCTGCTGAAGGGTCATCATCAATGCCTCATCTCAGGTATCCACTGAGGCAAAAGCCAAGCTTTGTTCAGAGTCATGCATAGCAGCATTTGCTTCTATTAGAGAAGCAAATGTAGCTTAATAGATATAAAAATCTTGAGCTTGAGCCATATTTCCAAAAGAAAAGCTGATTTTGAGGTTGTTCTAAAAGATAAAAATGATGAGATTTACAAGCTTAAATGCCAAATCAAAGATAAAGCTAGGGAAGATGTACTTCTAGAGAAGTACAAAGACCTCAAGGAAACTCTTGCAACCACCAGTTGAGTGTGATCGATGGGTTGCAATTGCAAGGGTTTTGAAATGCTTCTTAGCAAGCAATCAGCTTCCAATGTGAAGTTGGCATTGGTTATAATCACACTGCTCCTCCCACAGATTTCATTTCAAGAGCAGAAGTTGAATCTGATGGGGAGAGCAATAACAAATCCTTCTCATCATGTGACTTAATATCCTCTGAATCAGCATCTCAGAGATAGACTGTCACATGACCAAAAGGCTGATCAACTCAGGTGTTGTCACTAGAAGTACTGAAGGTACTGGAGAGCAAGTGACAACATTGAAGTTCAACCTCAAATACTGTTAGCACTAAAGAGAAGAAAACTAACAGTAGGAAAGGTTTGAAGACAGCTAGAGAGATACCAGGAAAGCAGGCACTAGGAAGAAAACTGCTGTACTGATGACAAACAGCTGAAGAACAAGTCTTCAGCAGTTAAATCCTCTTCAGTGATGATCAGCATAGATGAAGAAAAAAGCCATGTGAGATATGTGCTTGTTCAATCATCTTACTGATGATTGCTGGTACAAAAGGGGTTCCAAACTCAAACAGAAGGAGAAATTCTGAGAGCATCAATAAAATGAAGAATGAGTTTGAAACCAGTTTGTACTAGCAACATCCAAGCCTGAAATCCCTAAGCCCAAAGCTAATCTAAAAAGAAGGTAGGGATAACTCAGGCAACAGCTGAGGTTGCTCAGAAAAAGATGGTACAAATAGGAACTCATCATCAGCAAACTCCAATGTGTCTGAAGAGCTGAAAGCCTTATCACAGAATCAGACACAATTGGTGATGATGGTTCAGCAGCTAGTGGGAAGAGTCAACCACTTAGATGCTCCTGTGTTGAAACCACAGAAAAGGAAGTCCAAGCCAAAGGGTTCCTCTTCTGTACCATCTTCTTCACCTCAAGCTGTCACACACAACACAACTGTTAGTGCTGGCACTGTAGCTGAGAACAGACCCAAAACCAAGCAGGTTTGGGTCTCTCCAAGACAAACTAACACATGGTTGTGTTTGCAGGGTTCTTCAACATGCCATAGAAGCATCTGGTATGTAGACAGTGGAGGATCCATGCACATGACAGGAAGCAGCTCCCTTCTTAATGACTACTCTCAAGGAAAGAAGGGATTGTTTCTTTTGGCAATGATGCAAAGGGTTCATCATCGGAAAAGGCTTTGTTTCCAATGGGGAAATAAGGTTTGATGATGTTACCATGTGGAGAATCTCAAAGTACAATCTCTTGAGTGTCAGTCAAATGTGTGACAAAGGCCATGTTGCCCTTTTCACAAGCCAGAACTGTCGGATTCTGTCATCCAAAGTTCTGAGTTTGATTGACAAGGCATTGGATGAACACACTCTCCTGAAGGCCAACAGGACAGGAAGAGTGTATGCCTTAGATCTTTCCAAAAAGATGGATCTAAAAGGCCATCCTTGCCTATTCTCCAAGGCATCTCCTCAAGAGTCTACACTGGCATAGAAGGCTGGGTCATGTTAATTTCAAGAACATGAATCAGCTTATAAGCCATGGTTTAGTAAGAGGATTGCCTCTGAAGGAGCAAGTGTGAAGATGACTGCACTGCTTGCTTGAAAGGAAAACAACACAAAGTTTCATTCCCTTCAATAGAAGAACCAAAGTCCACTGCCTGCTTACAACTTCTGCACATGGATCTCTTGGTCCTGTCAGAGTAATGAGCATGGCAAAGAAGAAATACTGCCTGGTAATGTGGATGATACTCCAGGTTTGTATGGACTTTCTTCTTGCACTCAAGGATGAAGCAGCAAAGACAATAATGAACTTTGTGTTACATGTAGAAAACAGTATGCCCTACAGGTCAAGTGTGTGAGAAGTGACAATGGAACAGAGTGAAAGAAACCACACACTTGATGACTTCTACCTGTCCAAGGGAATTAGAAGGCAGTTTAGTATTCCTAGAACTCCTGAGCAGAATGGAGTGGTGGAGAGAAGATAGGACTCTCATTGAAGCAGCAAGGTTAATGTTGGCTGACTCAGGTTGCCACTGACCTTTTGGGTGAAGCTGTCAATACAGCTGCTATGTAAAGAATAGAGCTTTAGTAAATAAGAGGTTGATGAAGACTCCATATGAAGTTCTTCATCATTTGGCTCCTCTTATTCATTCTTTAGAGCCTTTGGGTGTCCTTTGTTTTATTCTCAACACTAGAACCCACTCCATACGTTTGCTAGTAAGGTGGATGCAGGGTACTTTGTTGGTTATTCATCAACTTGCAAAGCATACAGAGTCTTCACTGTAGAAACAGGGGGTTGAAGAAACTCTGCATGTTAAGTTCAATGAATCTCCAAAAGGACAAGATTCCACAAAACCCTGTGGAGTTGTTTGATCTGGACATACTGCAATATGTTCCTTATCAACCTCCATCTGTTGAGCCTGTCACAGATCTCCACCTGGTGGTACTGATGAGATGAAAAGTCAGTACTCACCTCTTCAGGTTTAGTGACAATCTGCCTAAGTTCACTGAACCTGATGCTCCTGTAGCCTCAG